>CM054938.1:18102508-18140631 GCA_029168755.2 Tillandsia fasciculata
ATTTTTTATTTTTTAAATAAATCCTTACCTGAGAAATACGTCCAAAAGAAAGAGCCAAAAAAGTTGATTGCGGGTGCCGAGGAAGTTGATCGAAGGAGTTGACCGGAGGAGGTTGAGGAAGTTGTCCGGAGGAGGCGAGGAAGTTGACCGGAGGAGTCGAGGAAGTTGACCGGGTGCTGGAGTCGATCGGCGCTTCAGGATGAGGGACGGGTTTTTCTTTTTGTGGTGGAATATGGGACGATATCGGACGTTCTTTTTTTTTTTATGGTGGAAAAATATGGAAAGTTGTCTTTCTTTTTTTTTTCTGTGGTGGTAAGAAAAAAATGGAAAGCTCTCCCTAGGCAAAGGAAAATCTCCCCTTTTTATAGTGGGGAGGGGCGGAGAAATATCGTGTGGGATTCGTTGGGATTCGTTGAGGGGTTAGCGAGAAAATGTGGGTTCGTTGACGAACGACGTGCGTTGGTTCGTTGAGGAAAATACGTGGGAACCTCGTTCAAATTTGAGGAAGTTATTATATTCCACTTTCAAATTTAAAATTTTAAATTTTAAATTTCAGATTTAAATTTTAAAATTGAAAGGATATGTTTAAAATTCAAATTGAATATGTTCAAATGTTCAAATTTCAATATGTTGAGAGAGTATGGTTGTATTTAAATTTTAAATTTCAAAATTGAGTATGTTATGAGAAAGTATGTTCGTATTTAAATTTTAAATTTTAAATTTCAAAGTTGAATATGTTCAAATTTCAAAATTGAACGATTAACGAACGAGGGAAGTTCAAAATTGAATTGAGAGATATTTTAAAATTTGATTGGAGATTTGAATATGAATTTGGATAAGTCGGTTGAAAAATATTTTGAAATTTGATTGAAAATTCAAAATTCAAAATTCAATTTGAATATAATTTTTTTTGAAATTGAATTTTTAAACAAACAGTTTACTATAATGTAAGTCCCGCTGGGCACAAAAATAGGATCAGACTGGTTTGGTAAACTAAAAAAATGACGGTGCTTTGATGAGACCTATAAGCTTGTGTTCACAAATACCCAAAGCTTGTATTCGCAAATAATCTATTAAGGGTGTTTGAACTTGCAGTAAAATTTGTTGAACCCAAATTATTAATATGTTAAAAGTTTTGGGTTTATACGGGGCTTATACAGACAAATCAATATTACGGACCAACCATAATCTTTTCCCCCCTTTTTTTTTAAAAAGAAAAAAATTTTTTTTTTTTTACCTCGAACAAATGCCCCCCATCTTTTCGTTGTACGAGGTACGAGTACGGTGAAAAGATGCACGTTCAATTATTTTTCTCTCTTTATTTTCTTTCAAATATTTTTTTTTTTTTTTTTTTTTCGTACGCATTCAATTTGATTTCTCAGTTTAATGACATGGCGGTCGATTAAATATGGCTCGCTCAGTTTAGTGACATGGCGGTCGATATGAATATGGGTCGCTCAGTTTAGTGACATGGCGGTCGATATGAGTATGGGTCGCTCAGTTTAGTGACATGGCGATCGATATGGGTATGAGTGCTCAGTTTATTGACATGGCGGTCGATATGGATATGGGTCGCTCAGTTTAGTGACATGGCGGTCGATATGGATATGGGTCGCTCAGTTTATTGACATGGCGGTCGATATGGGTATGGGTCGCTCAGTTTATTGACATGGCGGTCGATATGGGTATTAGTCGCTCAGTTTATTGACATGGCGGTCGATATGGGTATGAGTTGCTCAGTTTATTGACATGGCGGTCGATATGGGTATGAGTTGCTCAGTTTATTGACATGGCGGTCGATATGGGTATGGGTCGCTCAGTTTATTGACATGGCGGTCGATATGAATATGAGTCGCTCAGTTTCGTGACATGGCGGTCGATATGGATATGGGTCGCTCAGTTTATTGACATGGCGGTCGATATGGGTATGGGTCGCTCAGTTTATTGACATGGCGGTCGATATGGGTATGAGTTGCTCAGTTTATTGACATGGCGGTCGATATGGGTATGAGTTGCTCAGTTTATTGACATGGCGGTCGATATGGGTATGGGTCGCTCAGTTTATTGACATGGCGGTCGATGTGGGTATGGGTCGCTCAGTTTATTGACATGGCGGTCGATATGAATATGAGTTTAGTTTAATGACTTTCCGGTCGTTTGAATTTGGGTTTAGTTTAATCACTTTTCGGTCGTATGGAATTAGGTTTAGTTTAATGACTTTTCGGTCGTATGAAATGGGTTTAGTTTAATGACTTTTCGGTCGTTTGGAATTAGTTTAGTTTAATGACTTTTCGGTCGTATGAAATTGGGTTTAGTTTAATGACTTTTCGGTCGTTTGGCTTTTTGGATTTAGTTTAATGACTTTTCGGTCGTTTGAAATTGAGTTTAGTTTAATGACTTTTCGGTCGTTTGAAATTTGATTTAGTTTAATGACTTTTCGGTCGTTTGGAATTAGGTTTAGTTTAATGACTTTTCGGTCGTATGAAATTGGGTTTAGTTTAATGACTTTTCGGTCGTTTGGAATTAGGTTTAGTTTAATGACTTTTCGGTCGTATGAAATTGGGTTTAGTTTAATGACTTTTCGGTCGTTTGAATTAGGTTTAGTTTAATGACTTTTCGGTCGTTTGAATTTGGGTTTGTGAGTCGATTAACTTGACTCAGCAGATTTATTTGGAGCTAGCTCTGTTTGAACTCTTGATTTGTTTCAGTTTGGGTGGAGCTGGTTTGCTTGATTTGGATCATCCCTGAAGTACGATTTGAACCTTTGTTCAGGTTGGGTTCAAACTGAATTGGTTTGAACCTTTTGTATTTGGTTTGGGGCTGAGGCGGTTTAGGCTTTCACTTGATTTGTCCCTTTTGAATTTGATTTGAGTCGAACCGTTATTTTTTTTCCCTCTTTCTTTTTTTTTCTTCTTTCTTTTCAGCCTGAAGTAAGGTGCGTCCGCAGAGTTCCCAAACCGGCTTTCAAAGAAATTTATTTATTTTTTTCCCTCTTTCTTTTTTTTTTTTTTTTTTTTTCTTTCTTTTCAGCCTGAAGTAAGGTGCGTCCGCAGAGTTCCCAAACCGGCTTTCAAAGAAATTTATTTATTTTTTTTCCCTCTTTCTTTTTTTTTCTATTTTTTTCTTTCTTTTCAGCCTGAAGTAAGGTGCGTCCGCAGAGTTCCCAAACGGCTTTCAAAGAAATTATTTATTTTTTCCTCTTTCTTTTTTTTCTTTTTTTTTTTCTTTCTTTTCAGCCTGAAGTACGGTGCGTCCGCAGAGTTCCCAAACCGGCTTTCAAAGAAATTTATTTTTTTTTCTCTTTTTTTTTTTTTTTTTTTTTTTTTTTTTTTCTTTCTTCTTTCTTTTCAGCCTGAAGTAAGGTGCGTCCGCAGAGTTCCCAAACCGGCTTTCAAAGAAATTTATTTATTTTTTTCTCTTTCTTTTTTTCTTTTTTTTTTTTTCTTTCTTTCAGCCTGAAGTAAGGTGCGTCCGCAGAGTTCCCAAACCGGCTTTCAAATAAATTTATTTATTTTTTTTCTCTTTCTTTTTTTTTTTTTTTTTTTTTTTTCTTTCTTTTCAGCCTGAAGTAAGGTGCGTCCGCAGAGTTCCCAAACCGGCTTTCAAAGAAATTATTTATTTTTTTCCTCTTTCTTTTTTTTTCTTTTTTCTTTCTTTCTTTTCAGCCTGAAGTAAGGTGCGTCCGCAAAGTTCCCAAACGGCTTTCAAAGAAATTATTTTTTTTTTTCCTCTTTCTTTTTTCTTTTTTTTCTTTCTTTCTTTTTTTTTTTTCTTTTCTTTCTTTTCAGCCTGAAGTAAGGTGCGTCCGCAGAGTTCCCAAACCGGCTTTCAAAGAAATTATTTATTTTTTTCCTCTTTCTTTTTTTCTTTTTTTTCTTTCTTTCTTTTCAGCCTGAAGTAAGGTGCGTCGCAGAGTTCCCAAACCGGCTTTCAAAGAAATTATTTATTTTTTTTTTCTTTTTTTTTTCTTTTTTTCTTTTTTTCTTTTCAGCCTGAAGTAAGGTGCGTCCGCAGAGTTCCCAAACCGGCTTTCAAAGAAATTATTTATTTTTTTTTTTTCTTTTCTTTTTTCTCTTTTTCTTTCTTTCTTTTCAGCCTGAAGTAAGGTGCGTCCGCAGAGTTCCCAAACCGGCTTTCAAAGAAATTATTTTTTTTTTTTCTTTTTTTTTTTTTTCTTTTCTTTCTTTTCAGCTGAAGTAAGGTGCGTCCGCAGAGTTCCCAAACCGGCTTTCAAAGAAATTATTTTTTTTTTTTTCTTTTTTTTTTTTTTTTCTTCTTTTCAGCCTGAAGTAAGGTGCGTCCGCAGAGTTCCCAAACCGGCTTTCAAAGAAATTATTATTTTTTTTTTCTTTTTTTTTTCTTTTCTTTCTTTTCAGCCTGAAGTAAGGTGCGTCCGCAGAGTTCCCAAACCGGCTTTCAAAGAAATTATTTATTTATTTTTTCTTTATTTTTTTTTTTCTTTCTTTTCTTTTCTTTCTTTTCAGCCTGAAGTAAGGTGCGTCCGCAGAGTTCCCAAACCGGCTTTCAAAGAAATTATTTTTTTTTATTTATTTTTTTTTATTTTTTATTTTTTATTTTTTAAATAAATCCTTACCTGAGAAATACGTCCAAAAGAAAGAGCCAAAAAAGTTGATTGCGGGTGCCGAGGAAGTTGATCGAAGGAGTTGACCGGAGGAGGGTTGAGGAAGTTGACCGGAGGAGGCGAGGAAGTTGACCGGAGGAGTCGAGGAAGTTGACCGGGTGCTGGAGTCGATCGGTGCTTCAGGATGAGGGACGGGTTTTTCTTTTTGTGGTGGAATATGGGATGATATCGGACGTTCTTTTTTTTTTGTGGTGGAAAAATATGGAAAGTTGTCTTTCTTTTTTTTTCTGTGGTGGTAAGAAAAAAATGGAAAGCTCTCCCTAGGCAAAGGAAAATCTCCCCTTTTTATAGTGGGGAGGGGCGGAGAAATATCGTGTGGGATTCGTTGGGATTCGTTGAGGGGTTAGCGAGAAAATGTGGGTTCGTTGACGAACGACGTGCGTTGGTTCGTTGAGGAAAATACGTGGGAACCTCGTTCAAATTTGAGGAAGTTATTATATTCCACTTTCAAATTTAAAATTTTAAATTTTAAATTTCAGATTTAAATTTTAAAATTGAAAGGATATGTTTAAAATTCAAATTGAATATGTTCAAATGTTCAAATTTCAATATGTTGAGAGAGTATGGTTGTATTTAAATTTTAAATTTCAAAATTGAGTATGTTATGAGAAAGTATGTTCGTATTTAAATTTTAAATTTTAAATTTCAAAGTTGAATATGTTCAAATTTCAAAATTGAACGATTAACGAACGAGGGAAGTTCAAAATTGAATTGAGAGATATTTTAAAATTTGATTGGAGATTTGAATATGAATTTGGATAAGTCGGTTGAAAAATATTTTGAAATTTGATTGAAAATTCAAAATTCAAAATTCAATTTGAATATAATTTTTTTTGAAATTGAATTTTTAAACAAACAGTTTACTATAATGTAAGTCCCGCTGGGCACAAAAATAGGATCAGACTGGTTTGGTAAACTAAAAAAATGACGGTGCTTTGATGAGACCTATAAGCTTGTGTTCACAAATACCCAAAGCTTGTATTCGCAAATGATCTATTAAGGGTGTTTGAACTTGTAGTAAAATTTGTTGAACCCAAATTATTAATATGTTAAAAGTTTTGGGTTTATACGGGGCTTATACAGACAAATCAATATTACGGACCAACCATAATCTTTCCCCCCCTTTTTTTTTAAAAAGAAATTTTTTTTTTTTTTTTTTTTACCTCGAACACGCTCTACGAGACTCTAAACCCTATGTGATCATTCTGACATGCTCGAAATTCATTTCTAACATACCCACAGCCCTTTTGACTGTTCCGGGCTCTCTTTTAAGCTGATTTTCAATACGAAACTTCTTTTGAATCCCGTTTTCCATCTCACTTTTGATCCGGATGCCTTTTGCTTCGAACCAAACTTACTCTAACTCTTTTTATTCGTCTTTTCAAACATGCTCAGGATGTCTTATCCGTACTTTGCCATTTTAACAAAAGTCAGGGCACCACAATTAGGGTAAGAGTTTACCTAAGAGTCCCACCAGGCATGCCAAAAAGTTGTTCGTGCTGAAATGTTGCGCTGACTGTTAACCGGGTCTGGTCCACGATCGGCTTCGGAACTTGCCCTTTGATGTGATGCGCCGCATGCCAAACGATTAGGTCGAGAAGGGATCCTATTGACTGGATTCTTCTCAATCAAACTCGGAACATGGTTCGGCTTAAAAGAGCCGAACTAGAATTCGAAGATAGGAATTGACACGGTCGAACATCCGATTGAATATTGTATTGCTTTGGAGGAACGGGTTACAAGGATTCGATTACAATTAAAACTACTCTTAAGAATGTAAGTAAAGCTGTAAACTTATCTAGAAAAGTTGTAAAGAAAGCTGTAAATGCTGGTAGAAAACTCTATCTAGGAAAGCTGTAAATGCTGGTATTGAAGGTATTGAATAGCAAGGGTGGTCACTGGCTTACGAGGTTGCAGGACCCTTTTTTCTTCGATGGTTCACTTATTTATACTCGTCTGAATCACGTGTATAGCTGTGTATGGCGTAATTTATGGGGAATCGTCGCGTATCTCTTAACCACTTTCCTTTTGAGTTTATCTCCTTTCAACTAAATGGTGACTCTTTTTTCATCTACGTTCATCCCCAAGATCTGTGCGCCAAGGCGGGATCCTTGGCAATCGTTGATGCAGGGCACCGCTTGCCAATCTTGCATCTGTTACGTGATTAGCATCCCGTATTCCATGCCTATCTTCTTCAGGATCTTTTCCCTTGTACTTGAATGTGTTCTTTCTCGGCTCGTTGAGCCGAATCCCAATCCTAATTTCGTTCTTCGTTGTTATTCGGCCGAGGCAGTAGATGACTTACAGCCGATCGGAGCTGGACTTAATCAAGACGCAAGCATTTTTTGTCGGCTCCTTCCTCTATCGGCTGATATTCTCGACCGATAGTCTGTGCCACATGTCGCCTTCCGATTCGATCATGCCTTCTTCCATGTGACGATATTTTTGGCCTCAACAAATAGGATTTTTGAGAATAAGAAACTTACCACAAGCAATTGATGGCGGAGACATGCAATTCCAACTACCCGTGGAACCTCTTTTGTGTCAAGCAGTTTTTTTTTTTTTTTTTTTTTTTATTGAGGCCGGGCTGCCTTATACTGTAACTTAGTTCATATCCTAAATTCATAAAGCGGTAAAATACTATCTTTCTCTCTAAAAAATAAAAAATAAAAAATAAAAAATAAAAAATAAAAAAAAGAAGAAGAAGAAACATACTAGAACGGGGCATTTGCGAATACTGTAACGTGAGATATCAATGGTCTGAGAGGTAAAAATGTAAGAGAAATATTATATGTATATTTAGATAGTGAGTATACATCGTACACTTCTATCCATAATTTTTAACAATATTTTTAAATTTTTAATATTAAAAAAAATTGATAGAACAAGTATATATTGGCTATTGAATGAAATGGTGTAAATTTACATTTATTTTTTTGAGTGTATGGATAGTATTTTATTAATAATATTCCAACTTTCTGAAATTCTGTAACTTTGTAACCTTTTTTCCATTTTTTTATTTTCTTATTGTTGGTTTTCTATTAGGGATTGTTAAGTTGGATGTATTTATAAATAGTGTGTTTAAAAATGCATACAATTGAAAATTCAATAGTTATAACTATATATATCTTGTTTTGAAAGATGGAATAGAAAGTACTCTTAACTACAAATAATTTATCTGATCGCATGCAACTGAATAATTAATAAATTTTATCACTCTATATAGGAAATCATGAGGTCGCTCCTAATGTAGAAGAAAATATAACTTTTCATTAAAAAGACAATTAGATAGGTTAGCGTACCTGTTGCTTAAAATTACTCACTTTAGCTGATGGAGCATGCAATTAGAACGGCAGCTAATTTGGATATAATTTTAACTACTGTGGAAAAACTTCCTAACTCTAATTGTAGCAACTGAATTCATCTGCACCAAACAAGATAAGTGTATTTGAATTTGCAAATTCAGTATACTTACAATCTCCTGCCTACCGAAACAACCTCATTATACCTGCTCAACAGTAGTCTTACTGCATCACTGCATTACTTGTGCTTATGACAGGTAAAAGTGTGCTGAGACCTGCCCGAATTTTTTTTTTTTTTTTTCATAGACGACCCTCAACTTTAATTTTGCTTTGTTTTATAGTTAGATAAACTGACTGCTAAATTTCACAGCTCATTTAATTATTAACTGTTTGTTACAATATACAATTTTATTTCCTAAAAAAAAATCAAAAGTCAGATTCAGTTCCATCAGTATTAAATTTAACCAAACTTGACCGATTGAAATCACTTAATGTCACACCCCGGGGTCGAAACTGCGATCCGAGCTCGCCAACAAATTCGCCATCTGTACGGAAATCCTCGCATAGACGAAACGTCTACCCTACAAATCAGATCTATAGCTAAACATGTATCAGAGCTGAAATAAAACTAATAGCTACAGAAATCAAAACTGAATATCTGCATAATACATGAATCCGCGATACATAGTCACTCCTGCTATGTAAATAAATATGCAAATCTTCCAGACTGTCCAGTACAAAGGTGGAATCTCAAAATATATAGGGTACCTCTACCTCTGACTCTCAAAATAAGAAGGGAATGGAGCTACTCGGCCACGCCCTTACCTCGATCTGCTGTCTCCGCACGAACTGAAGCCGGAACAGCAACCTTTGGAAACCTATCACCACAGCGGGTATGAGAACTACTGCAATAGGTAGTTCCCAGTGGGTACCGTCACCAATATCCACGGTATGCCCACTAAGTCTACTGGAGGCAAAACAATAGGTATACAGATAGATAATATGAAAGCTGAAATGGAACTACAGCTAATATACCTCAAGTATCATGCTCAAAGGAAAAACACAACTTAGAACAAGCAATGCATCCACTAGCTCACGAGGTGCTAACATCAACCCAAATCTCACTGATTGTCAAATATGGTCCAGTCAAGCCTGCGCCACCTAGTGTATCAACGATGGGTGTCTAATTGGACTATCATAGTACCACACACAGCAGCCTCATCAGGCGCATCATCATCGCATCCAGAGCGGCAACTCGAGGGGAGCGACTCCACCGAGGAAAAAGTGTGTCTCATCTGTCTCAATAAGCGGCATCTGCAGGCTATAATCCACGATCAAATAGATCGAAAACTCGAATACCCAAATAACCATAACTAAATCGGAGAACCCTCCACGACTCAATCTGATAATGCCCAAATAAACATGGCTAAGTTGGAGAACCCTCCACGACTCAATCTGCTAATGCACAACCCATGATCTAGAGTGAACCAATCAACATCCATGAAGGGCCCGAATATTCCGAAAGACTGACACTATAACACAAATCAAACAAGAACAGGCTGCAAGCACAGCCGCCCGTAGCTTTCGACCAACAATGGAATCAGTCCTCAATCTTTCACATGAGAGGCCCGAAAATTTCGAAAGACTGGCGCCTACAACCCAAATCAAACAAGAAAATGCTGCAGGCACAGCCGCCCGTAGCTTCCGTCCCCGAAATGAACCACATGCTCAAACTCTCATGACACTAGAAACTCATCCCATAGAGTAATAAAAATCCACTCGGCCCCCAGGCACGAGGATACATGCATCCTGAGCTACCCGAACCATCCATAATGCTCTCGATGTTTTAAAACACTTTAAAATCAGGGTTTAACTTAAAACCAGTTACAGAAATTTTATGAATGTTCAGATGCATCCCAAATGTCAAGAAAATATACAGTCTAGTGTAAAATCATCTCTACATCATGCTAAAAATATCTGGAACTCAAGGTTCTTTTTTTGTAATTTTCTAAGCAACTATCAGATTTACCAGCTATAATAACGGATAAGCTAGACATGCTATACATGCATACAATAGCGTTAGAAGGCATTCCATAAAGTTTGGAAGAATTTCCAACCCACCTGAATCGCTTTCCACAGGCTACGCCGAAGTTAGTGAAACGTCGAGTCACTTACTATCGAAAAATTCGCCGAAACAGCATCTCAGCTCTCGGTCGCGCGCACCTCTGCCGCGGCCCAAGGGGAACCTCCAGGAGCTCACGGCAAGCTCCACGGCCTCTAGCAAGGCCTCCTCTGAACTTAGGTCAAAACAGTCGTCGCTCCGCCGAAACCCGCGCACACAGTCCATACTCTCCCGCGGCTTCGCATAGTGCACCGAGAACTCACGCACGCTCTTCCGTGGCACGATCAGCACTCTGCTGCACCACTCAACATAGGAAAGAAGAAAGGATGGGAAAAATCCATTCCCAGCTCAAAAATCCAATCCACTGTCCGAAACCCGAAAATCCGAGAAAAATCCGAAAACTCGAAAAAGCACAGTACTCACCTCTACTGTTGCTTCTCGCGCGCGCAGGCTCAAATCCGAGCTTTCCTCCACAGGACAAGCCCTCCTCTCTCTCGTGCTCCCGAGTGGTATCTGAAGCTTCGGTGCGAAGAAGAATCCACCAAGAACCCACAGCCAACTCCCTCTCTTCTTACTCTCAATCTCCTTCTTTCTCTCAATCTCCTTCTTTCTCTTTTCCCACTTTCCTCCTCTCTTTCTTTCTCTATCTCGTTCCCTGGTTCCAACCAAGAAGAGAGAAGGAGGGTCACCTTATAAAGGGTAGAGGAGTTACTGCTGTGCAGAGGGTGGTTGGGATGCGAAGTTACCCTTTTGCCCTCACTCAAAATAGAAAATTACGTCACTACCCCCAAGTTCTGGAGGCTGAGTACCGGTACTCGGGTGCTCAGCTCCGGTACCCAAGCATAAATTCCCAATCCAGAAGATCAACTCTGATCAATCCATCAAAGGGTACCGGTACCCTCCTCGGCATTCCTGTACCTAAGCCAAATGGAAACTGGAGTACCGATACGCGCTGCCCGGTACGCCCGGTACCGGTACCCAGGGACTTAGAAAATTCCACTGCTTTTCCAAACCGAAATCCTCTGTCGGTTTTTCTCCAAGGAAATTCATTCCGAGACCCATCCTTGCGTACCGGTACGCAATGTCCCAAATTGCTGAATCAAGTTGGGGCTTCCAATTTCAACACCGTCAACTCACTTTTCAATCAAAAGGCTCCCGCGTCAATCCGAAACATTTTGAACTCATCTGTAATCACAAATAAAACACGCCCCAGGCAATTTTCCCACACCACGCTATCTTGCGGAATCGGTACTCTACACAAAGCCTCGGTACTCTACATTTAATAAATAAAATTAAAGTTTGAGTCTCCATACAACTTTACCAGCAGGATCTCCAAAACTTTCAAACTCACCATAGTTTCACTTACTGCGCCAAAGCATCATACCAGAGAGCTCCTTGTGACAGCAATTCTGAGATAAAAATATATGCAACCAATGTAACGAAAAATCAAGAGTTTACTTTTCTAAAATACAAAAGACTTGAAACCTTCAAAATCCGACACAATAA
Source organism: Tillandsia fasciculata (assembly GCA_029168755.2). NCBI lineage: Eukaryota > Viridiplantae > Streptophyta > Magnoliopsida > Poales > Bromeliaceae > Tillandsia > Tillandsia fasciculata. The sequence goes on from CM054938.1 coordinate 18,114,081, forward strand.
AGTTGCTCTCCGACAAATTCTACATGATGTTGTACAGGTGGTTCCTATTAGAGGACCGTCAAAAATCACAGATTAGCGGAACTTTAGCTGCTATATGTATTATTCTCACAACACTACTGTGAGAAACTAATATACCAACACTGAAACAGGACCTTACATCTCTCAGAATACTATGAATTTCATGAGAAATGAAAACACGGTGAATCTTACATAATTATAAGACAATTGAAAACCAACTGATTTAGATGCGGTGCTTCTTTGCATTCGGCAAATCGTCGTCGTATTGCCCACCGTCGTTTAGGCCCTCCTCCGCCTTTTTCCTCGCAAGGATCTTATTGATTTTGTGAAGCTCGTTGGTGAGCTTCTGATCCTTGTTTTGCTTCCGGGTCTTCCGGCCATCCTGCATCTTTACTCCAAACTGGAATGCGGCCTTTGGCATGGCCTCCTTCTGCTCGTTATAGGCGGCCCACTCCTCCTCTGTCTCAAAGTCCCACCTATGAAGGCGACCCTTTGCCTGTGTCGCAAAGCGCATCAGGTAGATAGAAAAAACAAGTACAAAGCTATGTTTACTACGAATGATTCACCCAAGAATACACTCAATTCCTTAGTAACACCCAAACAGTCAAACAACTGACACTTGAAGACACTTTTGTACAACATGTAAATGTTCAATCCTTACTTTTATCATACTCCAACCAGTATAAGCATACGTAGTCTATGAGTTTGTATAATTTGTTATTTAACTGTTAATCAAATAGAAAGAGTGTATCTCTTGAATTTTAATTTATCTGAAACATCTTAAAATCGCAACCAGATTATTGAACCAAATACTAATTTGCTGTACTTTTTTCAAAGTTCAAATGTTAAAACAAAGTCTAAGCATCCATATTAGCAAGCATCCAAATTAGCGCTCGCTCAATACATTCACAAAAAGATGTCCATGACTGAGCTGGTAAAGCCCTTTCCTTTTGATTTGCTGTAGCCAAGCTTTATTCATGCCGTCAATTAGAACTTCACTACTATTCGCGTCCATCCTTGCACTCGCACTCTCGAAAGGCATAATTGCCTGGAAACACCTTAAGTTTAAAGTCTTGATTCCACTAGATATCTAATAGACTAATTAGTTGGCTAGAATTGTAGAATTGTCTTACAAACTAACCTTTCGGCTTAGTATAGTTCTGTTTCAATCTAAATGTAATGATACTTCTATCAGAAGTAACTAGGTGAAATGCTGAATAACACATATCAAACTTATATTGAGCGTATCAGGATTTTGCGCTATGATCAAAATTAATGAAGATATTCATTCCCAATAATAATAGTTAAGTTTTTTGTTTTTTTTTTTTTTTAATCAATACCTTCCACCTCAGCATATACAGGTGCCAAAAGCACCACTAAAAGTTAACAGCTATTCCGCAAGTATTCTAACAGACATCAATTTTATTACTTTCTACCTTTTTCACAATAAACGCTGCATGCAAACAAGAAGAAAACTATGTATGAAAATTAAAGGAGCTAGCAACAAACAGATAAACCAATCAACGACAAAATCTGGCACAAGACAAAAAAGAATCTAAGATAAAATCACTTACGCGGCCACCCATGTCCATCTTTGACAAGTCGTCTTCATCATCACTGTCTACTATCTCATGATTATACTCCTGATAACCAGGATAGCATTCAGAATAACTCTCAGAAATAAAATTTGGATCCTTCTCCCGAGCATCCTTTTCCCTCAGCTGTTGAAGCCTCTGGTCATCACGCTTGAAAACAGATCCTAAACCCCGATCCTTGTCTTCTTGAGTCATGAACCGTGGATCCTGTGTCATATTTGTTCCTACTAGTGCATCATAATCCTGCATATTTTGCTGTAGATACTGTTCAGAATAAGCCAATTGTTCAGCATACTGATAATCTGACCACTCTCCTTGGTATCCAGCGGCCATCATTTGAGCTTGAATCGCATCATATCCATTCTGCAAAATGGAAAGAACACAATAAATTCCACTAGGGTAATGATTACAAAGCTGCAAAACAATAAGAAATTTGTGCTAAGGCTGTAAGGTAATACAGAGTTTAGAAATATATCGCCAACAAGAATAAATTGAATACATATTTGAAGACAACCAGCAAGCACATGAGATAGCGATATTTGTAGACAGAACCAAGGGTATAATAAATAACTTTGTTGTAGAAATCAATAGTGTACCTTAGTGGTTCATAAACTAGCCACAAATTGTTCTAGTAGCATGATTCTAAAAAATGATGATATTTATCATACTGAATTCGAAATAAACTCACAGTTTGTGGCCAAGCTTGAGCAGCTTCAGAAGGCAGAACAGGACCATAAACAGGTTCGCTGAAATAAGATTGCCTCTCACGGTTATGTGGAGATTCTTCCATATCCTCTGAAATTGGGCTCTGGCTCATATCCTTATTAGGAATGGAATAGTCAATTCCATCTCCTACAAAGATATCGTCCTCCTCGACTCTTGTAACAGAAGCAAGCTGCTTTTCCCTTCCATTCACGTTGTTCTTGCGGGGTGGCGGTGGTGGTGGCGTCTCTTTTTCTGGATGATGCTTCGAAATGGAAACATCAGGATGTGTAGTCTTCTCTTCTTCATCATAATTGTTACCCACGGTAGAATTTTTACCTGCAAAAAAAAAAAAAATTTATGTGCATAATTCCAATTCTCAAATTTACTTCCCAAATTAGAAAAATACACAACATAAAAAATAAAAAAAAAAAAAAAAAAAAAAAAAATAAAAAAAAAAAAAAGATGACAACCTCAGCTTCCCCCACACCACTGGTGCTCCACAAAAAAATGGAAAACAGGAAACTTACAGTGCTCCCATAGGTGTTGAGACTAATTCATCAGCCACACTCCATTAAGATAGAATATGATATTAAATCAGGTTTCTCCAATAGTACAATGTTAAGTGACAAAAATGATTATCTTACTAAGTAATTGAAAATTGGAGAATTGTAATCACCAAAATTGATATAGCTCAACATATAAGGGTGATTTCCAGCTAGCATATTTAATTATTTATACTCTTAGGGTGTGTAGGCTATAGAAATCTCCTAACATACTAGAATTGTCATCAGTTGTTGCTGTTAAAAGGTGTGCAGGCAACTAAAATTGTAGTTAACCCACTAGCCAATAGTTAACCATACTACAGTAGTACACTTGTACTTTATTTCCGTTGGCTTCTTATGTTGAAGTTACCGAAAAGAACTAGGGAGAGAGAGAGAGAGAGATCCTATTGGTTATCAAAGTCTGCAATTGCAATTTAGAGCAAGAGACATGTAGGGAAATTGATGAAATTTACAAAAATAAAGAAACTAATTCTGCAAATGCAACTCAGGGGGTGATACATGAGAGGTAAGTTGATGTGATTTATCAAAATAAAAAAATTTAGTCCAAATCTATGTAACAATGGTGTAATATAACAAATTGCCTGCATAGTACATCAAAATCATAGATCCTGGACAAGAGGGTTTCAGTTTGGCCCATAATACAGTCCTAACATTGCCTGCATGCCCAATTTTGTTTCTGCTTAACTAAAGTTTGTTTTCGAAGACACCAAATCAAAGGCTCCAATATCCAGTCATCAGTCCTCTTATATATTTTCTGCCCTATGCTAAATCATTCTCTAACACTAATAATACCTCCTCTTCTAAGGCCTTTCATCTCATATACAAGCCTTAGTATAAGGCCTCTCATCTCATATACAACCCTCTTCTACGGCCTTTAATCTCATACGCAAGCCTCTTCTACGGCTTTTCACCTCATATACAAGCCTCTTCTAGGGCCTTGCATCTCATATGCAAGGAATATACTATTTTTATGCAAGTCCAGATGTCATCACAAAGCAAAGCCAAAAGTAACTCCTGAGATCTTCTAAATTTTAACTAACTCTTGCTTACCATATATAAAATTGCATACCTTTTGTATCTTTCTCCTTTTTCTTTTTCTTAAGGACCTTCCCCGATGATCCAAGTCGAAGATATGACATAATTTTTGCAATCCTATCAAGTACAGAACCATCCACACTGACAGTCACCATATCCTGCAGAAATAAGAAAAACAAATTCATGTGAGTTTTACTGCCACAAAAAGAAATACTAATGAGTTGAAGAAAAATGGTATACCTCTTGAACTGGGCAATCAGCTTTGCTTCTATGAAGAGTGGTAGGGATATCATTATATCCATCCTCCTAGTAACATCAAACAAAGAAAAAGACTGATTTACTAATTTGCTCCCTGTGATAGAATGAAAAAGAAAGAGAATGAACCAAAAAATGTGCATGTAAACATGTTACCCCTGTCACCACATAAAAAGAGAACTAAAGCATACTAGGAGACAGTGACTATAAGTTGCATAAAGATAATATTCAAAGCAAACATCAAATCATAAAGTGTGAGACCCCCAGAATTTTACAGATAAGGTATAGTAGGACTAAACCTTGTAAGTTGTAACCCAGTTATAACATTTTTTGCAGTGGCTAGACCCAAGAGGTTAAGAGGGTTGAGCGAACATTGAGCTAAAGTAGTTGTAGGATAGGTGACACCATAAGAAGCGAGGCGTCACAATTGATATCAAAGCCAATCACCAGTCGAAAGTGTTAAATGAGTTTCAATTGAGCCACGATCATACAACAGGCAAGAGCGCAACTCTGCTGCTAACGACAATTGTGGGTGGAGCACGACCCCCAATAAGGTTGGCTAAGGCTAACGAGTCACCTGATACTTGTGAGTGTGCTTGAGCCTAACAAGAACGTCAATGCTTGGGGGGCGGGGGGGGGGGGGGGGGGGGGGCAGAGGAAGAGGGTTGAGCGAGCCTAGAGCTAGAATAGTTCTAGGATGAATGACCCCCCCTAGGAGGTGTCACAAAAAGGAACCAGTAAAATCTAATAGAGGATATTAAAATCAAATAATACACCTCAACAGACGGCCTTGAAAAGGAAATTCAAAAGCAACAAGGAAGCATAATATGTTTTCCATAACCTATTCAATGAGATAATGATGGAAATATCCAAGTGTAAACAATAAAAAGAAAGTAGTTTTGCAGGGCATCCGACTCGGCATAAGAAGCCACAACAGTAGACATTGTAAAGGTGAGAAGCATCAGAAATTAAGGTTCACAAAAGCATCACAAACAACATAAAGCATCGCAACACCAAATAACTGGCAGATCCCTGAACATGCAGAAGATGAGGACTTGACCTAAGGTTAGCTCAAATTATCATTCTGCAATTGATAGTAAGTAGATTCAGGTCAAAAAGATGCAGAAAAAAATGAAATAAAAACTGAAGAAAATGGTATGTGCCCTCCTTCAGAAATCAGAATTTACTGAGATTAGTGTTGATTACTTTATAATAACAGCATTTGAAGTTAGTTTTGCTTAGACATAGAGATGTCAATCCAGCTTCTTGTTCACGAGCCAACTCGTGTTCGACTCAAAATTGGCTCAACTCGACTGGCTTAATAAATGAGCCGATTACAAGTTCACTTTTTCAGCTCAACAAATAAACGAGCCGAATTTACGAGCTGGCCCCAACTCGCTCGTATTTGACTTGATATATCTCGAAAATAAATAAATAATATATAAAAATATAATTACTAGATTGATATGTATAGGGGTGTAATGTGGGCCGTGCCGGGCCGGCATGGCCCAGATAATTCGTGCAGAAATGGGCCAGAGGCCAGCCCGGTCAAATCCGGGCCGGGCCAGGCCGCTTTTTCAAAGGAAGAGAGGCTCGGCCCGGCCCCCTGGCCCGTCCAGCACGGGCCGTGCCGTGCCGTGCTTCGTGCCAGCCCAGTTTTTTTTTTTCAATTTTTTTGTCTTTTTTTTGTACTTTTTTTTTCTAAAAAATATATATTTTTTTAATAAAAGACAACTTGTATTTAAACTATAATTTTTTACTCATAATTTTACTTTACACAATTACGCCAACTCCTTAAAATTATTTTAAAAATTTTAGAAATTAAAAAAACACTAAAATACCAAAAATAAATTTAACTATTTAATATCATTAATTTTTAATATTATATAAAATTTAAAACTTTAGAGAATAATAATTTTAACTTTTTAATTATATAAATTTTTTATATTAATTTTTTAGCTTAAATTTCTTTGACCAATAACCAACTTTAATATAAAATTAATATTATATTTTTTTCATAATTTTTATTATTTGAATAGAAATTAATATTCTAAACAAATAATAATTATAAACAATACATAAATTTTGAATTAATCATATTATATAATTACATTAAAGGAAAGTATATATATATATATATATATATATATATATATATATATATATATATATATATATATATAATTAAAAATATATTTGAATAAAATAGCATGATTTACAAAGCCAACTAGCAAACAATAGAAAAAAAAATCAACATTATTTTCTCTTCATTACATTATTTTTTAAAGATTTGTAGAAATATTTATAGATGTAAAAAAAAAAAAATTAATTTTTTTATATTTGAATAAAATAGCATGATTTACAAAGCCAACTAGCAAACAATAGAAAAAAAAATAAACATTATTTTCTCTTCATTACATTATTTTTTAAAGATTTGTAGAAATATTTATAGATGTAAAAAAAAAAAAATTATTTTTTTTTAAAATATAAAAGTTTTAAAGATTTGTAGAAATATTTATAGATGTAAAAAAAATTAATTTTTTTTAAAAATATAAAAGTATTTTAATTTTTTTTTACTAAAATAGCCTCTCTAATAGTTAAAAATTTGAATGTTAGTGAGGGTATTTTAGTAATTTAAACTAAAAATATTTTTAAAAATTTTTATAATTCAAATAAAATTAATTACTTAATTTGAAGCCATTGGGTTGAGCCCAAGGCCTAAAAAATTAAATGCTTAATTACATATTAGTGTATGCTTCATATTTTTCCAAGGCTAAGAGCCCAAGGCCCAAGGGTTTGCCACCTTGGGAAAGGTTGGATTGAGATTTGACTACTTGAGCTCTTTCCCAAGGAGCCACCTTGGGAAAGGTTTATATAGGCCTGGCAAGAGCCAGGCCTATAGTCTATATTAGCTTACAAAGGCTCTACCATTACACACTCTGGGCCTCATTTTATCTGGGCCGTGCTGGCCCGGCTGGCACGGCCCATACAGGCCGTGCCGTGCCGGGCCACGGGCTTGCTCTTCAGCCCGGCACGGCGAGCCGTGCTGACGGGCCCCAAAGAAGCGGCCCAGCACGACCCAAGGAGCCGTTCCAGGTCGGCCCGGCACGAAAGTTACAGTAGCCGTGCCGGGCCACGGCACGGCCCGGAAGCGTGCCGGGCCGGGCGGCCCCGCCCGGCCCATTTTACACCCCTAGATACGTAGCAAATTCAAATGCTATTTTTAAATTATTTATTTTTTATTAGCATGACTCCTAAATTTTGATACTAATTAGTAATACTAAGAGCAATACCAAGCATGAATAATAATAAATCAAAATTATTTCGTGCTAGCTCAAATTAACTTCAAGCTGAAAACAGGCTGGATTATCCCAACGCATTTTAGTTCCGAATAGAATACCCAGCTTGAACTATTTTCGAACCGATCTCGAGCTGGCCCCAACTTGCTCGTGTTCAGCTCATTGACAACCCTACTTAGACAGTTATAACGCACCACTGCACCTACTATCTGACTAAAATGTCAAAAGGGGGAAAAATTAATTATAAAGAAACCAACCTACAAATAAGAACCTGAAACAATTTTAATGATGGTTTGAAAGCAGGTCAATGCAGGCAAGCATATATAGTTGACAATTTCATGTTTGACTAGATGAAAATAATGTATTTATGGTTTTTATAACAACAAAGAAAAAAGATTGAAGGGATGCATTCCGATGATATACAATAATCAGGGATTGATCAAAAACTTTTAGATCCAACAATAGCAAAGAAGGAAATCTAAAAACAAATCGTCAATAAAGAGAAGAAAATAATTCAACAAGAATTTGGAGGCAAATTTTTGACCTAAGATTTTACCTTCAAAATGGTATTATTCTATCTGTAATACTCGAGAATTTTTAAATCTGAAAATTTTAATTTAAATCATTTTTTGATTCTCTATAATTCGTAAATTCAAATTCTAGGTGTATCTGAGGGGCACAAGAGTAATTTTGATGATGGTTAAAGAGGAAATGGATTAAGATAGGGGTTTCTCCGATTAAAAACCCTAATCCCTAATCCCCTCTTCTCCTTTCCTCCCCTCAGCTGCCATACCCCACCTTTCCCCTTCCTCTCATCTGTACGCCTCCCCGTTGTCACCGTCGCAGTCGAAGCCGAAGGGTGAAAAGACCGCCGCCCTCTGCCCCACTGCGCTGCTACCGCCTGTGCCACAGCCCGCGCGCTGCTGCGCGCCCGCCCCATACCCTAGCCGCGCACCGCGTGCCGCTCGAGCCACAATGCCGCGCGCTGCTGCGGCTTGCGCCCACGCGCGCCCAGTCGCCACTCGCCCCATGCCCCAGCAGCACCTGGCCAGCCCTAGCTTCGCCCGCACCTTGCTGGCCAGCGCCCATGCCGTGCCAGCCCACGCTCACGCCGCCTACGCCCGCGTGCGCCCAGCCGCCGCTCACCCCATGCCCCAGCCGCTCCTGCCCAGCCCTAGCTTCGCCCGCACCTTGCTGGCCTGCGCCCATGCCTCACCAGCACGCGCTCGCGCAGCCTGCACCCGCATGCGCCCAGCCGCCGCTCGCCCCTTGCCGCGCGCCCAACGCACAGCGTTGCCCTGCAGCCAAACGCGCCGTGCGCGCGTATCGCCCGCGCGCACTTGCTGCACGCTGCCTGCGCGCGCCCTTGCACTGGCTGCCCCCTGCCTTGCACCCAGCCTGCGCCATGCGTCGCTTGCGCAGCCCAGCGCAACCAGCACTGCACACTCCGCGTGCTGCCTACTCACAGCCAGCCCGCGCCGTCCTGCACCAAACCGCCTGCGCTTGCCGCATGAACCCAGCTCGCGCACTGCTTGCGCCGCACGCCACCGCGTGCAACCCGTGCCCGCGCCGTCCGCGCGGTGCCCGTGCATGGCCTGCGCACACTACTTGTGCCCACGCACTGCCTAGCTCTTGCACGCTGCTCTGCCTACGCACAAACCATGCACAGCCAACCAGCGTGCTGTTTAGTGCCGCGCCAACATCGCGCCAGCGCCGCTTGCCATCGCGCCGTTGCGAATCTAACCTGACCTTGCCCTAGCTTCCCTTCTCGAGACTAGAGCCTAACAACATGATATTTTTGCTAATTTCGTAGGATCCATATCGACAGTTTTTCGTCGCGGTTGCGACGACGCCGAACGCCCGAATCATCATCCGTCGTGTCACCGTCCTGATCAACCATGATCAGCCTGAGCACAGTTTCAACGACGGTTTTACTTGTTGACGCTGTTATTGCCCGATTCTCGGATTTTGGATAGCGGTACACCTTTCTGAGTCCTGAATATTCCTACGACCACTAATCGTTCGACTGTCAAGCACAGTACACCCGAAAATCCCTTGTTCTCTAAATTATCTAAATCATGTTGAAATACCGTAGTAAATTGTTAATCGCATTTGCGTATCGTTTGTGATTCCGGTGACCCAAATGTAGGTTTTTGGACACCGAACGAACCCCAGACAGTGGCACGACTCCTGATACATCGCGTGCTATCTGAAATTGAGATTGGGCTGATTTTGGGTCGTGGGATCAAACAAAGGTATGATCCGTTTTCCATGTAAGTCATTATTTAATGCAAATAACTACACCGGTAGGACTTTGGGGTACAACTTGCACCTGTAGAATTCCCGAACGGTGAGAACGTCGCGAGTGGGACCCGGAGACTGTTTGTCCTTTTATGAACAACGGTGAAGTCGTTCGGGTCATGTTTTGACCAGAGAACCAATCGGTGCGACAGTTCGGGATTCGGGGATACATTCCATAAGTGGATTTTTGAAATGATCGCATCGTTGGAGTCTAACATTGCAGAAGTGTTACTGCCCGAACATCTAAAGTTAGGTGTTTCGGGACAGCATGAGACTTCCTACCTGTTTCGGTAGCAGGTATGCACAGTTTGGACCACCAGCAGATCTCCGAAACTTTTCGGTGAATTCCCAGTTTGGCGGAAGTCAGCCGTATAGTCATTATACACATTTTGAGTCAACGGGTTGGGTATGAGTGAGTCTTTTACTGACACAGTCTTATTATAGGCCCCAGCGGTCAGGAGCCAGCCCGTGAGTTATCCAGAGGATTCCGTGACCGCCTACATTGAGGTGGGATTTACTTCGGTCTGGGCTTTATCATCTCGGCCCTATGGGGTACCATATTTGGTCGGACCCCTGTGTTTCATGCTAACCCTGATCCTATCTTTGAGCTATACTTCCATTGGTTGATATTTATTCGCTTATACTTGGACATATATCATGCTTGATTGGTCATTAGCTTATACTTGGACATATCTCATGCTTGATTGGTCATTAGCTGGATATCAATACATTAGTTCATACTTGAACATATCTCATGCTTGATTGGTCATTAGCTGGATATCAGTACATAAGCTCATACTGGGACACATCTCATGCTCGATTGACCATTAGTGGGATATCAGTACATTAGCTCATACTTGGACACATCTCATACTTGATTGGTCATTAGCTAGGTAGCAATGCCTTAGCTTATACTCAAACATATATCATGCTTGATTGGTCATTAGCTAGGTAGCAATGCCTTAGCTTATACTCAAACATATATCATGCTTGATTGGTCATTACTTAGATTTACTTTCACTCAGATATACATGTTCCTTGTATTCCTTACTGCATGAGATGACCTTTGATTGATATACAGATATTTGCATCCCTGTTGGGATTCCGGCTTATTGCCGATTACCCGATCCTTAGACCGTGAGCTTGAGCATCAGCATTATGATCGCCACGCACTGTTGTACTTCACGTACACCATGGGATTGATCCCCCACCTTGCGTTCTTTGCCGGTAAAGTGGTCTATTGGAGGACCGGTGAGTCCCCAGGTTAGCACCCGAGGGTGCCGGAGTTATGTCAGCCAGGTTGGTGCCCGGTAATGGCGTGTTGCCTGAGGTCCTTGTGACCAAAAGTGGCATTGATTGGGTACTTGGTTCTCTTATTGATGCATGACTCTGTGGTTATTATTGCTCCAGCATTCATTTAGTATGGTTGGCACATGATTAGTAGTACTTTTCCTTTACAGCATCGATACTTGTGGATGCCCTTACCAGTATCTCTTGTGCATTGAGTTACATGATTATCAAACTTGCCAGTTACAGCTGGATTAACATTAGCTATCAGTACCCTCGCTTTATTTCACTGATTGGGTACTTGGTTTCCTCATCGATGCATAGATCATTCTATCGTATTTCAGCATGCTTTATTCTTGTATTTTAGTACCCATTTATACTCAGTATTATGATTATGCTTCCTGCTAGTATTTGCTTGTTTATATCGGCCTTTACCTACTGATCTTTTACTATCTATTGATTATAGTATGCCAATAGATACGATTTGTTATTTCTCGGCTCGTCGTGCCCACTGGGTTACATTTATATTGTATCTCACACCCTTGGGTGACCACCATTTCAGGCCAGTCGAGTGGTGGGATGTCGGGACGTTGATGTGAGCATATCCGATAGAGTCGTCCCCTGTTGCCAGCTTCGACTAACCAAGCTTTTATTTTACGGTTAGACTGTCTATGGGTATAAGTTAGTTATGTTGGATTTGTGACATTTTGGTAAATGTGATTTTAGTATTGTGGATTGGTAATTGTGGATTATTGTGATAAATGATTAAATTAATTATGTTTCAGTTATGGTAGTTTAGTATTCTGACTGTGTATTCGCACTTGCCTAGCCGTGCATGTATAGAGGAGACTCTGTCCAAGTGGATAGAGAATTCCCTATACATATAGGGATCTGTTCATACCCTGATTTTCAAGTTCAAACTCTGATTTAAAAATAAAAATAAAAAATAAATAAAAAAAAATTAAACCGCTTTTTAAAACTCGGGGCGTGACACTATCTTACATCAATCTTGACTTAAACCCATCAAGTCAACTAGACCAGACCGAAAACAACTAATTTAAGTTGACTAGTCAGGTATGGTTCAAAGTCCTTTGACCTGCTAATGTGCTAGCATGTCGTAGGTTTCTAGTTAAGGGGCCTTGACTAGACGGGTCATAGCACTACTATTTTTTTTTTTTCAGTTCCTACTCTGTTTTACATTTTTTTTCACCCTTTTTCTTTCTTTCCTAATCTTTTTTCTCTGTTTTATTCTTTTCCAAATTTCCTCTGCCAATCATCCTCAACAAATTTTCAAATCATTGACAAAGGAAAGACGACGGCAAATTCCCTCAACGGGTCTATCCTAGTCGTGTCAACAACCATCCTAACCTACTTGTTAGCAATAAGATCAAGCCTTCTTGACCTATTGGACTAACTAAGATTCTTTAATGCGCCGTCGGATACACTCCTTCCTATTTTCGTTTTTGTGTGAGCACATGGCATGGGGAACCTTTGTCAAACTTAGTGCAGGTGCACATACTAAATCCAACAAAGGGCTCGTCAATATGGTTGACCCATGCCATAAACCCTTCATCAAACACTATCCTGGCTCCACTTCCTTTCGCAACCCTATTTTCCTAAAAAAAGACCAACAACAACTCCATGATCCTTCTCTTCCCCCTTCCCTACCCAGTTCCCTCCTTTCCCCTTATCTAATTTCATCTCCAACCCCTCTAAATTCATCAACAAAATACTATCTCCTATAACTCTCCTTCCATTTCTTCCTTTTTGCCTTGCAAAATGCATTTTAGTATATAGATCTTTTCTCCTCTTTATTAGAAGTGAAATCTAATAGAAAAAGAAATGGTAATGAAAATTATGATGGTCATGACGCACCAAACAACTATCTAGATGAATGTTGATTCCCACAACAGTCAATGAAAAAGTAATTTTGATGCATGAGATTCTTTCTCACGTAAAACCAAATATTATATAGCTATCTAAAATATAAGATCAACTATGACAACTTCATTCTGTGTTAATTGGAAAAGAGATTGTGGTTAGATCAGTGTGTACCATCCTATAGCAAAACTAGCAAACCTAGGCAAAGGAATCGCCAAAGCAGAGAAGTATTATTATCCTGGAAGTCAAGTGATCTAAAATAAGCCAAGGCAGAAGATTGTGAATTACGAAGGTACAAAAAAAGTACCAGGGTAATCAGCTCCTAATATTTGCACAAGAATAAGCTAGTGACATCCTCATTACTCAAATACCAAAATATACTTCAATAAAAGCTAGTGACATTGGGTTGATAAAACAATGTCACCTACTGATATTACTACACAGAAATCAAATGTAAAGTGATCATTCTAAATGAAACAATGTAGTGTCATTCTGAAAAATTAGGGAAAAAGAAAATCTAAGAACCCTAGAAAATGTTGTCACAACTGTTGAACTAATGGTAAGTAGGCATAATATGTCAAAATAAAACTTATAATCCAAAGGCTGCCTTCCATGAGCCAGCGACTATAATACAGCAAGATAATACAGAACCAACTATAGAAGTGCTAGAGGGCCAACAAATATAGCATGAAGGCAGTACTAAGCAATAAATAGGGAGATTAAAATGAATCATACCATATTAAATATAAATGCCATTCGACCAGGAAGAAACATTTCATTTCCCTTGATTACGCTTTGTGGCTTTATGATCCATTGATACACCGACTACATCAAAGAAAAAGAAGGCCTCAAGTAATTGCCATATTTGAAAGAAATTCTAAGGGAAACATACTAAATAATGTCTAAATAACAGAAAGTCGATTTACCTTTGCTGTTGCAGTACGAAATGAAACATCTTGGTCTTCTTTTGCTACTCTGTAGAAAATCAATGAAATCATTGTCTACAGTCATATAACAATACTACAAAAAGCACAATAATGGTCATACAGCATAAACATATCATTGCATAAAAGCAAGAATTTCTGATTCAAAAGAAGATTAGATTATTCTCTAGTAGTCTTGCAGCAGTTTAAATTGCTCCCGAGTACTTAGAATAAACGATTATTGTAACAACTATAGTTTTCATCTAATTAACAGAATTTGTTTCGAAAGAATCAAGAAATAGATGGTACTACAAGCGTGCTTCGCAATCCACATGAAAGAAACTACGCATAGAAATATGCTGGTCATGCCAAACAAAGGGCCTATGTCTGTGCAACAAAAACAAAATATAATATGAAATTATAGTTTTGTAGATTTTGTTAGCCTAGCACTTCAAGAAATAGGATTTACAATCAAAGTAATTATGATACAATTCATATTACTTCAGTAAAGCCTAGAACTTCAAACAATAGGATTTACAATCAAAGTAATTATGATACAATTCATATTACTTCAGTAAAAGAGCCAGTTACTGGAAGTTATCAGTGAGTGCTACATATAGGTTATGTTAGTGTAAAAATGTAGCTTCAAGGACTAAACCACCATCTCTAATGGTATATCTTCACACCGAATCTATTAAATAACTGTAGACTATCTAATATTAATTGGCAGCAATTGAATCAGATCTAATTCATAGCAGTAATATATGTATTATATTACGATTAATGTTCAACTAGGAATTTACTTCTCTAAACATTACAGAAGGTGCCATCAAAAAAATGTTGCCAGTCAAGAATATATGTAATCACTGAGAGTTGCATGACCATACAAACAAAAAGGCCCACACCATTTAGCTAAAAACAAGTTTATACCCTTTAGTTCATCTAATAAGATCCAATGAAATTTACTTAAAAAAAAAGTCTTGTGTAGACCAGAAACAAAAATTCATGTCTGACGGACTGACACAACATCTACAAATATCCATACCTTGACTTTCCCTCTTTCCCATCCTCGGCATCAGGTTTTTTCTCTATTTCACTCCTTACCTTGTGAAGCAAAGCATAATCCAAGCCTTTGACCAAATGAGTATGCTCCAAATCACCTGAATAAATTTAATAAAAATAATCTGCAGAGTAGTTTCTAAACTGCACCCTAAACAGGGACTCAAAACCAGTATGATCCATCCAAATACTCAGTCTTGACTCGAAATGGATTCGAATAATATTCTTTATTAAATACAAGGTCATATCTACAAATGCAAGACAAGTAACTCTCTCTGAAATTCCATAAATAAGAAAGGTAAGACAAACTAATTTTGTACCATGCCGTGCCACTGCCAACATGTATGATGGCCTCCATGGCACTAACATAATTTACAGAACCCTTATGACATTAGCATGAAAATTTTACACTTACTTTGCAACAAAATATGCTAGCTGCTCTTTGATATATTTTCATCAAATTTTTGGACTCCATTGATGTAATTAACTCGCTTTGCACCAAAATAACAAGTTATTCTTTGATATATTTCATCAAAAAAAAAATTAATTTCACAAAAAAACATCACATTAGGGATTAAAATATTGGAAAATTCAACTCTGCCAAATCAACTCTTATATTCACCGTTATTTACGTGATGTTTGGTTGCCCGTAAGTGAAGGGCGAAAGTGGCACGTTCAGAAAGTGTGATCACTTCGATAGTTTGGTTTCTCGAAGTGAATAGTAAGTCACTTTTTAGATAATGAAAGTGAATTTTAACTAAATCTCACTCTCTTGACTTCGGCTCAAAAATTCTGAAGTCATCAAAAGTGGACAATCTATGTAAAGAGGTTGTATTTGATAGAAAATAATAGATTTGTTCTCACTAGTTAATTTTTTGTCTACTTAAGTTATTTGAATTTGATCAGTAAATACAATTTTGCATTTTAAGTTTAAATTATAAATTCAAATTAAAAAATACTATTTTAATTTCAAACTACGAATTGAGATTTAAACACAACACTTGAACTCAAATTTGCTTTCAACTATTGATTTTTGGGTTCAAATTTGAATTCCGTTTTGATTTTAAATTTTAAATATCAATTCAAATTTATGTTTAATTTTTTAAATATATTTTGAGCTATATGATTTTCAACTTAAACTTTAAAAATGAATTAAAACTCTAATAGTAATTGAATTGTGAATTCAACTTTAAATTCACATTCAAATTCAAATTTAAAGTTTAAGAAATTCACATTTAATTAAATTTTTTATTTCAAATTGCTTCTTGGTTCAAATTTGATTTCAAGTTTTAAAATTTTAATTTTAATTTTAATTTGATTTATAAATTTAATTTAGTTATGAGTTTCAACCTGAAGTTTCAACTCAAATTGTTAGTTCAATACTACAATTATACATTATGAATTTAAATTATAAATTTTGAATTTAACTTCAAATTCAAGCTTTGCATTCAAATTATGAATTCAAGCTTGAATTTTTACTTTTAAGATATAATTGCAAATTCAACTTTAAATGTAATTAAAATTTGAATTTAAATTTAAAATTTTAAAATTAATTAAAATTAAATTTTAATTTTAATTTTAAATCTAAATTTAAATTGAAGTTTGATTTTAAAATTTGATTTTAGTTAAGACTTTAAATTTCAAAACAACATCAAAATTTTAAATTCAAATTGTGATAAAATTGAATATAAATTATGACTAATGTACAACCAAACAACAGTTGCCACAAAACTACAATTTTCTTTTTTCACTTTACAGTTAATAGTCACTTTTTTATAAGTTACTTTTTTCACTTTAGTGACTTACAAGCAACCAAACATGCCCTTAATGAAAGTGTTTAAAACTAAAACTAAAAGAACTGACCTCATTTTATCATTGATTTCATCGAATATTCACAATATTAAATGAATTCATAAAAATTAAGAATTACAAATTGATGAAATCAATCTTTCCCCAAAATGACCCTTCATTTTGTTAAATTGGATCATTTAAATGCATGAATAGTAAAGTAAAAGAGTTTGAAAAGTAATTCTAAACTTTTCTGGTCGACAAAATTACGAGGAAGAGTGTTTAAACCATGCCATCAACATGGGGGTCAAACCAAGCAAACACCATGGCAGGTTTGCGAGGCATGTGCCAACAGGCACTTAAATCCTTGCTATACACTAGAGAAAAGCAAGAAGTAAATAACTTCAAACCAAAAATTAAAATAAAATAAAATAACACAGATAGCAATGTTTTCCTTGAAAATAAAACTCAAGACAATCAGCCTACAGACCTCCGAGATACTTGCTGTTCTCAATTGATATCTTATGTGCATCTGCTAGCCTGAAAATCAAAGTGAAATACATAGAGTTTGCAGACACTAATTAAAGTAGAGGAATCAAAGGATTAAGCCACATAATAAGAATTCACAAATATGCCACCTCAAATCAACTGTCCCAGGGGGAGCAACTGCATGGAAGGCACCTAGCTCAGTTGGCTCATAATCAGGATTTTGGTCTTCTCTACGCTCCTTAGCACGATCTCGATACTTTGGTGGTTCAGGCTCTTCCCGTTTCTCCTCTCTGTTTAACACAAATAATTTCAATTGAGCCTTCACAAACAGACTACAGAAAAAACATCAATTATTGAAGGGTGCATTGAAGGGTGCATTGGAATGGTTGATCTTTTCTCCTTTTTCTTTTTCTTTTTTTCTGCTTAGTCAATTCACAACGGCAACGCAGTTGGCCACTCCACATACTATTCAGCTCTCATAACTAATAGCTACCAAGATTCAGTTATTTAAAAAAACAATAATAATAATTAACATTGCAACCTAGTTGTTTTTTCTCTCCTCTCTCCCTCCTAAGTATTTTTCAATATAAATAAAACAGAATGCAATATGCAATTAAAGTAAAAGAATAATAAAAAAAGATTGATACTGAAAGAACCCCAAGTTATCCATCCAACAAGAGATTAAACACTAAAAGAACACTATTTTCATCAGTGTTGATTGGACAGTGCACACAGTGCACATACCAAGATTGCTACCGTAACTTCAAACAAAGATATCACAAACCAAGTTTTTCTTCCGTATATTAAGTAAAACAAATAGCAAGTTGCCAGCTCACCACATGGACTATATGATCACTGCCGGAGTGGGAATATCCAACAGCTTCGATGGGCCTATTGTACCGAACCATCCCTCACATACTCCATGTGCTCCGTGACTCTTCTACTAAGATCATTGCTACACAATGCTAGTCACTATACACGTAACTAAGGCATCAAATAGCATATCAACCCTAACCATAGCTTTTCACTGCCTACTAATGAAAATATATTACATATGCCATATGACACAACCAATTCAATGGCCAAGAAAAGGAAAAAAAAAATTCGCAGTTGTCAAAGGAAAAAAGAAATTTAAGATAAAAATTAAAACTCTTTAGTCCTTAAAATCTTCGAAAACTACCCAATTCTCGGATTAGCAACTATCAATTAATACCTAGAACATAATCAAGAGTCGAGTATTAATCACTGAAAATGGTTAAATAGCGCAAACAAAAACTTTTTATAAAAGGTAATAATTTGGAAACAAGCACTTACTTTCGACGCATAATCTTCTCCTTGTAATTGTTCCTCCTCACTGAGGCCATTGGTAAATTTCTCTTCACCTCAAGAGATTCCCAAAACTCTGAATAATTCTAATAGTAAATACAAATAGGAGATGAAAATTGTGTATGAAAGAGCAAGAAAAAATAAATAAAATATAAAACAAAAAGATTGGTAGTGGGAGTCGAGGTAAAAACGGATCAAATGTGGTCAAATATTTGACGAAACCATATCCGCATCCTTTTTTTTTTTTGGATACGAATTCGGATTTGGATATGTATCGAGTGCTAAATTTGTGTTACCATATTCACTAAAAACAAATTCGGAAACAATCGAATATTTCTTTAGATTCGAATATGAATCGGATTTGTAGCCAAATATTATTCGGATGATAATATATACTAATATGCACATATGAATATGAACTAGAATTGGCAACAATGCAACTAAAGTTTCGTTATGGTGTTCAATTTTTTATATGCCTATGTTCTATTGAATAAAATCTAAGATTTAACAAATAAAAATGCAGTTTTAACATGAAACTCAAAATAAAATTACAAAATAAATGAAGAACACAATAAACCACCTTATTCCCCCACAATATATGTTAACATCACCCTTCTCTCCCCACAAAAATCAATCAAAGCTCCCTTATCTCCCTACAAATAGCAATTAAGCTACCCTTATCACTCCATAAAAAGCAATTAAGCCCTCCCTTGTCTCCCCACATATTAGCAAACAAAGAAAGATTCCTTGAGAAGGATGTTATTTAAGTGGTCATCAAATTCACCAAATCCAATACGCTGCCTTCACTTTGTTTCAAAGCCTATAAAATATCCGCATAAAAAGCAATAAAAGTATGCTCAATTTTTTGAAATAAAATAAGAAAGAAGAAGAGCAAGCTAGAACTTAGCTTTTAATTTTCCAATGAAGTCAAGATAACGACTACTTTCTTCTAACACAAATTATAATGATTAGAGCATAAGAAAGAAGATAAAATAACATCCAAGTGTTTGGCCTGCAAAGTCAACATAGAATTCAAAATAACAAAACAGGGAGTTCATAAGTGACAATTCTCAATCATTATTTTTAATAATAGAACATTCAAAATATAGTCTAAGTCTCAAAAGTCAAGTAAATAAATAAGTGCAAATGCAAATCCACCCAATGGAGTCCATACATGAAGTCGCATCCACTATCATTCATCAAACAAAGCTCATATATTTTTTTTATGAAATTAGAACATCATGAAAGCAAACTCACATGTTAAACTAAAAGTAATCCATCTCTTAATGAAAATTTGCTAAATTTTCTATGGCCCTACCAAATCACTTTCCACTCAAAATCATATGCTTCTCCTTTTAAGTCCCTTTATACTTTATTTTTCGATGTTCTTCAAATATTTCTTTTTTTTTTGGGAGAAAATGTTCTTCAAATGTTTTTGCAAGTAATTATCTTCCATTCCATCAGGGCGGAGAATTAATTAATACAACGAAACTGCCAATAGTGCACTAGAAAACAGTTCAAGCATTAATTTCTCACCTAAAAAGGAGTCTTGCAAGAAAGGGAGATTGCCATTAAACCTTACGGCCAGTTTCCCAGCAGAGCAGCACGTTTTTTTCGTCAGAAAAATTGATCATACATAATATCATCTAGGAATTGAGGACAAAGGTTGTATAATATATGAGAAATTTGAGCACCCCAAGGTCAAGTTATATTGTATTATCAGTTTATCACTTAATTTGTTCTTTCACAAAAACATACTTCCACAGTAAGTCACCAAATTTACAGTCTCATTTCAGATGGGACAGCAAATATTCAGATAGTGCAAAAATACCCTAATCAGATGCGAATGGTGTCAGCATAAAATAGATAGCAAGAACTTTCAAGGTTTCTATTTTACTACCACGGAGGAGTGGAGGAAGATAGTGATCGAGGAGTCGAGGACGAGTGGAGTTTAGGGTTTCTGTGCGACTGTGCGTCGGGCTGAGCGGGCGGGATTCGAAGTTCGGACCCGAACGAAACGACGAGAGAGGGAGCGGCTGAGGGAGGGGAAACCCTAGATATCGCCGCCACGGCACCACCTCGTCTTTGTCCTCGTCGTCCTCCTCGCGACAGAGCGGGCGCCGGCGTAGAGAGTGGGCCCAGCGCGGTGAGAGAAAGCGGATGAGAGAGAGGGGAGAGATGAGGGGGAAGCCGAGCGAGAGAGAGAGAGAGAGAGGGAGGAGATAAGGAGAGAGAGAAATTTTTTTTATAAAATAATCTTATAATACTTAGATAATATTAAAAAAAATTATAAAATATTAATAAATTTTAAATATAAATTTGAAATTTGATTCGAATCTAAATTTGAATTTAAAATTTAAATTCAATTTTAATATTTTGAATTTAAAGTTTAAAACTAAAGTTGAAATTCAAATTAAATTCAAGATTTCAATTTGAATTTAAAACTAATACAAAATATGAATTTGAATTCAAATTAAATTTGAACTTAAATTTGAATCCAAAATCAAATTTTAAATTCAAATTTGGAATTTAAAATCAGTTTCAAAAATAAAGATTTTTTATTTCAATTACACGGGGAAATATTTTCATGTTTAAACACGGAGGTTGAATTTTTGTGTTTAAATACTGAATTTCTGTGTTCAACTTGTGACACGTCTGACTCAACCGTTAGCATTATAGGGCTATTTTTTCAAATACAAAATTTGTAGGGCTATTTTTTAAAATACAAATTTTCAGAGGATAATTTTCAAACAAAAAAAAACCTTAATAGTAAAGTATATAGTATTAATTCTGTATACCAAATATGTATAATTAAATTTTATCGTTAAAATATAAAATTATAGTAAGAAATTTAATATAAATTTTACCGAAAATTTTTATTACGAATTCAAAATCGTACTGAAAAAGTCTTTCAATAATTTTTTTTACACAAATAAAAATTATTATTATTATTATTATTATTATTATTATTTTGATATAAATATTTATAAGAGATGCCATTAGATCATCAAATTTATTTTCTTATAAATCTAAAGAAAATTTAATAGTAGAAAAAAAAAAGAATATATAGAAAAAAATGAACTAATTATCTTTGGTATTGATAATAAGAAATAAAAATACTTTAAATTATAATAATTATCAATTTCGAGTTCGGCTACTCTGCTTATAAAAATATCAAACAATTAGTGCATATAAGTTTTCTACCGTTAGATCAATCTCTTTAACTAATTTTATCTCTTAAATCATGTTATTCCACCAACCACCCACTAAACCCAAAGGGTCCACTATCATCCTAATCGCCCATCCTTTTATCTAAGGGCTAAAAACATGCAAACACAAATAATTTGGTATTTTTAAAAGTATGGAAGCTCAATTCATCAATTTCTAAAATTATTAAAATAAAGTGAAGATATAGATAAATCGTCGACAGCAATAATAAAATTTTAAAATTTTTGTCCTCAAATTTCATCCTAAAATTTTAAGGTTAGTTGAAAGGCTACATTCCGAAAGATTAGCGATCCAGGTATAATAAAGGGGAGGAAGCTAGATTAAAACTCCTATGCCTATTAAAAGTAAAAAACAAATTTCAGAGAAGAAAAAAAATTAAGAATCCTAAAAAATTGATCTTAATAAATAATACTATTCTATTAATAATTGAAGGTAAAAAGGTATAAAAGATGGACACATAATCTCATTAATTAAATAATTAAAAATAGATAGTTGTATCAAAAATCAGAAAGCTTCAAATACAGAGAAGACGAAGTATCAAAATATCAACAAAAACACGTGAAAAAGAAGATTGGGATGGAGATGGATGCAGCCCGGAGGGGGAGGAACCTATTCCAACCGCCGACAACACAAAAATGATGAAGAGGAGGAGGAGGAGGAGGAGGAGGAGGAGGAGGAGGAGGAAAGGCAGCATCACCACCAGATCTTCCAATTGACGAAGTAATATGCGATGATGATGATTGTCACGCCCCGGGGTCGAAACTGCGACCTGGGCTCACCAACAGATCCGCCACCCATGTACTCCAGGTCTTCTTGGGTGAGTTGGTACCGAGGGTGAGGCTTTGGACCGTGTTGGACTAGTTGCTTTTACCCTGCGACTTGTTGGAGTCCTCGATGTTTTCCACGTCTCAGCTTAGAGGAGATATGTTTTGATCCCTCGCCCGTGATTGACTCGCTCTACTTGAGATAAGTGAAGGTCTGGAGTGCGAGGAGTGCCTTGTGAATTCTGGCTCAAGAGATGAGGGAATTGCGCAACTGGGCCATACCGTGTATGTAGATGTTGAGGAGTAATCACAAGGAGCGAGCAGCAGCTTGGAAGCTGGTGATGGTGTTGATGGATATCTACCTTTTCTTGTTCGAAACTCCCGTTTGAGGTATGTTAGTTTCGAGGACGAAACTTTCTTTTAGTGAAGGAGGATGTGATGACCCGAATCATCGTGGATATTAGCAACGTAGTTAGTGGCTTGTAGACGCCCATTTTTTGTGTGTTGGAGATGTTTGTGCGCAAAATGGACGTGAGAAATGGATTCAACGCGAAAAATCGGACGAAATGGTGTAAAATCAGGTTTTGGGGTAGTTTCTCGGGCGCCCTAAAGCAAGATTCGAGCGCCCGATTCACAGTTACTGTAGTGGGCAGTGCGGGTAGGCACGAGACGCGTGGCATCACACGATTGGTGCGCTGCGGCCTCGAGCGCTGAGTAGATGAGGTGGACACGTGGCAGCTCCCAATTGGTTGCAGCGGATTCCGCTGTTGGGGAGCGAGGGAAGCGTGGCAGTTGGCGATTGGTGGAGCTGCTGACAGCGGGCGCGGGCGCGGATGTGCGATACGTGGCGCGATGGACGACGATCGTTGATTTGGGCACTCACAAGGAGGCGACCGTGGGAGGTTTCGGGCACCCGAAATTAGCCCCTGGATCCGAAAGTTAGGAAATTTCTGGGCTATAAAAAGGGCTTCTTCTTCATCTTTGAGAGGTTTTTGGACATAGTTTTCTAGGAGCTTTCTACAAAGAGGAGTTCATCATCTTCCCCACCCTCTTGAGCTTGCATTGGAGGACATTGGAGCGCCATCTTCATCTTCTTCCTCAACTTTGGAGGACTCCACCATTGTTGCACTTGTTACCACTTCCATCGACGTTTAGTGCGCGGCCTTTCTTGAGCTAACCACTTGGAATCTGTGGCTAATTTTTGGAAGGGATCATCATAAGAGGTAGGCCTACAACTTTGTTATTGATCACTCCCCTCTATTCTTGAGTTTTCTTGAGGTTTTTATTTCATCTCTGGAGCCCTCGTGCACAGGGCAGAGTTTTGGACAGAGCTTAGTATTTATGAATTTCTCGGTGATTTGTGCATGGATTTTGGAACTTAAAGTCTTGATTTGCATCTACACTCGTAGAGGAATGCATTAGTTGTCACGCCCCGACGTTAAAATTACGACCCGAGCTCGCCAACAGATTCGCCACCTATACGGAAAACCCCACATAGGCAAAGCGTCTGACCTGAAAAAAAAACATCTACTATCAACTATACAGATATCGGAGCTCAAAATAACTGTTAGTAAAAAAAAATCCGAAACTACCGTACAACTGAAATAAGGGTAAACTATCCACCTCCCAAGATAATAATACAACATTCAAGTCTACTGAAACAAAATATAAGTAGAAATCTCACCATACAACAACTATGAGTCCAAAAGGGGAGGTAAACTAAAAACATAAATACATCAATGTACAGTAATACCCATAGTCCGGGTTGCTACATCTATCTCACCAATAAGACAACACTGATAGGGATCTATCATGCGACTCCCTCACCAAGATCCGTCGAGCCAACCGAAGCAGGGATGGAAAGGAAAGGCTCTACAAAACTGTCACCAACAGAGGGTGTGATAATTACACCGTCACGTAGTTCTCAGTGGGTACCGTCTCCAACCCTACGGTCTGCCCACTAAGTCTACTAGAGGCATAAGATATATAACAGAAATATTGTAAATAAGAATAAAATAGCTGGAAAGGAAACTACAACTATCATGCCTCTATCTACGATGCTCAATGGGCGGGTGAAACAGATTATAATATGCAACCACTCTAACTCGAGGTGCCCAAAACAACCGAACTGTAATGACTGCCAAAAGTGACAGTCAAGCCTGTGCTCACCAACCACCATAGTGTCAAACCAACCAAACTGTAATAACTGCTAAAAGTGTAAATCAAGCCTGCGCTCACCTACCATCACTGCCCCATCTGGACTGGGCCTCATAGGGAGTCCAAATGTACCAAAACAACCATCGCATCTGGAGCGACACTCCGGGGGAGCGACCCCACCGAGGAAAAGAATCGTGTAGAATCGAGAACCAGAACTGTAGCACAAGCAAGTTGTAATCCAAAACCACGAGCGAACAGATCGCCATCCAAACCAAATAACCATCCAACCGGAACCCTCATTGGCCTAACATCAAACCCAACCGTCCAACAACACCAGGACCGAGAATTCCGGGATTTTGTATTGGCGTATTTCGTGAAGTTGAAGATTGAAGGTTGAAGACTGACAATCATATACTTCAATCTCAAAAGAATGGATTCAAATGTTAGGTACGTTAAATTAAATAATCTTTGTATTTTGAATACTTTCCTATAGCTTAGAAACACTTTGGAATATTTTCTAGGCCAAAGAATCAAAAAACTGGACATGGGACATGTTCAGGATCCGGATCGGGACATTGCAATCCGGATCCGAAGGGTGGTGTTCATTGGCAATTTCAATCCGTGATCCTAGCCATTCCGATCCGGATCCATCGAACATGGGAGTGGCTGAATTGAATGAACGATCAGGACGGGCACCTTGTGATCCGGATCACGAACCCGGAGTTCTGGGAATCGGCAATCTCGTTTACGACGATCCGGATCGCAGTAATCCGATCCGGATCGCCGTCCTGTAAATTTCAGGAGAAAAGGCGGGTTTTGATTCTTATATCTTTCCATAAAGGTTTCTAGCCTATAAATAGGACCCTAATTCATCTTTTAGGGTTATCCAAGGGGGATCAAAGTAGAATCCACATAGAGAAGAAAGGTAAACACCTTTAATTTTTAGTTCTTATTTCTCTATTGATCGGTTTGATTCTAGGGTTTATCAAAATCTATATTTTCGAAAGAATCACATCGATTGAATACTTAGAGGGTGCTCGCTTGTCTATCTATGATAATCTAAGTATTCAAAAATATCATCACCAACAAGAACAACGATTTCCCAAGAAATCGGCGCGTGGATTCGCGGTGGCCTGTGGACTCAAGGTGTTACCGTTTCGTGGATTCGAGACGAGTGTGCGCTCGTGGATTCGAAGTGCTACTGGGGAGGGGACCGTGGATTAGGTCGGGCGTTCGGGAGTCGACTGACACCCGTGGAGTGGCGCTGGACGCCGTTCGTGGATTCGAGGGCGTGAGGAGCGAGCGGCGAAGATCTACTCGGAGCGTAGGGAAAAGGTTTGAGCGTGTGTGTGCGTTATATCACCTTTGTACGTGTTTTAATCTTAATAGATTTCACCGTGTAATCGGTCCCGTGGTTTTTACTCTGGCGATTGGGTTTTCCACGTAAAATCTTGCGTGTTATTTATTTTCCGCATTGGGTTATTTTACGCACACGATTATTTTCGTGTGTTATTGTTTACACCTATTCACCCCCCCCCTCTAGGGGGTTTTTCCCCTATTTAGATCCGTGATTACATATACCCAACAAGTGGTTATCAGAGCGGGGAATAGGGTTGTACAACATTGGTCGATGGTGGCAACATCAATAGACACCGTTCTTCGATGGAACAAATTATGCTACTAGAAGTAAGCATAAGAGCGTTTTTGATTTCCATCGGACGGAACGGCGTTCGAAACAATAAAAACACACGGACGAGATCAAGGTAGAAGAATAGTTGGTACACTTCAAACTTATGTGACAATTACTTTTTCTACTAACTTTCTGCTGGGGAAAGCCATCTTCTCTTCCAAGTCTTCAGGTATGGCTTTGAAATCAAA
>CM054938.1:18140731-18363017 GCA_029168755.2 Tillandsia fasciculata
CACTATCTTACATCAATCTTGACTTAAACCCATCAAGTCAACTAGACCAGACCGAAAACAACTAATTTAAGTTGACTAGTCAGGTATGGTTCAAGGTCCTTTGACCTGCTAATGTGCTAGCATGTCGTAGGTTTCTAGTTAAGGGGCCTTGACTAGACGGGTCATAGCACTACTATTTTTTTTTTTTCAGTTCCTACTCTGTTTTACATTTTTTTTCACCCTTTTTCTTTCTTTCCTAATCTTTTTTCTCTGTTTTATTCTTTTCCAAATTTCCTCTGCCAATCATCCTCAACAAATTTTCAAATCATTGACAAAGGAAAGACGACGGCAAATTCCCTCAACGGGTCTATCCTAGTCGTGTCAACAACCATCCTAACCTACTTGTTAGCAATAAGATCAAGCCTTCTTGACCTATTGGACTAACTAAGATTCTTTAATGCGCCGTCGGATACACTCCTTCCTATTTTCGTTTTTGTGTGAGCACATGGCATGGGGAACCTTTGTCAAACTTAGTGCAGGTGCACATACTAAATCCAACAAAGGGCTCGTCAATATGGTTGACCCATGCCATAAACCCTTCATCAAACACTATCCTGGCTCCACTTCCTTTCGCAACCCTATTTTCCTAAAAAAGACCAACAACAACTCCATGATCCTTCTCTTCCCCCTTCCCTACCCAGTTCCCTCCTTTCCCCTTATCTAATTTCATCTCCAACCCCTCTAAATTCATCAACAAAATACTATCTCCTATAACTCTCCTTCCATTTCTTCCTTTTTGCCTTGCAAAATGCATTTTAGTATATAGATCTTTTCTCCTCTTTATTAGAAGTGAAATCTAATAGAAAAAGAAATGGTAATGAAAATTATGATGGTCATGACGCACCAAACAACTATCTAGATGAATGTTGATTCCCACAACAGTCAATGAAAAAGTAATTTTGATGCATGAGATTCTTTCTCACGTAAAACCAAATATTATATAGCTATCTAAAATATAAGATCAACTATGACAACTTCATTCTGTGTTAATTGGAAAAGAGATTGTGGTTAGATCAGTGTGTACCATCCTATAGCAAAACTAGCAAACCTAGGCAAAGGAATCGCCAAAGCAGAGAAGTATTATTATCCTGGAAGTCAAGTGATCTAAAATAAGCCAAGGCAGAAGATTGTGAATTACGAAGGTACAAAAAAAGTACCAGGGTAATCAGCTCCTAATATTTGCACAAGAATAAGCTAGTGACATCCTCATTACTCAAATACCAAAATATACTTCAATAAAAGCTAGTGACATTGGGTTGATAAAACAATGTCACCTACTGATATTACTACACAGAAATCAAATGTAAAGTGATCATTCTAAATGAAACAATGTAGTGTCATTCTGAAAAATTAGGGAAAAAGAAAATCTAAGAACCCTAGAAAATGTTGTCACAACTGTTGAACTAATGGTAAGTAGGCATAATATGTCAAAATAAAACTTATAATCCAAAGGCTGCCTTCCATGAGCCAGCGACTATAATACAGCAAGATAATACAGAACCAACTATAGAAGTGCTAGAGGGCCAACAAATATAGCATGAAGGCAGTACTAAGCAATAAATAGGGAGATTAAAATGAATCATACCATATTAAATATAAATGCCATTCGACCAGGAAGAAACATTTCATTTCCCTTGATTACGCTTTGTGGCTTTATGATCCATTGATACACCGACTACATCAAAGAAAAAGAAGGCCTCAAGTAATTGCCATATTTGAAAGAAATTCTAAGGGAAACATACTAAATAATGTCTAAATAACAGAAAGTCGATTTACCTTTGCTGTTGCAGTACGAAATGAAACATCTTGGTCTTCTTTTGCTACTCTGTAGAAAATCAATGAAATCATTGTCTACAGTCATATAACAATACTACAAAAAGCACAATAATGGTCATACAGCATAAACATATCATTGCATAAAAGCAAGAATTTCTGATTCAAAAGAAGATTAGATTATTCTCTAGTAGTCTTGCAGCAGTTTAAATTGCTCCCGAGTACTTAGAATAAACGATTATTGTAACAACTATAGTTTTCATCTAATTAACAGAATTTGTTTCGAAAGAATCAAGAAATAGATGGTACTACAAGCGTGCTTCGCAATCCACATGAAAGAAACTACGCATAGAAATATGCTGGTCATGCCAAACAAAGGGCCTATGTCTGTGCAACAAAAACAAAATATAATATGAAATTATAGTTTTGTAGATTTTGTTAGCCTAGCACTTCAAGAAATAGGATTTACAATCAAAGTAATTATGATACAATTCATATTACTTCAGTAAAGCCTAGAACTTCAAACAATAGGATTTACAATCAAAGTAATTATGATACAATTCATATTACTTCAGTAAAAGAGCCAGTTACTGGAAGTTATCAGTGAGTGCTACATATAGGTTATGTTAGTGTAAAAATGTAGCTTCAAGGACTAAACCACCATCTCTAATGGTATATCTTCACACCGAATCTATTAAATAACTGTAGACTATCTAATATTAATTGGCAGCAATTGAATCAGATCTAATTCATAGCAGTAATATATGTATTATATTACGATTAATGTTCAACTAGGAATTTACTTCTCTAAACATTACAGAAGGTGCCATCAAAAAAATGTTGCCAGTCAAGAATATATGTAATCACTGAGAGTTGCATGACCATACAAACAAAAAGGCCCACACCATTTAGCTAAAAACAAGTTTATACCCTTTAGTTCATCTAATAAGATCCAATGAAATTTACTTAAAAAAAAAGTCTTGTGTAGACCAGAAACAAAAATTCATGTCTGACGGACTGACACAACATCTACAAATATCCATACCTTGACTTTCCCTCTTTCCCATCCTCGGCATCAGGTTTTTTCTCTATTTCACTCCTTACCTTGTGAAGCAAAGCATAATCCAAGCCTTTGACCAAATGAGTATGCTCCAAATCACCTGAATAAATTTAATAAAAATAATCTGCAGAGTAGTTTCTAAACTGCACCCTAAACAGGGACTCAAAACCAGTATGATCCATCCAAATACTCAGTCTTGACTCGAAATGGATTCGAATAATATTCTTTATTAAATACAAGGTCATATCTACAAATGCAAGACAAGTAACTCTCTCTGAAATTCCATAAATAAGAAAGGTAAGACAAACTAATTTTGTACCATGCCGTGCCACTGCCAACATGTATGATGGCCTCCATGGCACTAACATAATTTACAGAACCCTTATGACATTAGCATGAAAATTTTACACTTACTTTGCAACAAAATATGCTAGCTGCTCTTTGATATATTTTCATCAAATTTTTGGACTCCATTGATGTAATTAACTCGCTTTGCACCAAAATAACAAGTTATTCTTTGATATATTTCATCAAAAAAAAAATTAATTTCACAAAAAAACATCACATTAGGGATTAAAATATTGGAAAATTCAACTCTGCCAAATCAACTCTTATATTCACCGTTATTTACGTGATGTTTGGTTGCCCGTAAGTGAAGGGCGAAAGTGGCACGTTCAGAAAGTGTGATCACTTCGATAGTTTGGTTTCTCGAAGTGAATAGTAAGTCACTTTTTAGATAATGAAAGTGAATTTTAACTAAATCTCACTCTCTTGACTTCGGCTCAAAAAATTCTGAAGTCATCAAAAGTGGACAATCTATGTAAAGAGGTTGTATTTGATAGAAAATAATAGATTTGTTCTCACTAGTTAATTTTTTGTCTACTTAAGTTATTTGAATTTGATCAGTAAATACAATTTTGCATTTTAAGTTTAAATTATAAATTCAAATTAAAAAATACTATTTTAATTTCAAACTACGAATTGAGATTTAAACACAACACTTGAACTCAAATTTGCTTTCAACTATTGATTTTTGGGTTCAAATTTGAATTCCGTTTTGATTTTAAATTTTAAATATCAATTCAAATTTATGTTTAATTTTTTAAATATATTTTGAGCTATATGATTTTCAACTTAAACTTTAAAAATGAATTAAAACTCTAATAGTAATTGAATTGTGAATTCAACTTTAAATTCACATTCAAATTCAAATTTAAAGTTTAAGAAATTCACATTTAATTAAATTTTTTATTTCAAATTGCTTCTTGGTTCAAATTTGATTTCAAGTTTTAAAATTTTAATTTTAATTTTAATTTGATTTATAAATTTAATTTAGTTATGAGTTTCAACCTGAAGTTTCAACTCAAATTGTTAGTTCAATACTACAATTATACATTATGAATTTAAATTATAAATTTTGAATTTAACTTCAAATTCAAGCTTTGCATTCAAATTATGAATTCAAGCTTGAATTTTTACTTTTAAGATATAATTGCAAATTCAACTTTAAATGTAATTAAAATTTGAATTTAAATTTAAAATTTTAAAATTAATTAAAATTAAATTTTAATTTTAATTTTAAATCTAAATTTAAATTGAAGTTTGATTTTAAAATTTGATTTTAGTTAAGACTTTAAATTTCAAAACAACATCAAAATTTTAAATTCAAATTGTGATAAAATTGAATATAAATTATGACTAATGTACAACCAAACAACAGTTGCCACAAAACTACAATTTTCTTTTTTCACTTTACAGTTAATAGTCACTTTTTTATAAGTTACTTTTTTCACTTTAGTGACTTACAAGCAACCAAACATGCCCTTAATGAAAGTGTTTAAAACTAAAACTAAAAGAACTGACCTCATTTTATCATTGATTTCATCGAATATTCACAATATTAAATGAATTCATAAAAATTAAGAATTACAAATTGATGAAATCAATCTTTCCCCAAAATGACCCTTCATTTTGTTAAATTGGATCATTTAAATGCATGAATAGTAAAGTAAAAGAGTTTGAAAAGTAATTCTAAACTTTTCTGGTCGACAAAATTACGAGGAAGAGTGTTTAAACCATGCCATCAACATGGGGGTCAAACCAAGCAAACACCATGGCAGGTTTGCGAGGCATGTGCCAACAGGCACTTAAATCCTTGCTATACACTAGAGAAAAGCAAGAAGTAAATAACTTCAAACCAAAAATTAAAATAAAATAAAATAACACAGATAGCAATGTTTTCCTTGAAAATAAAACTCAAGACAATCAGCCTACAGACCTCCGAGATACTTGCTGTTCTCAATTGATATCTTATGTGCATCTGCTAGCCTGAAAATCAAAGTGAAATACATAGAGTTTGCAGACACTAATTAAAGTAGAGGAATCAAAGGATTAAGCCACATAATAAGAATTCACAAATATGCCACCTCAAATCAACTGTCCCAGGGGGAGCAACTGCATGGAAGGCACCTAGCTCAGTTGGCTCATAATCAGGATTTTGGTCTTCTCTACGCTCCTTAGCACGATCTCGATACTTTGGTGGTTCAGGCTCTTCCCGTTTCTCCTCTCTGTTTAACACAAATAATTTCAATTGAGCCTTCACAAACAGACTACAGAAAAAACATCAATTATTGAAGGGTGCATTGAAGGGTGCATTGGAATGGTTGATCTTTTCTCCTTTTTCTTTTTCTTTTTTTCTGCTTAGTCAATTCACAACGGCAACGCAGTTGGCCACTCCACATACTATTCAGCTCTCATAACTAATAGCTACCAAGATTCAGTTATTTAAAAAAACAATAATAATAATTAACATTGCAACCTAGTTGTTTTTTCTCTCCTCTCTCCCTCCTAAGTATTTTTCAATATAAATAAAACAGAATGCAATATGCAATTAAAGTAAAAGAATAATAAAAAAAGATTGATACTGAAAGAACCCCAAGTTATCCATCCAACAAGAGATTAAACACTAAAAGAACACTATTTTCATCAGTGTTGATTGGACAGTGCACACAGTGCACATACCAAGATTGCTACCGTAACTTCAAACAAAGATATCACAAACCAAGTTTTTCTTCCGTATATTAAGTAAAACAAATAGCAAGTTGCCAGCTCACCACATGGACTATATGATCACTGCCGGAGTGGGAATATCCAACAGCTTCGATGGGCCTATTGTACCGAACCATCCCTCACATACTCCATGTGCTCCGTGACTCTTCTACTAAGATCATTGCTACACAATGCTAGTCACTATACACGTAACTAAGGCATCAAATAGCATATCAACCCTAACCATAGCTTTTCACTGCCTACTAATGAAAATATATTACATATGCCATATGACACAACCAATTCAATGGCCAAGAAAAGGAAAAAAAAAATTCGCAGTTGTCAAGGGAAAAAAGAAATTTAAGATAAAAATTAAAACTCTTTAGTCCTTAAAATCTTCGAAAACTACCCAATTCTCGGATTAGCAACTATCAATTAATACCTAGAACATAATCAAGAGTCGAGTATTAATCACTGAAAATGGTTAAATAGCGCAAACAAAAACTTTTTATAAAAGGTAATAATTTGGAAACAAGCACTTACTTTCGACGCATAATCTTCTCCTTGTAATTGTTCCTCCTCACTGAGGCCATTGGTAAATTTCTCTTCACCTCAAGAGATTCCCAAAACTCTGAATAATTCTAATAGTAAATACAAATAGGAGATGAAAATTGTGTATGAAAGAGCAAGAAAAAATAAATAAAATATAAAACAAAAAGATTGGTAGTGGGAGTCGAGGTAAAAACGGATCAAATGTGGTCAAATATTTGACGAAACCATATCCGCATCCTTTTTTTTTTTTGGATACGAATTCGGATTTGGATATGTATCGAGTGCTAAATTTGTGTTACCATATTCACTAAAAACAAATTCGGAAACAATCGAATATTTCTTTAGATTCGAATATGAATCGGATTTGTAGCCAAATATTATTCGGATGATAATATATACTAATATGCACATATGAATATGAACTAGAATTGGCAACAATGCAACTAAAGTTTCGTTATGGTGTTCAATTTTTTATATGCCTATGTTCTATTGAATAAAATCTAAGATTTAACAAATAAAAATGCAGTTTTAACATGAAACTCAAAATAAAATTACAAAATAAATGAAGAACACAATAAACCACCTTATTCCCCCACAATATATGTTAACATCACCCTTCTCTCCCCACAAAAATCAATCAAAGCTCCCTTATCTCCCTACAAATAGCAATTAAGCTACCCTTATCACTCCATAAAAAGCAATTAAGCCCTCCCTTGTCTCCCCACATATTAGCAAACAAAGAAAGATTCCTTGAGAAGGATGTTATTTAAGTGGTCATCAAATTCACCAAATCCAATACGCTGCCTTCACTTTGTTTCAAAGCCTATAAAATATCCGCATAAAAAGCAATAAAAGTATGCTCAATTTTTTAAAATAAAATAAGAAAGAAGAAGAGCAAGCTAGAACTTAGCTTTTAATTTTCCAATGAAGTCCAAGATAACGACTACTTTCTTCTAACACAAATTATAATGATTAGAGCATAAGAAAGAAGATAAAATAACATCCAAGTGTTTGGCCTGCAAAGTCAACATAGAATTCAAAATAACAAAACAGGGAGTTCATAAGTGACAATTCTCAATCATTATTTTTAATAATAGAACATTCAAAATATAGTCTAAGTCTCAAAAGTCAAGTAAATAAATAAGTGCAAATGCAAATCCACCCAATGGAGTCCATACATGAAGTCGCATCCACTATCATTCATCAAACAAAGCTCATATATTTTTTTTATGAAATTAGAACATCATGAAAGCAAACTCACATGTTAAACTAAAAGTAATCCATCTCTTAATGAAAATTTGCTAAATTTTCTATGGCCCTACCAAATCACTTTCCACTCAAAATCATATGCTTCTCCTTTTAAGTCCCTTTATACTTTATTTTTCGATGTTCTTCAAATATTTCTTTTTTTTTGGGAGAAAATGTTCTTCAAATATTTTTGCAAGTAATTATCTTCCATTCCATCAGGGCGGAGAATTAATTAATACAACGAAACTGCCAATAGTGCACTAGAAAACAGTTCAAGCATTAATTTCTCACCTAAAAAGGAGTCTTGCAAGAAAGGGAGATTGCCATTAAACCTTACGGCCAGTTTCCCAGCAGAGCAGCACGTTTTTTTCGTCAGAAAAATTGATCATACATAATATCATCTAGGAATTGAGGACAAAGGTTGTATAATATATGAGAAATTTGAGCACCCCAAGGTCAAGTTATATTGTATTATCAGTTTATCACTTAATTTGTTCTTTCACAAAAACATACTTCCACAGTAAGTCACCAAATTTACAGTCTCATTTCAGATGGGACAGCAAATATTCAGATAGTGCAAAAATACCCTAATCAGATGCGAATGGTGTCAGCATAAAATAGATAGCAAGAACTTTCAAGGTTTCGATTTTACTACCACGGAGGAGTGGAGGAAGGTAGTGATCGAGGAGTCGAGGACGAGTGGAGTTTAGGGTTTCTGTGCGACTGTGCGTCGGGCTGAGCGGGCGGGATTCGAAGTTCGGACCCGAACGAAACGACGAGAGAGGGAGCGGCTGAGGGAGGGGAAACCCTAGATATCGCCGCCACGGCACCACCTCGTCTTTGTCCTCGTCGTCCTCCTCGCGACAGAGCGGGCGCCGGCGTAGAGAGTGGGCCCAGCGCGGTGAGAGAAAGCGGATGAGAGAGAGGGGAGAGATGAGGGGGAAGCCGAGCGAGAGAGAGAGAGAGAGGGAGGAGATAAGGAGAGAGAGAAATTTTTTTTATAAAATAATCTTATAATACTTAGATAATATTAAAAAAAATTATAAAATATTAATAAATTTTAAATATAAATTTGAAATTTGATTCGAATCTAAATTTGAATTTAAAATTTAAATTCAATTTTAATATTTTGAATTTAAAGTTTAAAACTAAAGTTGAAATTCAAATTAAATTCAAGATTTCAATTTGAATTTAAAACTAATACAAAATATGAATTTGAATTCAAATTAAATTTGAACTTAAAATTTGAATCCAAAATCAAATTTTAAATTCAAATTTAGAATTTAAAATTAGTTTCAAAAATAAAGATTTTTTATTTCAATTGTACGGGGAAATATTTTTCATGTTTAAACACGGAGGTTGAATTTTTGTGT
This sequence comes from Tillandsia fasciculata, assembly GCA_029168755.2. NCBI lineage: Eukaryota > Viridiplantae > Streptophyta > Magnoliopsida > Poales > Bromeliaceae > Tillandsia > Tillandsia fasciculata. Next base: position 18,149,825 of record CM054938.1, read on the forward strand.
TTAAATACTGAATTTCTGTGTTCAACTTGTGACACGTCTGACTCAACCGTTAGCATTTATAGGGCTATTTTTTCAAATACAAAATTTGTAGGGCTATTTTTTAAAATACAAATTTTCAGAGGATAATTTTCAAACAAAAAAAAACCTTAATAGTAAAGTATATAGTATTAATTCTGTATACCAAATATGTATAATTAAATTTTATCGTTAAAATATAAAATTATAGTAAGAAATTTAATATAAATTTTACCGAAAATTTTTATTACGAATTCAAAATCGTACTGAAAAAGTCTTTCAATAATTTTTTTACACAAATAAAAATTATTATTATTATTATTATTATTATTATTATTATTTTGATATAAATATTTATAAGAGATGCCATTAGATCATCAAATTTATTTTCTTATAAATCTAAAGAAAATTTAATAGTAGAAAAAAAAAAGAATATATAGAAAAAAATGAACTAATTATCTTTGGTATTGATAATAAGAAATAAAAATACTTTAAATTATAATAATTATCAATTTCGAGTTCGGCTACTCTGCTTATAAAAATATCAAACAATTAGTGCATATAAGTTTTCTACCGTTAGATCAATCTCTTTAACTAATTTTATCTCTTAAATCATGTTATTCCACCAACCACCCACTAAACCCAAAGGGTCCACTATCATCCTAATCGCCCATCCTTTTATCTAAGGGCTAAAAACATGCAAACACAAATAATTTGGTATTTTTAAAAGTATGGAAGCTCAATTCATCAATTTCTAAAATTATTAAAATAAAGTGAAGATATAGATAAATCGTCGACAGCAATAATAAAATTTTAAAATTTTTGTCCTCAAATTTCATCCTAAAATTTTAAGGTTAGTTGAAAGGCTACATTCCGAAAGATTAGCGATCCAGGTATAATAAAGGGGAGGAAGCTAGATTAAAACTCCTATGCCTATTAAAAGTAAAAAACAAATTTCAGAGAAGAAAAAAAATTAAGAATCCTAAAAAATTGATCTTAATAAATAATACTATTCTATCAATAATTGAAGGTAAAAAGGTATAAAAGATGGACACATAATCTCATTAATTAAATAATTAAAAATAGATAGTTGTATCAAAAATCAGAAAGCTTCAAATACAGAGAAGACGAAGTATCAAAATATCAACAAAAACACGTGAAAAATAAGATTGGGATGGAGATGGATGCAGCCCGGAGGGGGAGGAACCTATTCCAACCGCCGACAACACAAAAATGATGAAGAGGAGGAGGAGGAGGAGGAGGAGGAGGAGGAGGAGGAGGAAAGGCAGCATCACCACCAGATCTTCCAATTGACGAAGTAATATGCGATGATGATGATTGTCACGCCCCGGGGTCGAAACTGCGACCTGGGCTCACCAACAGATCCGCCACCCATGTACTCCAGGTCTTCTTGGGTGAGTTGGTACCGAGGGTGAGGCTTTGGACCGTGTTGGACTAGTTGCTTTTACCCTGCGACTTGTTGGAGTCCTCGATGTTTTCCACGTCTCAGCTTAGAGGAGATATGTTTTGATCCCTCGCCCGTGATTGACTCGCTCTACTTGAGATAAGTGAAGGTCTGGAGTGCGAGGAGTGCCTTTGTGAATTCTGGCTCAAGAGATGAGGGAATTGCGCAACTGGGCCATACCGTGTATGTAGATGTTGAGGAGTAATCACAAGGAGCGAGCAGCAGCTTGGAAGCTGGTGATGGTGTTGATGGATATCTACCTTTTCTTGTTCGAAACTCCCGTTTGAGGTATGTTAGTTTCGAGGACGAAACTTTCTTTTAGTGAAGGAGGATGTGATGACCCGAATCATCGTGGATATTAGCAACGTAGTTAGTGGCTTGTAGACGCCCATTTTTTGTGTGTTGGAGATGTTTGTGCGCAAAATGGACGTGAGAAATGGATTCAACGCGAAAAATCGGACGAAATGGTGTAAAATCAGGTTTTGGGGTAGTTTCTCGGGCGCCCTAAAGCAAGATTCGAGCGCCCGATTCACAGTTACTGTAGTGGGCAGTGCGGGTAGGCACGAGACGCGTGGCATCACACGATTGGTGCGCTGCGGCCTCGAGCGCTGAGTAGATGAGGTGGACACGTGGCAGCTCCCAATTGGTTGCAGCGGATTCCGCTGTTGGGGAGCGAGGGAAGCGTGGCAGTTGGCGATTGGTGGAGCTGCTGACAGCGGGCGCGGGCGCGGATGTGCGATACGTGGCGCGATGGACGACGATCGTTGATTTGGGCACTCACAAGGAGGCGACCGTGGGAGGTTTCGGGCACCCGAAATTAGCCCCTGGATCCGAAAGTTAGGAAATTTCTGGGCTATAAAAAGGGCTTCTTCTTCATCTTTGAGAGGTTTTTGGACATAGTTTTCTAGGAGCTTTCTACAAAGAGGAGTTCATCATCTTCCCCACCCTCTTGAGCTTGCATTGGAGGACATTGGAGCGCCATCTTCATCTTCTTCCTCAACTTTGGAGGACTCCACCATTGTTGCACTTGTTACCACTTCCATCGACGTTTAGTGCGCGGCCTTTCTTGAGCTAACCACTTGGAATCTGTGGCTAATTTTTGGAAGGGATCATCATAAGAGGTAGGCCTACAACTTTATTATTGATCACTCCCCTCTATTCTTGAGTTTTCTTGAGGTTTTTATTTCATCTCTGGAGCCCTCGTGCACAGGGCAGAGTTTTGGACAGAGCTTAGTATTTATGAAATTTCTCGGTGATTTGTGCATGGATTTTGGAACTTAAAGTCTTGATTTGCATCTACACTCGTAGAGGAATGCATTAGTTGTCACGCCCCGACGTTGAAATTACGACCCGAGCTCGCCAACAGATTCGCCACCTATACGGAAAACCCCACATAGGCAAAGCGTCTGACCTGAAAAAAAAACATCTACTATCAACTATACAGATATCGGAGCTCAAAATAACTGTTAGTAAAAAAAAATCCGAAACTACCGTACAACTGAAATAAGGGTAAACTATCCACCTCCCAAGATAATAATACAACATTCAAGTCTACTGAAACAAAATATAAGTAGAAATCTCACCATACAACAACTATGAGTCCAAAAGGGGAGGTAAACTAAAAACATAAATACATCAATGTACAGTAATACCCATAGTCCGGGTTGCTACATCTATCTCACCAATAAGACAACACTGATAGGGATCTATCATGCGACTCCCTCACCAAGATCCGTCGAGCCAACCGAAGCAGGGATGGAAAGGAAAGGCTCTACAAAACTGTCACCAACAGAGGGTGTGATAATTACACCGTCACGTAGTTCTCAGTGGGTACCGTCTCCAACCCTACGGTCTGCCCACTAAGTCTACTAGAGGCATAAGATATATAACAGAAATATTGTAAATAAGAATAAAATAGCTGGAAAGGAAACTACAACTATCATGCCTCTATCTACGATGCTCAATGGGCGGGTAAAACAGATTATAATATGCAACCACTCTAACTCGAGGTGCCCAAAACAACCGAACTGTAATGACTGCCAAAAGTGACAGTCAAGCCTGTGCTCACCAACCACCATAGTGTCAAACCAACCAAACTGTAATAACTGCTAAAAGTGTAAATCAAGCCTGCGCTCACCTACCATCACTGCCCCATCTGGACTGGGCCTCATAGGGAGTCCAAATGTACCAAAACAACCATCGCATCTGGAGCGACACTCCGGGGGAGCGACCCCACCGAGGAAAAGAATCGTGTAGAATCGAGAACCAGAACTGTAGCACAAGCAAGTTGTAATCCAAAACCACGAGCGAACAGATCGCCATCCAAACCAAATAACCATCCAACCGGAACCCTCATTGGCCTAACATCAAACCCAACCGTCCAACAACACCAGGACCGAGAATTCCGGGAGACCGACTCCTACAACCCCAATCAAACAAGAACAGGTTGCAGGCATAGCCGCCCGTAGCTCTTGTCCCAAAAGGAGGCAGCCCTTGGAACCCAGATCACTCAAACCCTCGTTGGGGTGAGGAGATTTATATAAAAAGAAGACATTTGTTTCTAAAGACCATTTCACTCGACCCATCTCTGGGTGAGGACAAAAAGTAACTCCTTTTTATAAAATCATCTTGATTGAAGGAAAAAATCTAATTTTAATACCATTTAGTTTATAAGAAAATTAGTCAAAAATGGTTTTATTTTTCCAAGTTCCGAAGGATTAGTGCATTCGCCTTAATCAAACAACAATAGGTTCCGGTGCCCCTCGAAGATTGGAAAGAAATCTTAGTTTACCAAAAATCATGTGTATCCAAAAGTATTTCTAGGTTCAAGGTTCTGCTATCACAAGATCAATACTGTCTCAACTCAATGACAATGAACCCAACAGAAGAAAACCCAACAACTCGAGATCACCGTCATCCCAAACGACTTCCAGCACTAGCAACAAACTAACCTCAACCACCAGACTCCACTCGGCCCCCTGGCACGAACGCAACATGCATCCTACACTATCCCGACCACTCGGCCTACTACCCGGACGAGGAGAAAACTCTAAGTCCAGGAGAAAATAAACATGCAATGTGTAGAAAGACTAAAGCATAAGAAAACCTAGCCCAAGTGAGAGTTTTCTACTAGTTTGGTTAAACATCTATACAAATATATATTTGGTGGTTCCTCCGGCGTGACGTGTTAGAATTTCGTGCATTGTGCTGAGGTGTCGCAATGCTGTGCATTGGATGACGTGGTTAATGTTGCTGATGTGGCATTTTTTTATTCGTTCTCCTGGGTGGCTCCTCGGTTTCCCCCTAAATGTCGCTGACGTGCCTGACCTATTTCCGAACCGGTGCTTGATCTAACTCCGAACCGGTGCGCTTCGGTTTCTCCGCCCCCCCTTACTCTTCGGTCGCTTCGGTTTCTCGGCCCCCCCTTACTCCTCGGTCGCTTCGGTTTCTCCGCCCCCCCTCCCCCCTGCCCCCACCCCCCTCCTCCCGTACTCCTCGGTTCCCCTCCCCCTCCCCCCCCCCTCCGAACCGGTGCGCTTCGGTTTCTCCGCCCCCTACTCCTCGGTTCCCTGTGACACCCCCGGAATTTGGATTAGTCCTATATATAAATGATATAATAGGACTAAATCTCTTAACCCGGCTATAGTATTTTGGATGGTAGCAAGATTCAAGAGGTTGTGAGAGTTAAGCGTGCTAGAGCTAGAGTAGTTCTAGGATGGGTGACCCCCTGGGAAGTGGGGCGTCACATCTTCGCATGTAAGAATTTTCATTTTTGGGGACTGTTGCACTGAACAGTAAAATGCAGATTTTGTGATTGTAATTTGTGCGGCATTCGGCTTTTGTTACAATTTTCGTGGATCGTTCGGTGTTTCTCTGGGAAAGGAAAAGTTGGAACTTTTCGTCACGATCGAGGTGAGCATTTTTTTTTTTTGGTCTCGGCTGAAAATTATGTGCGGATTGGCTTCTACATCATCTTAATGCGCTCATTGAATTTTGTTTCAGATTTTGGATAGCACTTCAGTGTTTTGTTTGCCACCGCCAATCCGAGAGCAGTTTATGGGAGTTCTTAGATTCATTGGAACTGTACGTGCTGAGGGAACGCGCACGCCAAATTTCAGCCCGATCGGATTTCGGATCTGGGTGTTCTAGGTGGATTGTTGAGCACCTCTTTCTATGGCGTATTCACTAGGGCTATTGGAGTGATCCCCTATTTATATTATTTATCGTTTCGCAACCCCATTAGAAATCATGCTTGAATAAATTATCATGGTTAATTCTTAGCCTATCTATGTGAGATTGGTATAGCACTTAGCCTTCAATGTATAGTTGGAACTTGTTGCGACATATGATCTATCTTATGTAAAATTGCTACTTGATGCATTTCATTCCACATTACTCGAGAATAATTGCATGTTTGTATGGACATCTAGATAGGCCATATTTTATCGCTACACTATCATATTGGGACTTGACTTAGGAGAAACCATACTTTTTTACTTCTCTTCTCCTTTGTACATAGACATATGATTCATATTGCTCGGGTTGCGATCAGGGGTTTGGAATAGTGTGGTTGAGATTATCGAGTCAGGGTGGGATTGCGTCAGATTGTGGGCTTGTGGGATGTGAAGATCCGGATCTCTGGGATGGTTTTGCAGGGCGAGCAGTGGCTTCTAGAGGCCTATGTTGTGCGACAGAGCTGGTTGTTCATGAATCGGATTCCAGATTTGGAACCGACGCAAAAATCAGATCAAGTTTGCTTTTACGGAGGCTTCCGGCAAAATTTAGAAAGAGAATTTGGCGAAACGGACAGCGGATTTCGACTCAGCGCGCGAAAATGATGAAAATGAGTTATTTACTTGCATTTTTCGGAATTTGAAATAGTGAAGTTACTGTTCACGGCCGGAACAGTGATACCGGTGGCGGAGCAAGGCAGAGCGCGGCGGCGGAACGCGACCGCGGGCAGCGCGGGAAGGCGTGGGCAGGCGAGGCGCGGGCAGCGGGTCCACGAGTAGGCGCGTGCACCGGGAGCACCGAGGATTGGTAATGCCACGTGGCAGCACCCTATTGGTTGCACGGCGTCAAATGAGGCAGCGGCGGCAGTGACACGTGGCGTTGTGTGATTGGACGATAAGATCCGGAAGACCCGGCGCGTAGACCGGGTGCGTGCGTCGTGTGAACCACGTGGGGACACGAGACACTGTGCCATTGGCGGGCGCACACCACCCACGTGCGCGAGGCGTGCGGAACGTGGGGTGGCGGGGCAGGTGGCGCAATCTGGCGGATTCGGGCGGGACACGTGGCAGCATCTCATCGATTCGGGCGGCTACAGTAACTATCGGGCACCCGAATTCTGGGCCCGAATCCGACGGCACATTTCTTGGAATTTTGGCTATAAATAGGCCATTGAGGGCTTCATTTCTGGACTTTCTGAGATCCTTTTTTAGTGCCGTTTTCGACAGTAAGTTTCTACTTCGAGTCTTCTACACTTATTGGGATTTTGGAGAAATTTTGGAGGCCGTTTAATATTTTTCCTCCCCGATCTCACGAGCCTCGACGCTGTTCCGATATCGATCGTTTTCGTCGACTCTTCGTCCGCGGGCTCCCCCGAGCTGAGTTCTTGGTCTTTTTTGCCGATTTTTGCGACGACGTTTCCATGACAGGTAGATCTTCGATTTTAATATTCACTACTTTGCTCCATTTTGAGTTTTTATGGGAGTGCGTGTAGCATCTTTAGACCCCCTTTTTGCTATTACATGTTCTGGACAGTGGAGAAGTAATCTTGCAATTTCTCGGCCTATGAGAGATGAAATTTGGTGTTTAAGGACTCGATTTTTATCTACACTTCGCGAGGATCGCCGTCGTATTTTTCTTGGAATTTTTAGAGGGCATCTCGAAGGAGGTAATTTCCTGTTTTGTGGACAGATGTGCGATAAAATTACTATTTTGAGTGATTTGAGCTTACCACGATGTTCGGCTTATATCTCAGCGACCGGGTGGAATTTTCGGCCGATTTTTGGTGCAATGGAATCGTGAGAACCTGAGGATCGCACTCGTTAAATTTCAGCTTGTTTGGACTCAGGACTAATGTGCACATCCAGGTAGGTTGGATTTCTTCCAAACTTTATGGAATGCCTTCTAATTTTGTTGAAAGCATGTTAGCATTTAGTTATTTGTATAGCTAGTATAATCTGATAGATGTCTAGATTATTTTTGAATGACAGACCTGAACCCCATTTATCATCTGTATGATCTTGAGATTGTTTGACACTAGATTGTATGATTAGTTGACTTCCGAACTGTATCTGAACCGTTTTAAAATCATTGAACCCATTTTAATATAAAAAGTGGCTTCAAAAATAGTTTTAAACATTGTGATTGTGGAGACCCGGAACTTTGCAGGGCTTTTGCAGTGTGACCAGCAGCTCTGGAAGCCTACGCGGCATGTCGGCGGTGTTCGTGCGCCAATTTGGACACAAGTGATGGACTCAGGGATTAAATTGGATCACGCGGGTAACCGGAAGACCCCGTCGGATGTTTAGTGGTGTCTTCGCGCAAATTGGATATCAAATTTGGACTCGGCGCGAAATTCGGATCGAAAATACCTTTCCGGGAGCCTCCGGCAAATTTTAGGATTGGAATTTGGCAAAACGGACGCCGGATTTGGAATCAGCGCGCGAAAACGGTCAAGATGGGCTATTTACTTGCTTTTTTTGGAGGTTGCTACAGTACCTTTTACTGTTCCGGCGATCGCCGGCGGCGTCCGGCGGCGGCCGGCGGCGGCGGCGGGCGGCGGCGCGGCCTCAGGCAGGCGGCACAGCGGCACAGCGCGGCGCGGGCAGGCCGCGGGGGCGCGGGGCAGGCGCGCGGTCCACCGCGCGGGCGTGCACCAGGGCGGTGCCACGTGGCGGTTGGTGGTTGGGCGGCTCACAACGCGCGGTCCACGGAATATTTTTGGTGCACGGTGGACCGACAGTGGGACACGTGGCCGTTTTTGATTGGTTGGTTTCGTGCACCCGGTCCATGGTGCAGGGTGGTTACCTCGGGCCGCGTGCGCGCGCGGGCGCCATGCCGCGCTGACGCCGCGCACTGTGCGCGGTTGACTCTTGGAGTGGACACGTGGCGGCCTTTTAGTGGGCTTCTACGGCTGTCCCCTGTTTCGTGGACACATCGGGAATTATTTCAATTGTTTTTCCTTCTTGTTTGGCTTAATCCTCTCCTAGCTCCATTCTTCTTAGTTTTTGCACCACCTCGAGCCACCATCTCCCCGAGCTCCCTTCAGTGAAAATTTTCATCTTCGAGTTCTGGTTCTTGCTGCAGAGTTTCGGAATTTCTGAGTGCACGCATCCCGAGGTTTTGGATTTTACGGCGCGGCGCGACGTTTCCTTCCCGATGTCCCCCTTCGTCGCAGTGGCAGTGTGATGGCTCCCCTGGGCTACCCCGACACTCTTTTTCGACGATTTTTGCGCCGTTGGCTTCACGACAGGTAGGGCTTCATCTTTCATTTTGATCGCGCAATCTCATTTTGACTCCTTGGCACGGATCCCGAGGCATTAATGTGACCCCTTTTTCTGTGAGGAATGTGAGGACAGCATCGGAGTATTTTGGCCGTAACTTCGCGCACGAGCGTCACATGGAGACGAGCTTGTACAACTTTTTCATCTACGGATCGTAAGGAACGCGCTCGTATTTTTCTTGGAATTTCTTGAGATTTATTTCGGGGTGAAATCTCTATTTTTCTCTGTGATCAGTGCACAGTTTTTAGCACAGATTTTGTATGAATATACCCCCCTTGCCGAATTTATAACTTGACTTACCGGACTCAGATTTGGGCGTGCAAGCTACCGTTGCGAAGATATCGACGCGAGGATCGCTGTGGTATTTTTCTGGGAATTTTCTGGGCACTTTCTGCAGGTGAAAATTTAGCAGTTTTGGGACAGATTTTGTATGTGATTATATGAGCATCATTTGGGAGCCTAAGTGTATTTAGTGGACTTTGTATTGTGCCCAGGAGAGTTACGGGTGTTGCTGGACTTGTTGGAGCGAGAGATTGGTTTATCTATTTGGGCGAGAACACTCTTTGGACAGCGAGAAGGATTTTACAGACTTGGATTGCGCATTTTCAGGTGGGTGGTTGCTTTACTCCTCTTTTCTGATATACCCACTAGGAATATTAGAGTGATCCCCTTTATTGGACATGTTGAATGGTCACCTAATGGACATGCATGTTTAACTAAATAATTGTGATCCTATCTTATGGAAAACATTATATTGGAAACTTGATATGTTGGAACTTATACATGCTTCTTGGACATCGTTTTAGCATTTAACCTTGCATAAGGGGGGGGGAATGTACTTTCATATTGTGATATTGTGAGATGTCTTGCGGGAGGGTACCACTTGAGGATATTTTGGACAGGCTTAGGGGGATGGTTTATATGATGGTGATTAGCAGATTATAGACAGGTGTGGTCGGATTATGATTTTAGCGTGATGATTATACCCAGGTGAAGCTATTACTTGATACACTAGTCGAACCCCTATTTGTCACTTTTCTCCTATCTCTCATGAGGACATAGGCTGGCTTATTTGGACATTTTGTAGGGCCTTTTCTTATCGCTACACTTTATGTTGGGATTTGATTTAGAAGAAACCTATTTCCTTCTTCTCCCCCTATTCTTTAGTCAGGTGACTATTTGTTGCTCGGGTTTGAGCAGGGGATTGGTATAGTGTAGCCGGGGCCTGGATTTTAGCTTCTGGGATACTATGGCTACCGCGGATAGTAGGCGGTGGACCAGATGTCATTGTGGGACATGTTTGTGATCATGGGTGTTGTTGTGAACCCCTACTTTTGATTACCCTCTAGGCATTGGAGTAGCTTCTATGATTAGAAGGCCGTTTAATAAATTGTGGGCATTGGGCATGCATTTTAGACAGGTACAGGCTATCTTTTATTTACTACTCTTATACTTTTATCGGCATGCTTTAGCAATGTAAAAACTTCTCGACTTCCCCTTTATATTATATCATCTTGGGACATTTGCATGCTTGTATGGTCACCTAGATAGGCCACCTTTTTCTGCTACACTATCATGCTGGAATTGACATAGGAGAAATCCTTTTTGTTATTCTTTTCTCCTTTCATTTGAGGTTCAGGGTATTTGCAGCTCGTGCGCGAGCAGGGGGTTTGTGATAGTGTAGTCGGGTTCCTGAGTTTTGAGACAGGCAGGGTATTGCGGCAACTGCGGACATTGGGCGGTTGACCGGAGATTTCTTATGCATCAGATTGGGTATCAGGTCTCTTGTGGATGGATTTCTCACGGTTTGTCTATCTTGCATCGGGTTGAGATCGGGTCTTTCTTTAGTGGATGGGTTTTCCCACTTTGATCAGAGTCATGATCCAGTCCTGCTGATTATGATACTTGGGTTACTGAGATACTTTTCCTCGTGTGGGTCGCTCCCCACGAGTGCCACTCCGGCGTAGGCTTTCCACGGTGCAGAGCGCCGGGCACCATGCTGGGTTTTGAGTCCTTGGGACTCCTTTGCTTCGGTGTTATGCGTAGGCTGGCATACCCGTCGCGGCAGAGCAGGCAATACCAGTGTTTACTGGTGGTCAGATTGGGTTATTCTGGCAGACATTTATTTTCTGATGCATACATTTAGCTATTCTATTAGCTCGGCATTTTAGAGGCATTCTAGTGGTAGCTTTTCATCAGGAGTCTTATTCTTTTTTTGCATACCACCTTTGTTTCCTTTTGCCTCTGGTAGACCTAGTGGGCGTGTCAGAGTTTGAGGTTTTACCCACTAGGGGAGGCTACTGGTTTACTAGTAGTTCTCACCCCCATTCTTCTTTCCTCTTTTTCTTCTCCCTTGTTTTGCAGAGTCTTCTGCGGGTGCTACTGTGTGACACCCCCGGAATTTGGATTAGTCCTCTATATAAATGATATAATAGGACTAAATCTCTAACCCGGCTATAGCATTTTGGATGGTAGCAAGATCCAAGAGGAACATGAGAGTTAAGCGTGCTAGAGCTAGAGTAGTTCTAGGATGGGTGACCCCCTGGGAAGTGGGGCGTCACAGTTGGTATCAGAGCCATTCACCAGCCGGAAATGTGAGATGAGTCTCGGCTGAGCCAGGGTTATATAGCGGGTAGAGCGAGGCTCCCCGGCTAATGACCGTTGTGAGTGGAGTGCAGCTCCTCACAAGGTCGGCTAAGGCTAGCGAGACGAGTCTCACATCGCCTGGTTCTTGTGAGTGTGCTTGAGCCTGACGTGGACGTCAGGGCTTAAAGGGGGGAAGAATGTGACACCCCCGGAATTTGGATTAGTCCTCTATATAAATGATATAATAGGACTAAATCTCTAACCCGGCTATAGCATTTTGGATGGTAGCAAGATCCAAGAGGAACATGAGAGTTAAGCGTGCTAGAGCTAGAGTAGTTCTAGGATGGGTGACCCCCTGGGAAGTGGGGCGTCACATACTGGACTTTCAGTGGCGGGTCGAGGAGAGAGGACGGCTGAGTAGATAGATCTCGTGGCAGGATGAGCGTGTTAGTTGGACTGTTGGTGTACCCATGTTTTCCTCAGACGGTTGTACTTTCACCTTTGGGACTGGCTTTGCCAGCAGGTTGTATTTATTATTTGTGAGCTGGGAGAGACTGATGTATCATTTATACAGATGTATTGTATTTTATTTCCAGCTTCAGTCTGAGATGCATTAGTTTTAATTCAGCTCTGTTTTTATTGCTCTTTTATTATATCTCTTATCTTTTACAGGTTTTTGACGCTTCGTGTACACGGGAAATACCGTGTACACGGCGGATCTGTGGACGGGCCCGGGTTCTGGTTTTCACCCGGGGCGTGACAGTGATCACCCAGAGGGGTTGGATAGATTCAAGATGCATGAACTCTCGCGCCTGGGGGCCGAGGGGATTTTTATTGACTCAGTGGATGGGTTTCCTAGTGTCTTGGGGGTTTGTATGCACTATCAGATTGAGTCGTGGAGAACTCTCCGACCTATTTATGGGTTAGTTGGCATTTCGAGTTTTCGATCTATTCGATCGTAGATTATAGCCTGCAGATGCCGCTTATTGAGCTAGATGAGACACGCTTATTCCTCGGTGGGGTAGCTCCCTTCGAGAGCCGCTCTGGATGCGATGATGATGATGCGCCTGATGAGGCTGCATGCGCCTGATGAGGCTGCTTTGCGTGATATTATCATAGTCCGATTGGACACCCTAGTTGATACACTAGGGGCCCTAATTGATACACTAGGGGGCGCAGGCTTGACTGGACCAGATTTGGCAGTTAGAGAGATTGGGTTGATGTGAGCACCTCGTGAGCGAGTGGATGCATTACATGTTCATAGTTGAGTATTTTTCCTTTGATCATGATTCTTGAGGCTTGACTGGACCAGATTTGGCAGTCAGAGAGATTGGGTTGATGTGAGCACCTTGTGAACGAGTGGATGCATTAGATGTTCATAGTTTAGTATTTTTCCTTTGATCATGATTCTTGAGGCTTGACTGGACCAGATTTGGCAGTCAGAGAGATTGGGTTGATGTGAGCACCTCATGAGCTAGTGGATGCATTACATGTTCTTAGTTGAGTTTTTCCTTTGAGCATGATACTTGAGGCATATGAGCTGTAGTTTCATTTCAGCTTTCATATTATCTATCTGTATACCTATTGTCTTGCCTCCAGTAGACTTAGTAGGCATATCGTGGATATTAGTGATGGTACCCACTGGAAACTACCTTCTGTAGTAGTTCTCACACCCGCTGTGGTGATAGGTTTTCCTGAGGTAGCTATTTCGGCACCGGTTCGGGCGGAGGCAGCAGATCGAGGTAAGGGCGTGGCCGAATAGTTTCTTACCAGCTTATTTTAGAGTCAGAGGTAGATGTACTCTGTATATGAGATTTTATTTTGTATTGGACAGTCTGAGAGATTTATTGTATCATGTTCATAGTGGGAGATAACTATGTATTTTGGATTTTATATATTCAGATGTTCAGTTTTTTATTCTGTAGCTACTTATTCAGCTCTAATACATGTTTAGCTATAGATCTGACTTGCAGGGTAGACGCTTCGTCTGTGCGGAAATTTTCGTACAGATGGCGGATCTGTTGGCGAGCTTGGGTCGCAGTTTCGACCGCGGGGCATGACAGATTAGAGTGGTATCAGATCCTAGGTTGTAGGTTATTGAGGACTTAGAAACCCTAGGCTTATTGTTGGACGGTAGGATGACTGTCGTGAGAGATGTGACTTTAGCGAAAGTCCTGATTGAGTCATGGCTCCCCCAGAGGATTGGGGTGAGAGATCTTGCATGTTATTTTTCTAAAGTGGTTATGTTGGCTGCAGACAACATAATGCTTTAGAATGGGTAACATGTTTTAGACTTCCGCTTGATTGGGTCGAGTGGTTGTTTTGTCCTAACGTTTGGTATTGTGCAGCGGACTACGATGCCTCCGAGACGTCGTGCAATGACGAGGACACATCCTACCTCAGAGGAGGAGCTCGAGCAGCGAGTGGTAGAGCCGACAGAGCATGGTGAGGTCCGGGAGTTGCAGGCCCAAGTAGTCCAGATGTCGGAGACGATGAGACGCCAGTAGGAGGCGACGAGGCGCCAGGAAGAGAACATGGAACGCATGATGCGCATGCTGGAGCAGAGAGTAGGGTCGGCAGCACCTTCATCAGTAGAGAATTTACATCGTTGCATGGACTAGAGATAGGACCGTTAGCTTGTGCATGTGAGGTTCAGATTCCCAATCACGTGTCACATATAGATGAGTGTTGTAGGTCCTTTCCAGTGCAGATAGGACCCTGGATTTTACCTATTGATTTGTTGGTCCTACGCCAGCTCCGAGATTTTGATGTAGTGTTGGGTATAGATTGGTTATCCGATATTATGCTACCATTGATTGTAGAGAGAGGACGGTGACCCTCCGAGAGCCTGGACAGGAGGAGTTCACCTACCGAGGTTGCCAGAGCATGCTGTTCGCAGCGACCGTTGGCTAGACGGATGATGAGTAGAGGTTGAACCGCTTTCCTGGCAACTATTGTTGAGGTGCCTACGGCGTCACCGGGACTCGAGGAAATCCCTATCGTCTTCCGGATGTGTTTACTCTAGAGCTAACGACTATGCCGCCGGAGAGGGAGATAGAGTTTGTGATCAACGTGGTCCTAGGAACCACGCCGGTCTCGAAGGCACCTTATCGGATGGCACTTGCCGAGTTGAGAGAATTGAAGGCACAACTGCAGGATCTGATGGCTAAAGGTTTTGTTAGACCTAGTGTGTCTCCGTGGGAAGCGCCAGTTTTGTTTGTGAAAAAGAAGGATGGATCCCTTAGACTGTGTGTGGATTACAGAGAACTGAACAAAGTGACCATCTGGAATAAGTATCCTTTACCACGGATAGACGATTTGTTTGACCAGTTGCAATGAGTTCTGGTGTTTTCAAAGATCGATCTCCAGTCCGATTACCACCAGTTGAGGGTAAGGGCTGAAGAAGTACCCAAGACAGCCTTTAGATCTCGGTACAGGCATTATAAGTTCACGGTGATGCCATTTGGATTGACTAATGCCCCAGCGGCATTCATGGATTTAATGAACCGGATATTTCAACCGTACTTGGACCGGTTTGTCATGGTGTTTATTGATGATATTTTGGTTCACTCCCAAAGCAATGAGGAGCATGAGGATCATTTAAGAATAGTGCTGCAGCTTCTGAGAGAGAAGAAGTTGTATGCCAAACTGAAGAAGTGCAAATTCTGGCTACGGGAAGTTGCATTTTTAGGCCATATGGTTTCAGCCGCTGGAGTGGCAGTGGACTCGACGAAGATTGATGCTGTTTGGGATTGGCCTAGACCGACGACGGTTACTGAGGTTCGGAGTTTCTTGGGCTTGGCAGGATATTACCATCGATTTTTTGAGGGCTTTGCGAAGCTCTCTACTCCCCTTACCCGACTGACTAGGAAGGGAAGCAGATTTACTTGGAGAGGGAAGCAATGCCAGCAGAGCTTTGATGAGCTGAAGATGAGATTAATATCAGCACCGATCTTAGCATTGCCCGTGATGGGAGAGGGATTTGTGATTTACAGTGATGCCTCTCACAGAGGATTAGGTTGTGTATTGATGCAGCATGGTAGGGTAATTGCTTACGCTTCGCGGCAACTGAAGGATTATGAGAAGAATTACCCTACACATGATTTGGAGTTAGCCGCTGTAGTGTTTGCATTGAAACTGTGGGGACATTACCTTTATGGTGAACACTGTGAGATATTTACTGACCATAAGAGTCTGAAGTACTTGTTTACTCAGAAGGAGTTAAACTTGAGGCAACGTCGGTGGTTGGAACTATTAAAGGACTATGACTTGAGTATTCAATATCACCCCGGCAAGCTGGCTAATGTCGTCGCAGATGCCTTGAGTACGCGGGCAATGCAGACCTTGAGTATTTTGATCACTCAGCAGATGCCATTGAGAGAGCAGCTGAGGCGACTCGAGATTGAGGTCGTGTCCCCTGGAGATTCATCAAGGCTTATGTCTTTGATCATCCAACCCACTCTGCTGGACAGGATTAAGGGGAAACAGAGTGTGGATCCCTATCTTGAGAGGATTAGAGACCAAGTTCAGCATGGTCATGGTGGGGACTTTTCTGTTGATGCAACGAGATTACTGAGGTGAGGTACAGTGTCACGCCCCGGGGTCGAAACTGCGACCCGGGCTTGCCAACAGATCCGCGGCCTATACAAAACCCCACATAGGCAAAGCGTCCAACCTGCAAGAAAAGGTGCTACAGCTAACAGATATCAGAGCTATAAAATAAAAGTGCTGTAAAACTAAAACCAACCACTGTACAATTGGAAATAATAGTACAATATCCATCTCCCATAAGTGATAATCATACAATATCCTCAAATACAAAACCCAGAACTCAACAGGGAGGTACCTCCAATAAAACATCAGTGTACAGGCTCTCAATACATAACATATCCTCATTACAACAGTCTCTCAAAAGAGGAAATAAAATAACTAATCTACTGAAAATCTCCTCTGAAAGGGTACCGCTACTCTCCAACGACGGGTAGGGATCTAGCTTGCGACTCCCTCGCCTCGATCAACAACCGCAGAATCAGCAACACCCGCTAAGACTCTGCAAAATAAAGAAGAGAAAAGAAAGGGAGGGGGAAAACCCCTAAAGGGTGTGAGAACTACACCAAAAAGAGAGTTCTCAGTGGGTACCGCCACCAGGCCCGACGATCTGCCCACTAAGTCCACTAGAGGCATAAGATAACCAATGCAGTAAAAACTGAACAAGAAAGCTGGAGACACTCAACAGCTACCATGCCTCTATCTAAATGCTCAAAAGGGGAGAACCGAAGAATGGTATGCAACCACTAGCACATGAAGTGCACAATCGAACCAATCGAGCTAATTGTCACATCTGGTCCAGTCAAACCTGCGGCCACCTACAACCATCTCCCACTGCCGGGCAGGAATTACGTAGGGTGTCCAAACGGACTAACTCGCTATCGAATAATGGCACATGCAGGCTATAGCCGAAATCCATACACTCTCTCAGAATGGATAGACTCAAGATCCTCAACCTCTCGCAAAATGGTTGAAAACTCACAACGACCACGGGACCACCGTTAACCCCAAACGGTTCCCAACAACACTAGCACTGTCTAAACACAGCTACTAGACTCCACTCAGCCCCGAGGCACGAGTGCAATAATAAGAGTATCTGCCTGAATAGACCCAATCAATGGACTAGTCAAAACTAGCACTGCCTGCCACATCGGGTATGCCAGCCTACGCATAACACCGATGTAAAGAAGAGTAACAAGAACCCAGCCGCGGGATACAGACCGGCTCCTGACCGACACGGTCGCATCCCAGAATAAGTAACAGACCGGCTCCTGTCCGGCACGATCGCACACTCCGGAGTGGCACTCGAGGGGAGCGACCCACACGAGTAAGGTATCACTGTCATAAGTATCATAAAAGAGCAGGACTGGATCATGACTCTGATCAAAGTGGGAAAGCTCAACCACTAAAGAAAACCCCGGTCCTCGATCAGATGTACTAGTACTCAATAAGTGGGAAACCCCGTCCACTAGAGAAATCTAATACACAATCTGATGCATAAGTAAATATCCGGTTAACCCCCCAAAAGCCGCGGTTGCCGCCAAACCCTGCCAACTAGAATCAAGTCCCATAACCGACCTCCGGTCAACCGCCCAAAGTCCGCGGTCGCTGCAAAACCCTGCCAACCACAATCCGGTACCACAACCCAGTACCACAACCCGTCCCTAACACCAAGGTCCCGGCTACACTATCCCCAAACTTCTGCTCAAACCCGAGCAACACTGACCGCCTGACTAACAAAGAAAGAGAAAGGAAAAGCATGGTTTCTCCTAAGTCAAGTTCTAATATGTAGTGTATCAGTAAAAGATGGCCTATCCAGATGTCTATACAAGCATGCATTTGTCCTCAAGGAAGAATAAAGATGAGATAACGAATAATAACATCAACTAGAAATAACCGCATGCCCAAAAATTAAAGATGAACTACCCCTGTCCATAATCCATGAAAACTCCTCAGAGTAATTTCCGCACATAGGTAAATCATCCTACTCCATCGAGTAAATCCAATCCCATGAAAGTCTATGTGTTAACCTGGCATGCTAGCAACTTGCTACTATAATAAATCGATCTCGCAAAATGATGCCAAAATAATCAAACATGATCTCCATCTCATTTGTGTCTAATAACCACAACCATCCACCATATGTTAGATCTTAATTCCTTTAAATCATATACAATATACAAGTAAGCATTAAACACATGATCAAGACCATTTCCATGCTTACATCTCAAATCTATTTATTGTACATTTAATCATGCATGCATTCTAACATATAGAATTAGATAACCGTTCACCGGTTCTGGGGACAAAGCAACCCACCTGAAATGCTTTCCGTAGGTAAAGCTGAAGTCGGTGAAGAGCATGGCCACTTGCTAACAAAATCTGCTGAACCTGCATCCTCGGTACATGTCGCGCAAGCCTTGGCTCTAACAACATCACCCCAACAAGGCAACACCACAACAATCAACATCACAACACAATCAACCCCAAACACACACCAACAGCAATGCTATTTTCCCAAAACAGCACAAAGGAGGGCATTTCTCACCTGCATTCAGTGCTCCAAAAATCCCAAAAAAATCACGGTTGCAATCCTCGCGACGAGTAGCCCCAAAACAAGTATTTATACGCCCCGTTCCGACACCTGTAGGCCAAGATACAAATCAAGCAAGGTGGTATGCCGGCATCCTCACAACACTATAAATACTGCGGGATACAACCCCAAAGAAGCTTAAATCTAACCTTTGAAGAGTCCTCATAAAAATCCAATAAAAATACGAGTGCGTTCCTCTCGAAGCGTAGATATCAATCGAGTCCTTAAACGCCTCATTCCGATGCTCGTAGGCCGAGAAATCCCAACATTACTCCACCGCTGTCCCGCACCTCGCAGTAGTACAAAAGGTCACAAAAACACCTCAGGAACTATGCTGAAAACTCGAAATAAGGAGAAGTGATCAGCACAGAAATCGAAGCCTTACCTCTCGTGAACGCACTGCCATAAAAATCGGCTCAAAATTCCATTAGGGTGATCCGGTGTGTCTCACAGACTGAAAAGCGACGGTAAAAGCCAAAAATCCAAGGTGCGTCGATGTGCGCCGCGTCACAGAAAACGCCGATGGCACGTTCTCCAAAAATGCCCAAGATCCGTCGGAGTGTAGACAACACAGTGTAGAAGGCCTGTGTGCAAAGGGGAGCTCCAAAAAAATCCCCAAAACCCACACAAAAGGGCACTCAATGCCTATTTATAGGTTGAAATCCAAGAAGAAACACACAGTTTGGGGTACATCATCCAGGGGCCCGAATCTTTCGGGTGCCTACAGTAACCCCAAAAATCCCCCAAACCGACTGCGTCCGAAACCACCCTGTAGCGCCACATCACCCCGCATAGCAAACAGCGACCACAACCAATAGCTCCGCGCCACGTGGCGTGCACCATGCACGCGAGTGGTTGGCACCCGCCAACCACACGCGGCCACATGGACCGTACCCACAGACGGCCCACGTGCGCTCGCGTGCTCCCCGTGCAGCCGCCACTTGGTCAGCACCCACGTGCACGCCGCCTTCCACCTTGACCCATGCACGCTTCCTGATGCTCCTGCCAGGGCCTCCGTGGTTCGTGCCCACAACACCCGTCAAAACCCTGCTGCCACGTGTACCAAGCGGGCCA
Organism: Tillandsia fasciculata; assembly: GCA_029168755.2. Classification (NCBI taxonomy): domain Eukaryota; kingdom Viridiplantae; phylum Streptophyta; class Magnoliopsida; order Poales; family Bromeliaceae; genus Tillandsia; species Tillandsia fasciculata. The sequence continues at coordinate 18,169,620 of CM054938.1, forward strand.
ACCAAAAGCCCCCACGTGGCACACCAACCTCCATGCGCCGCGCTCTGCCCACGCGCTGCCCCCGCCCGCGCGCTGCCCGTGCCCGCACCGCGCGCTGCCCGCGTCTGCTCCGGCGCCTGCCTGAGCCCGCGCCGCCGCCCGCTGCCCGCCGGCCGCCGAAATAGTACAACAACCTCAAAATCCGTGCGCGGGCATCCGGGCTCCGAAAAATACAAATAAGTAGTCCATTTTCATCGTTTTTGCGCGCTGAATCCAAATCCGCTATCCGTTTTGCCAAATTCCATTTCTCAAATTTTTCAAAGGCATCCAGATAAGTGTTCTTAACCTAAATTTCGTGCTGAGTCCAAATTTGATATCCGTTTCATGCGAAACCACTTCTAAACATTCGACGGGGTCATCCGATTACTCTCGTGATCCATTTAACACACTGAATCCATCACTTGTCTCCTATTGAGCATAAACACCGCCGACGCATCACAAAGGCCTCTAGAAGCTGTTGATCCAACAGTAATCCTTACGTGGGATTTTCGGGTCCTCACATCCTCCCCCACTAAAAGAAGGTTTCGTTCTCGAAACTAACATAACTCAAAAGGTGTCTCAAAATCAAGGGTAGGTACTTATAATCACCGTCTCTAGCTCCCAAGTCACCACTCACTCCCCGAGATTACTCCCCCAATAACAACAATAACCAATACGGCATGGCCCGATTGCGCAATTCCCTCACCTCACGAGCCAGAATTTGCAACGGGCGTCCCTCGTACTCCAAACGCTCATAGATCTCAAATGGAGCGAGTCAATCACGGGCGAGGGATCCAAAAGCAAAACACTCCTGAGCTGAGACGTGAAAAACCACACGGGCTCCTCAAAAGACTGGGGGACAAGAAAATAACAACCAGTGCTACGCGCACCAACACCACACCTTGGGGCCAATCTCAGCAAGGGCAATCCGAAACACACCCACACGATCATCCAAGAAGGAAAGAAGCCCTCACAAAATAGGGTCCTCACTCGGTCACTCCCAAATCCTGACCATCTGAGTGGACTGCTCAGCCATGGTCTACCATCGAAAGGGACCCTCAAGGACACAACCCCAAGCCATGTTTGCCTCAACAGTCCACACAGCGCCAGTCGTGTGGAATCATCAAACTCAACCTCAAACAGCTCTCTCGCTCAAGGTATCCGCCACCACCGTGGCTCTGTCGGGGTGATATTGGATGCTCATCAATAATCTAACAGCAACTCCATAGTCACTATGGGAGACATCACTATAACTCGCAGATTCCTCTCCCATCACTGACAATGCAAGAATTGGCGCTGGTATCAGTCTCATCTTCCATTAGCCAAGATCTCCTGGCACTGCCAAGCCCAAGAAGCTCCTCACCTCAAGAATAAATGTTGATCTCGGCCAATCTCGAATAATATCCATTTTGGCCGGGTTTCTACAACCGCTCCAACGGCTAGAATAAAGTGACCCAAGAAGGTAGGTTCCCGACGCTAAAAGTTCCACTGCAACAACTAGACATACAGCTTCTACCACACCGGCATTGTAGCACATCCATAAGTGCTTCTCTTACTCCAAATGACTTAGGGAGTAAATCATAATATCCTTGGGGAATACCACTCCCAATCCGTCCAAGTACAACTGGAACACATAATTCCTCAAATCTTAAGACGATATGGCATTAATTAATCCAATTGGCCTTACTGTGAGCTCATAATGCCCCGACGATGTCCTGAACGCTGTCTTGGCAAAATACTCAGCTGTATGATTCCAAATAGGTATACATATCATAACCAAACAACTGCCGGAGTATAACTCCATCAAAAAGTCCTAGATACCACCCGGACCTATCTACACTTAAACCATAAAAGGACCCTCACAGTCATGTATCAACGACGTGGCATCACCACCGTGTATCAACGGCGTGGCACGAGGTCAAACACGCCCCTCGGTCCATCAGATCCTGCGACTCCGTCGTCAGCTCTATAGAGTACCGGTTTTTGGTTTGAGCTTTCTGACTCCACCGACGAGCTTTTTGACTGAGGAAAGGTGCGAGCACGTGTATTTTCATTTTACAGCGGGGTTCGGGTGGTTCCGGGCAGTGGCGGAGGTGCTGAGGTCGAAAAGTGAGTTATTGGGGCACTTTTGGGATTATTTTATTCATTAAATTATTTTAGTTAATCCTTTGTTTGTTGCTTTCTTTTAGTTGCTGGTGGAGTGAAATTAAAAGAGAGTGAATGAGTTATTTATTGAAGGTGAGTTGATGGTTAATTAATTCCTTCAGGTGAGGTGGTGGGATTTAATTAAATTCCTTTACTTTATTTAAACTCTCTCTCTCACTCTCCCATTTTCCACCTCACCATCTTCTCCTCCAAAAGGGTCCTGTTGGGTTGGTCTAAAGCAGGGAAAGAGGAAGAAGAAAGCAAGGAAAGAGCAAGAAGAAGAAGAAGAAGGTTTGGAGGAAGGTGTTCTTGGGTCTTTTTCTTCGCTGCGAGGACGCGGAGCCGAGTGTGCGCACGGCGTGACTCGTCGAGGTTGGTTATTTATTATTTTTTTTTCCGCAGCTTGGGATTTTGGCTCCTTCCTCCATTGTTTTGTTTTTCTTTTGTTTCTTTCTTTCTTCTTTCTTTTCCTGTTGGAAGGCTCGGACCGTTGTCCGAGGTGTGGCGAGGCTGTGAGGGCCGCGCGCGTGCAAATATGCAGCGCGCGGCTAGGTGGGTGTGCCGCCGCGCGGGCGCGCATAAGCGCCGCGCGCAGCAGGCGCCCTGCTGCTGTTGTTGCGCAGCAGGGCGCCGGGCCACCGGTTGCGTCGCCAGGGCGCGAGCGGCGGGCTGCGCGGAAGGCGCGCAGCACCGCAGGCACGCGCGTGCGGCACTGCGGTGCAGCGTGTTGGCTATTTATTTATGGGTTAAAATAGGTCCAACGTCCTGTTGGGTTTAGGTTAATAAGGATCTAAATAGGGAAAAAAACACCTAGAGGGGGGTGAATAGGTGTAAACAATAAACACTCAAAAAATCATTGCGCAAATAAACCCAATGCGGAAAAATAAAAGAACACGCAAGATTTTTACGTGGAAAAACTCCAAACCGGAGTAAAAAACCACGGGACCGATAACACGGCGAAATCCACTAGAATTAACACACGTACAAGGTGATATACCGTACTCACAGACGACTCAACCTTTTTCATACGCTCCTAGTAGATCTTCCCGCTCGCTCCACGACGCTTCTCGAATCCACGATCCGCGCCCAACGCTGAATCCACAGCGTCCAACGTCGAGTCCACGACGTCCAACCGAATCCACGGTCTTCACCCAATGGCACGCTTCGAATCCACGAACGTACCTCGCTCCGAATCCACGAGAGCGGTTGCACCTTGAATCCACAAGGCCACGCGAGTCCACGCGCCGATTTTGGGGTAAATCGTTGTTTGTTTGGGTGGTGATGATCCGCCGAATACTTAGATCAAAGATAGATCGGAAATACCATCTAAGTATTCATTGATTTGATTCTACTCAAAATGTGAGTATGGAAAACCTAGAATCAAATCAATCAATATAGATGAAGAACCATAGAATAGATCTAATGATTTCCGTTCTTCTCTATATATGTGGATCTAAGGCCGTATAAAATGATATTTGAAAATGACGGCTCTATTTGGATGCCCTAGAAAAATGACCATAGGGTTTATTTATAGGTTAGAAACCATTGGAAGAATATACGGATCAAAAACAAACTTTTCTGGAAAGTTTTACCGACGGCGATCCGGATTGGATTTGGCGATCCGGATTGCAGAAGCACAAAAGACGGTTTCCAGAAAATTCAATGTTCGGGATCCGGATCGTAGTCCACGATCCGGATCGTTCATACAGTTTTACCAAAACACAATGTTCGGGATCCGGATTGCAATTCCTGATCCGGATCGTTCAAGCAAATAGGTAAAACTATGTTCGGGATCCGGATCATGGAATGCTGCGATCCGGATTGAACCAGTGTATGAACGAACACCCTTCGGGATCCGGATTGCAAGCCACGATCCGGATCCTGAACATGTCCCATGTTCAGTTTTTGATGATTAAGCAAATAAAACCTCTTCCAGGTGTTTCTACACTATAAGAAGTATTCGGATCATCAAAATTCTTTAGTTAAACGTACCTGATCCTTTTGAATTCTTCTTTCTTGAGATTGAGGTATACGATCCAAAGTTTCTTCATCTTCAATCTTCAAGACTTAATACATTCACGAAATACGCCAACTCAAATTCCGTAACAATCTCCCCCTTTGGCGGTTTCGTGACAAAACACAAATCCACAAAAGAAAATTCAAAAAGGATATTTTTGTTGCTATCACCATACAACAAAAATTTACAAAAGAGTTCCAGAAATTAAATACATGAGATAAACTCCTAAAACAGACTCTAGACTTAGACATCTGTAATCTCTGCACACAGAAAGCATTCTTGACAAACAAAATCGTTAGATACCTCAAGAATTGAAACATTCAAAACCAACTACAGAGATAGAGTTTATCTCATCATGACATTTGAAAAATTCAGATATGCAAGAGAATCATAGTTAAAACCAACATATCTTCTAAGCAATCGAAAACCAGATGTCAAAGTATGTTAGTCCAACATCAACTTGTTAGTAATATTACATGCCCAAATAGTTAGTCGAATAGTTAGTATAGAAGCATGCACAAATCACAAATAAAAAACCAAAGTTGAGTTGAGGTCATACTTACCTTACTTAGTCATTGATATTCACAATCATTGTTCAAAGTTCTTTGCAAACTCTAACTCTCTCTCTCTCAAACTCTCTCCCCCTTTTTGTCACAAAACAAAGCCAAAACGTAGCAAGAGCTACAATATGTAAGGAGAGAAAAAAAAAACGTAAAGTTCTAATAATATGCACAAACTGAGAACTAAAAGTAAAGAGAAAAACAACGTCCTGAAAACTAAGAACCAAGGTAGACAAAATGAACAGAAGGTGCTGCTCAGTCTGAAGAATCTGAACTAGTACAGCTCAGCTTGCTCAAAATCCCTTTAAGCAAATTCTTAAAATTTGAGTACTTTTTCTTGATCTTCTTGTGTTCAGAGGAAATCTGCTGAAGCTCTTTCGATATTCTCTCTTGTGTAGCAGAGAGTCGTTGTTGTTCCTGACAAATCGATTCCAAAATCTCTGTCTCAGTTGTCCGTGCCTTTGAATGCGATGGACGCTGTGTAGATGCAGATGGTGCATCTGGTCCTGCAGTCCATGGAGATTCAGTTTGCAGAATTCCAGAAAGTGAGCGTGCTCTGGTGAGAGGCCCACTATGCTGACTCGTACTTCTTTGGACATTTCTTCTTCTTGTATATTGTCTGGTCGTGGAGGCAGATTTCATTAGTCTCTTTCCTTTGGTGAATTTCCTGTCCTCCTCATCAATTTTTCGCTGAACATCCTTGAAGAATTCGTCCCATTCTTCCTCATTGTAATCCGAGCTGTCCTCATTAGCTTCGTTCGGTTTGTCTCGAGTTGAGACGTCTGGTTCTTCCTTAACAGATGAACTTCCGGGCACCATTGTGACCAGTAACAGGATTAACCAGGAGAATGCCATTGATCTAGTGCTTTGAGTTTGAGAAAGTGTCCTGTGAAACCAACTCAAGAACATATGAAAAATCGTCAATTTTGAAAAATTTGAAAACATTGTACCTAGACAATCATAATCATGTAGAGAAGCCAAGAATCAAATTAGTTTTCCAAAAAGAATTTTAAAAATAGATCAATTCCATGATTTTCAAAAATTCCTCTTTTATGCCCTAAACCAGAATTTTTAGAAATCGAAGCCTAAAAACTCGTTTATCTTGAGAAAACCCAGCATAAAAGCAAAACTAATTGACCCAGAGTTCTTATTTCAAAAGAAATTTGATCAAAAACCATTCACAAACGAAAAAGTTCCAATTTTTCAACTCACGTTTGATGAAAAACTGTAAAAACCGAGTTTTGATCAATAAAACTTACTTGAATCCGAAGAACTTTGAGTTTTGAAGCTCCAAGAAGCAAGAAATCTAGAGAGAGAAACTCTAGAGGCTTGAAAACCAAAGATTAGGGTAAAAGAAATGAAAATCTCTTTGTTTTTATAAGAACCCTAGCCGTGATCCGGATCGGATCGAGAATGTGATCCGGATCGGCTACCCGCAGGAGAAATCCTGCGTTCGGGATCCGGATCACTTGCCCCGATCCGGATCGGCTACAACTTTTTCTTCAGAAAAATTTAGAAAAATTCAATAAAATCCAGAAAAAGTATGTAAGCACTTTACCATGTCAACTTTAAACAAAAGACATCGTTTCATACAACAAGAAATAGATTATGCAAAATCTATCAAAAATATCCAAAAATGAAACGAAAATTTACGAAAGTTAAAACACTTAAAGTTGAACAACTTCAATTACATCTATCCTGATCTTATGCGTAATGCCTTTATCAAATCATCAATTTTGGCAAAGAAAATGAAATACCAAGATCAATAGATGTTTGAAATCCCAGATAAGTTAGATAATATATCTAGACAATCTGTTGAAGGAGTGGCTCTTTGAGCATCTTTAATCAAAAATCCCACCTTATACCAACCATGAAATACGACTGAGTCAAGTATTTCAATATGAGTTTCATCAACAATTTTCAAACAAAAATTTGCTTTTCATTCATGGAGTAGATATTTTTTCTTTCATTTCCTCCATGTGGTGGTAGTTTTCACACTCCTCATTGGGATGTAACTCTTTCCACATCTTTTGAGCATTTTACATTTCATTGACTCCCCCTCAATTGGCTATCAATTATTTAATATATAAGGTATTCAACCAAACCATTGATCTCGAATTCATACTCGACTAAGCAATCAAATATGATAATGACTATACCAAGAGATCATTGAGAGAGAAATTGACTTTGATCACTTAAAAGATGGTTTAATTAACGTAAATGATCATTGCAACATTGAAATATTATGACATCAAAAGCATAATAAATTTCTAAATGCATAAAAGGATGCAATTAAAGTCAATTATGATTTATGCTCAATTAATGTGCTATGTACAAAACATAGATAAAGAACAAAACAAAACAAAACAAAAACAAAACCTAACCTAAGCAAAGGTTTCAAAAGAGTTTATTTCAAGGAAAGCATGCCAATTGCTTTACGCAAGTGAATAAAACGTTTTTGATCCAAAGGTTTTGTTAAGATATCAGCTAATTGATCCTCAGTTGAAATATATGACAGTTGAAGAATGTTTGATTCAACTAGCTCTCTAAGAAAATGATATCTAAGTTCAATATGTTTTGTTCTAGAGTGCAACACAGGGTTTTTAGAAATGTTAATAGCACTAGTGTTGTCACATAAAATGGTTACCGAAGATGTTGAAATCCGGAAATCGCTCAACACGCTTTTCATCCAAATCAATTGGGTTGAACAACTTCCTGCAGAAATGTACTCCGCTTCGGCAGTCGAGAGTGCTATGCAGTTCTGCTTTTTACTGTGCCATGCAACAAGGCAGTGGCCAAGATAGAAGCATGCACCACTCGTGCTTTTCCGGTCATCCACCGATCCAGCCCAATCGGCATCTGAGTATCCAACAATATCCAAAGTCGTTCCCATAGGATACCAAATTCCGAAATTGATTGTACCTTTGATATATCGGATGATCCGTTTCACCGCTTTCAGGTGAACCTCCTTCGGTGCTGATTGATATCTCGCACAAATCCCAACACTGAAGGATATATCCGGGCGACTAGCCGTGAGATATAGTAGACTTCCAATCATACTGCGGTACAGTTTCTCGTCTACATTCTCACTTTGTGATTCACTTCCAAGTCCCTTATGGCTAGTTCCCATTGGAGTCGGAAAATCCTTAGAATTTTCAAGATCAAACTTTTTGACCAACTCCAGTGCATACTTGGATTGACACAAGTGAATTCCTTCATCGTTTTGTTTAACTTGTAATCCAAGAAAATAATTCAATTCGCCCATCATGGACATCTCAAATTCGCTTTCCATGGTCTCCGCGAATTTAGAAGCATCATTATCTCTTGTTGCTCCAAAAACAATGTCATCGACATAGATTTGAGCAACTATGAAATTGTTTTGATAATGCTTCACAAAGAGAGTCCTGTCAGCTCCCCCTCGAGTGTAGCCCTTTTCCAAAAGGTGCTTTGTCAACCTTTCGTACCATGCTCGCGGTGCTTGTTTCAGACCGTAAAGAGCCTTTTTCAGACGAAAAACATGGTTAGGTAGTTTATGATCCACAAAACCTTTCGGTTGAGCCACATAAACTTCCTCATTTAAAAATCCATTTAAAAAGGCGCTCTTAACGTCCATTTGAAATAATTTGATTTTAAAATGACAAGCAATCGCAAACAATATACGAATGGACTCGAGTCTAGCTACAGGGGCGAAAGTTTCATCAAAGTCTATACCTTCTACTTGAGAATAGCCTTGAGCAACTAACCTTGCTTTGTTCCTGATGATAGTACCTTCTTCGTTTTTCTTGTTCTTGAAGATCCATTTGGTACCTATCACATTGTGTTGCTTCGGAGGCTTCGTTAATTCCCAGACTTTGTTTCGCTCGAATTGATGGAGCTCTTCTTGCATTGCTTTAATCCAGTAATCATCTTGGAGAGCTTCATCAACATTCCTTGGTTCGATTTGAGATACATAGCATGCAAATCCGCAAACCAATTGTCTCCGTGTTCTAACTCCTTCTTGTGGATCTCCAATTATGTTCGACTCAGGGTGATCCTTGGAGATGCGTAACGTTTGAGGTAGAGGAGTAGGCGGAGGTACACGAGATGATTCCTGCACATCAGATAAGCTTGAAGAACCGTTAGATGCATCAACATTATTATCGAAAGAATTGTTAGAAGAAGATGCATTAGCAGGTGTATCATCATCAAGAGAGATATCGAGGGTAGATTTTTCAGATTCAAAATGAAAAGCTTCATCTACCTTAACATTTATCGATTCTACGATCGTCTTAGATTCTAAGTTAAAAACTCGATATGCTCTGCTGTTTGTAGAATAACCTAAGAAAATCCCTTCGTCACTTCGAGAGTCAAATTTTCCAAGATTTTCGCGATCACGTAAAATAAAACACCGACTCCCAAAGATACGAAAATATTTGATGTTAGGTTTTCTACAAAACCAAAGTTCATATGGTGTATTCAATGTCCCCGGGCGCAAATACACGCGATTGATAACATAAACAGCAGTGTTCACCGCTTCAGCCCAAAAATAAAAAGGTAAGTTCCGGCTGTGAAGCATAACACGTGCCATTTCCTGTACGACCCTGTTTTTGCGCTCGACTACACCATTTTGTTGAGGTGTGTAAGGTGCGGAGAATTCATGTTTAATGCCATTAGAAGTGCAAAAATCAATGAATTTGGAATTTATGAATTCCCCACCTCTATCACTCCTAACTCGAGTAATCCTATCATTCTTTTCTATCATAATACGATTGCAGATTTCGAGAAAAGAATCAAAGGTATCAGCTTTTTCTTTTAAGAAAGCTACCCAAGTATATCTAGAAAAATCATCAACCAACAAGAAAATATACCATTTACCTCCCAGAGATGGTTGACGAGTTGGCCCCATTAAGTCCATATGCAAAAGTTCCAAAGGCCGTTTTGTACCTATGTGGTTCAAGTTCTTGTGTGCAGTCCTAGACTGTTTTCCCTTTTGGCAACCGCCACACACAAGGTTTTGTTCAAAAGAAAGTTTCGGAACCCCCTTGACCACATCTTTATTCGAAATTCTAGCAAGTTCCTTAAAGTTTATGTGACCTAGCCTTTCATGCCAAAGTGTTTCATTTTTCAAAGATGCTAGGTTACATTTTTCAGAAATCTTAGTAGGAACTACATAACAATTGTTTTCTGATCTAACCCCCTTTAAAAAGAAAGCATGGTTCATGTCAGTTACAGTGCATTTATCAGATGAAAAATTAACTGAATAACCACTATCACACAGTTGACTTATGCTTATGAGGTTAGTCTTAAGGCCATGAACAAATAACACATTATCTAGAACCGGGCCATCTGGAATAGCTACCGTTCCCTTTCCAACAATTTTGGAAGACCGACCATCTCCGAAAACAACAAGTCCTCCGGAGTTTTTCTCAAATGTTTGAAAACAGTTTTTATCGCCGGTCATATGACGGGAACACCCGCTATCCAGGTACCAAGACGAACTATCATATGCATGTAAGGAAACATTGGTAGCAAGACAAGGGAAAATTTCACCTTTGCGCACCCAAACCTTTTTGGAATGCGTCGGTAATGATCGTGAAGTTGATTTCCTAGGTGAGAGCGTCTTGCTTGAAGAATTGCTGCTCCTTGATGATGTCGTCTTGAGCGGTGACTACCAAGGCTCTTTTCCTTCAAATAGTTTGCAGTTGTTTTTCGAGGAATAGCCTTTTTGGTAGTCATTGCAAGAGGTGCTTGAGGTGTGCGTTTGGCTTCCGTCTTGCAATTTCTTCTTATGTGCCCTGAAATGCCACAACGAAAACATACCTTGGTTCTTGTCGATTCCGAGGAGGATGTAGTAGGTTTGTTGTCGTTGCTTGTCGTGAACACCGGTGTCGGAGGAGGAGATACCGACTGAGGCACAAATACTGTACCACTCGAACTTGGAATGTCTCCAGTTTGAGTGTATCCGAGGCCGAACTTATTTCTTTGACCGAGACCAAGAAGTCTGTCCAACTTACTCCTTCCAGAAGAAAATCTCTTTAAGTCATCCTTCAGTTGGCGTATGGTCTCCGTCATTTCCAATTTTTCCTGTCGAGCCTCGCCGTTGAGCTTCAAGAAGTAATTCGCTTTGTTCACCATATCCATATAATTCTTCTCGAGTTGCTCATTGGACTCTTGAAGGGAAACATTTGTTTTAATCAGATTATCCCTTTCCACTTCAAGATCGGTTGAGATAGAGGTTACCCTTTTTACTTCTTCTTCAAGATCCTGCAATCTCTCTTTCAACCCCTTGTTTTGCTTAGCCAGTTTCTTTGAATCCCTCAAAAGCTTATGGTAGGCTAAAACAAAATCTTCACCTTCCGAATCATCTGATTCATCGTCCGTTGCAATCTTTTCAACAGTGGAGTTGGACAAGGAATCGGATGTACTTGCCATTAAGCACATGAAGGGTGAAGATGTAGTGGACGCGTGGAAAGCTGTCGCGTTGTCTTCTTCATCACTTGAGGATGACTCATTTGACGTGGAGTTGTCATCCCAAGTAACGACTTGCATCGCTTTCTTCTTTGCCGGATTCTTGTTGGGACACTCCGTTGCAATGTGGCCGTAGCCTCGACATTTGAAGCACTGAACTTGTCCCTCAGAACTTTTCTTATCCTTTGAGAAGTTCTCTTGCTTTCTTGACTTGTAAGTTGAAGAACCCTTGCCTTTCTTCGACTTTCCGAAGGATGGAGTTTTGCTTGAATTTCCCCTTCGAAAGTTGCGGCGAAACTTCCTTGTCAAGAGAGCGAGCTGCTTCTCAAAGTCCTCCATAGAAAGGTTCTCGTCGTCGTCCGAGGAGGATGAATCCGCGTCTTCTTCTTTAGTTGATTTCAATGCGTAACCTGAAGACTTAGAAGAGGATGCCTTTCCAGAAGAATAGTTAGTAGGAAATGTCATTTCATAAGTTTGTAAAGCACCTACTAATTCTTCTACACGCATTTCGTCCGGGTGTTTAATTGTTTCAATGGCTGCGACCTTCGGGCGAAATCGTTCAGGAAGAGTTCTTAGAATTTTTCTTACAACTTTAAATTCTGGAATCTTCTCTCCCAAGTTAGCACATGAGTTCACGATGTCTTGCAATCGTGTGTAATAGTCAGTGAAGGATTCATTCTCTGCCATAGAGATAGAGTCAAACTTGCTCGTGAGCATTTGCAGTTTCTGAATCTTCACTAGGTTAGTTCCCTCATGCGTAACTTGAAGAACATCCCAGATTTCTTTCGCAGTCTCACATGCCGAGACGCGAGAGAACTCAGTTTGTGACAAAGCATTAAATAGAGCATTAATTCCTTTGCCATTGTAAGAAGATAAGTCTATCTCTTCCTTGGTCCATTTCGACCTAGGTTTTAAGGTGCGAACATCATCTAAAATTTCAGTTGGATTAGACCATCCTAATTCAATTGATTGCCACACCCTTTCGTCGATGGAAATTAAAAAGGCTTTCATCCGTACTTTCCAGTACGCATAATTTGTTCCATCAAAGAAAGGGGGTCGATTGATGTTTCCACCTTCAACCATTGTTTACAACCCTATTCCCGCTCTGATACCACTTGTTGGGTTTAGGTTAATAAGGATCTAAATAGGGGAAAAAACACCTAGAGGGGGGTGAATAGGTGTAAACAATAAACACTCAAAAAATCATTGCGCAATAAACCCAATGCGGAAAAATAAAAGAACACGCAAGATTTTTACGTGGAAAAACTCCAAACCGGAGTAAAAAACCACGGGACCGATAACACGGCGAAATCCACTAGAATTAACACACGTACAAGGTGATATAACGTACTCACAGACGACTCAACCTTTTACCATACGCTCCTAGTAGATCTTCCCGCTCGCTCCACGACGCTTCTCGAATCCACGATCCGCGCCCAACGCTGAATCCACAGCGTCCAACGTCGAGTCCACGACGTCCAACCGAATCCACGGTCTTCACCCAATGGCACGCTTCGAATCCACGAACGTACCTCGCTCCGAATCCACGAGAGCGGTTGCACCTTGAATCCACAAGGCCACGCGAGTCCACGCGCCGATTTTGGGGTAAATCGTTGTTTGTTTGGGTGGTGATGATCCGCCGAATACTTAGATCAAAGATAGATCGGAAATACCATCTAAGTATTCATTGATTTGATTCTACTCAAAATGTGAGTATGGAAAACCTAGAATCAAATCAATCAATATAGATGAAGAACCATAGAATAGATCTAATGATTTCCGTTCTTCTCTATATATGTGGATCTAAGGCCGTATAAAATGATATTTGAAAATGACGGCTCTATTTGGATGCCCTAGAAATGAATATAGGGTCTATTTATAGGTTAGAAACCATTGGAAGAATATACGGATCAAAAACAAACTTTTCTGGAAAGTTTTACCGACGGCGATCCGGATTGGATTTGGCGATCCGGATTGCAGAAGCACAAAAGACGGTTTCCAGAAAATTCATGTTCGGGATCCGGATCGTAGTCCACGATCCGGATCGTTCATACAGTTTTACCAAAACACAATGTTCGGGATCCGGATTGCAATTCCTGATCCGGATCGTTCAAGCAAACAGGTAAAACTTATGTTCGGGATCCGGATCATGGAATGCTACGATCCGGATTGAACCAGTGTATGAACGAACACCCTTCGGGATCCGGATTGCAAGCCACGATCCGGATCCTGAACATGTCCCATGTTCAGTTTTTGATGATTAAGCAAATAAAACCTCTTCCAGGTGTTTCTACACTATAAGAAGTATTCGGATCATCAAAATTCTTTAGTTAAACGTACCTGATCCTTTTGAATTCTTCTTTCTTGAGATTGAGGTATACGATCCAAAGTTTCTTCATCTTCAATCTTCAAGACTTAATACATTCACGAAATACGCCAACTCAAATTCCGTAACACGTCCTGCCCCGTGACAATAGGCCCAGGAGACTAATAAGTTGAGTTGGGTGAGCCTAATAAGTTGAGTGGGGCTGCGGTCCACAATAGACCTAACGGCAAGAGGCCCAACAATAGACCCAACGTCCAGGTGGGTTGAGTCTGGTCGAGACCCGTGGGCGCTGTGTCTGTACGCTTTAAGTGAATTGGTTGCGTATTTCTAACAGCTCGAGCTTTTGGGATTAATTGTCACGCCCCGAGACCGTCAATTTGAACAGTTCGGGCGCGCCAACAGACCCGCCAATCGGGCATGACCTTTCAAGACCCGAAAGGAACGGTTTAATCCAACAATATCATTTCAATACAGCGGAAGAGTAAGCAATCAGAGTAAAGAACTATAAGTTTAAACTTTCAATCATTCAACACGTAGTTAAAAGAAATGAAAGTACAATACTTGAGCGAAGACATACACTTTTGTTTACTATTACAACTCTCTTTTAGCATGAACTACAATACCAAAATACATCCATATATTTTTTTTTCTTTCTTTTCCAACTTGAAACTTAAACATTTAAAATTTACATTGTTCCTCACATACAAAAGTCCGCTCAAGAAAATAAAACTCCAAAATGGTACCGCGACTCTAGACTGCTAGGTCGCTACTCTGCTGGGCCCTTGCCCCTGTCGCGTGCCTCCCTTGACGTGCCTGGACCTGTGGGGATGTCACCCAAAGGGTGTGAGAACTACAACGAAGTTCCCAGTGGGTTCAACCACCGAGAGAAAATGCCCTGCACCGCTTAGTCTAATGGAAGCAATATAATAGAGAATGAAATACAGTAAATAAAAGCTGTAAATCTTAGCTAGCATGCTTAATACTTTTACCTTGCCATGACATAGCTCTATGTCGCTGTAGGGTGCCAAACTAACCGACCTGTCCCTTGTCAAGTAACTTTCATTAACTTTCTTTGTGTTTCAATTCAAGTTGCTAAACCCTCGGAGAAGCTTGCCCAACGGGCCCTAGCCCGGCAGACATGCTGCCATAAGACAAGCCCTCTAAGGTTGCCGATAACACCCGCAAGTGTTACCCCGCCCTACGGGGAAACGTCCCGAACGGGTCTCTACCCGGGAGAGGGACACTGCCTGCTACTCCAACATGGGCCACGTTACACCCCGTAGGTACGCTCGTTTTGTTATTTCTTTTATTGCTTTGCATTTAGCCTCTTTGCTCTTTTAAGCCTTTGCCTTTCTTTTGCTCTTTAGCACTTAGCTTCCATCTCAATCGAGCTTATAGCTCACATTGCCTCTTAGCCCTTTCTCTTTCTTTGCAATTAAGCTTTTAGCTTGTCTTTATTAATGTACTCATGCATTTACCCTAGGTCCATGCCTTAAGGTACATAAGTCCCTTAGACTCAATTCTTAACTTTCATTATGCTCAAGTTGAAGTTAAAGTGTAGGTATATTAACCCAACTCCCTATGACAACTCTAGGGATTTCAAATACTTTGGATTTTAACCTCAACTAACTATGTTTTCCTTAGAGCCATAACTCTAAATTAGGCCCTAATTCCATCACACACTTAATTGACTCAACAACCATGCCACTCGTGAAGTCCTATAGTGAATGCCACACATTAGAGCCTAATCTAAGTTTTCTCCTAAGTCAAGATTTCCATAAACCACAAACCACTTCTACATAAGCATGAAAATATTGTCCTAGCCACTCTATTAACATGCTTCTAAAAACAAGCAAAAGATAAGGGGAGAGGTCACCCTCGCTCGATAGAATCCCCCACCTCGATGTGCTTTCTGAGTTTCCGGAGGAGACAAGTCTAGCTCTTTATGCCTTTGAGGTTTCCCTACGTTGTAAGGAAGGAAAAATAAGCAATTGTTTTCACGTGACTTACTAAATTTAGCAAAACGGTAAGATTAACCCCTTTTGGCAAGAAAAGGGGAAACAATCCTTATTAGATCACTTTTCTCCACAAAAAGGCTACTTTTTTTATTGGTTTATAGAAATGGGAGGAAAATGATCAACCCATGGCCTATTGCCAAAAAGAAACTTGCTCAACTCGATCCGGGGTCAAAATGCCCTCCAAATTTGAGAAAAGCTCAATTTGAGCAATTTCCCCCCCCCAATTCTTCGATTTTGCACTTGGTAAGTCGAGGATTGCAATTTTATATTGGAAGAAAGCCCAATGCTCTCTAAATTTTAGAGGGGCTCAATTTAAGCAATTTCCCCCATCCCCAATTCCTCAATTTTGCATTCTTGCAAACATTGAGAAGCTTGGAAGTTGCATTTGGAGAAAAGAAAAGAAGAGAAGAATTTTTTCTTTCTTCATTCTTTTCTTTTCTTTTCTTTTCTCTCTCTTTTTTTTTTTTTTTTTATAGATTCCCCCTGCTGCCTGGGCAGCAGCATGCATGGCTGCTGCCCAAGCAGCAGCACCTGCTGCCTCTGCTGCTGCTTACAGCAGCGGCAGCAGCTGCAGCCCTGCCTGCAGCTGCGCAAGGCAGCTGCCCTGCAGCTGCCAATGCAGCTGCAGCAGCTGCAAGTGCAGCTGCAGCATGTTCCCTTTTTTTTTTTTTTTTTTTTTTTTTTTTTTTTTTTGATCTCCAAAACCTGCTGCTGGGCAGCAGCTTGCACAGCTGCTGCCCAGACAGCAGTGCAGGCAGCAGGCTGCGCAAGGCAGCATTGCAGCTGCCTTGCGCAGCAATTATGGCTGCCCAGCTGCTGCTGCTTAGCAGCAGCAGCAGCTGAGCAGCACATGCTGCTCAACTCACCCCTTTTTTTTTTGTTTCATCTCTTTCTCCTCTTCTTTATTTCTCTCTTTTTTTTTTTTTTTTTTTTTTTTGATCTCCAAACCTGCTGCTGGGCAGCAGCTTGCACAGCTGCTGCCCAGACAGCAGTGCAGGCAGCAGGCTGCGCAAGGCAGCATTGCAGCTGCCTTGCGCAGCAATTATGGCTGCCCAGCTGCTGCTGCTTAGCAGCAGCAGCAGCTGAGCAGCACATGCTGCTCAACTCACCCCTTTTTTTTTTTTGTTTCATCTCTTTCTCCTCTTCTTTATTTCTCTCTTTTTTTTTTGTTGTTTTCGTGTTGCTGGCTGCTGCAGCAGCCAGGGCTGCTGGCTGCTGCAGCCCAAGCTGCTGGCTGGCTGCTTGCGCAGCCAGCAAGCTGCTTGCGCAGCTGCAGCAGGCAGCTGCTGCTGCCCAATGCAGCAGCAGCTAAGCCAGCAGCAGGTGCAGCTGCTGCTGCTTTGAGCAGCAGCAGCCCGCAACACCCACAACGTGGGGAAAAGGGAGAGAGAGAGAGAGAGAGAGAGAGAGAGAGAGAGAGAGAGAGAGATAGATACCTTTTTCTCTTCTTTCTTCTTTCTCTTTTCTTCCTTCTTCTTTCTTCTTCCCTTCCCTTTCGTTTCCTGCTCAACAGAGGGAGGAGGAGAGGGAGTGCGTGTGAGAGGAGAGGGATAGAGAGAGAGAGATCATTTATTCTTCTGCAGAGGGTGGTTGGGAAAAAGAAAGGGATTTACTAAAATGCCCCTCAATTTCGAAAATATCCCAAAACTGCCCCTTTTCCTGCAGTTTTTTTTCCTGCAGTGAGCTTTTTCGGATAGCCCTCTTTCACCACGTTTTCCCGTCAACTGAGAAATCAAAATTGTAATTTCTCTTCGCCCCTTTAATCTACAAATTTTTCTTAAACTTCCCACGATTTTGTTTAAACTTTTGGACTATTCTAAGCCCTCGAAAGAGAGCTCCGAAAATGCTTCGCGATTGACTTGGGCTGTCAAAACTGCAGTTTCAGCAATCACGAAGCATTTTTCTTCGCTTCGTTCTCCGATATTTCCTTAATAACATACCTAGGTTTTTCGCCCCTTTTAATAAGAAACTTTTGTGAGACACCCCACGATTTCTTTTAAAATTTTGGGGCACTCTAAGCCTCCGAAACAGGGCTCCGAAAACGCTTCGCGATTAACTTGCACTGTCAAAACTGCAGTTTTCAGAATTCACGAAGCATTTTTCTTCGCTTCGTTCTCCGATTTTTCCTTAATAACATACCTAGGTTTATCGCCCCTTTTAATAAGAAAACTTTTGTGAGACACCCCACGATTTCTTTTAAAATTTTGGGGCACTCTAAGCCCTCGAAACAGGGCTCCGAAAACGCTTCGCGATTAAAAATTTCAGAATTCCAGATTTTGGCTAAGTCCTCGGGTTCAAGTCACTTTTCGACCCGATGCCCTTCGCGTCAGCCCGAAACGCACCGAACTCGACTGTAATCATGTTTAAAACACGTTACAAGTCCTCTCGCCGAATTTTGCCATTTTGCGAACTCGGCGAACACGAGTCCCAATTTTGCAATTTGAGGCTTCGTTTCTCAACCACAACTCACTTTTCGACCCAACGGCTTTTGCGTTGATTCAAAACGCTTCAAACCCACTTGTAATCATATTTGAAACGCGTTACAAGCATTTTTACCGAATTTTGCTATTTCGCAGAAATCGGTGCACTACATTCTCCCCTCCTTTAGGAGTTTCGTCCGCGAAACTAAAACTCACGTACCTTGGGATTTATTCCTCGAACAAGCGAGGATAATGCTCCCGCATCACAGCCTCAGGCTCCCACGTGGCCTCCTCCTCGCTATGCCTCGTCCAAAGCACTTTCACATAAGGAATGGAGCGGTTCCTGAGCTTCCTATCACGCCGGTCAATAATCTTATACGGGAACTCATCATAGCTCATATCCTCCCGTAGATCGAGTGGTGGGTAGTTGATTATGTGCGTCGGGTCGTGGACATACTGGCGGAGTTGTGACACATGGAACACATCATGAATTCCTGCCAAATCTGGGGGCAAAGCTATTTTATAGGCCACTGGGCCAACCCGCTCCAAAACCTCATAGGGTCCAAGAAAACGAGGGTTCAACTTTCCTCGCATCCCAAATCGCACTACTCCCTTTGTGGGCGACGCCTTCAAAAATACATGATCCCCGACCTTAAACTCTAGGTCGCGCCGCCTTTTGTCCGCATAGCTCTTTTGCCGACTTTGCGCTGTCACCAGACGTTGACGCGCAATTTGCACCTTTTCCTCGGCTTCTTGCTGTCACGCCCCGGGTGTAAAGCAGAACCCGGGCCCGTCCACAGATCCGCCGTGCATGCGGTATTTCCCACATACACGAAGCGTCGGTAACCTGCTCAGATAAGAAATAATAATAAAAGAGCATAATAATCAGAGCTGAAATAAAACTACTGTATCTCAGACAGATGCTGGAAGTAAAAGGTACAACAGTAAAATAAATACAGGTGTCTCTCCCAGCTCACTACTACAAAAATACATACAGCTGGCAGAAGCCAGTCCCCAAAAAGAAATGCAAGAAAACTGTCTGAGAAGATCTGGTACCCAAAAGATAAGCAGCTACGACCCTCGGAGGCTCTCTAACTAGTCCGCGATGCGCTTGCCCCGATCAGTTGCTGATGGCCCAGCAACTCCCACAGAGGACTCTGCAAAACAAGGGAAAAGAAGGGAACAAGAAACAATGGGGGTCAGTACTACTATAAACAGTAGCCTCCCCTAGTGGGTAAAGCCTCAGCTCAGATATGCCCACCAGGTGCTCAGAGGCAAAAAGGGGAAGAAGAAAAGAAGGGATGCTGATAAATGAAGCAACTGATAAAAATGCTATCCCTAATATGCCTCTAAATGACCAACCAATAAGGATGGGAAAAGTGATGCATCAGAATCAAGTAGCCTGTCATAAAGACCCAATCTGACAGCCAGTGAACACTGGCACTGCCTGCTCTGCTCTCGAACTCAAGAACCCAGAATGGTGCCCGGCGCTCACACCGTGGAACTCAAGAAACCAGCATGGTGCCCGGCGCTCACACCGTGGAAAGCCTACTCCGGAGTGGCACTCGAGGGGAGCGACCCACACGAGTAAAATATCACTGTATCAAGTACCACTGTATCAAGTACCACTGTATCAAGTACCACTGTATCAAGTACCACTGTATCAAGTGCCACTGTATCAAGTGCCACTGTATCAAGTGCCACTGTATCATAATAGCAGGACTGGATCGAGACTCAAGGAAGTGGGAAAAACCCTCCACTAAAGATAGCCCGATCCCCAAAACACCCAATCTGATGCAATAGTATAAGCCGGTCAACCACCCAAGATCCGTGGTCGCCGCAACACCCTGTCAAACACCCAATCTGATGCAATAGTATAAGCCGGTCAACCACCGAAGGTCCGTGGTCGCCGCAACACCCTGACAAACTCAACCTGTCCCAAATCCCCAATACCTGCCTACACTGTCCAACATGCGCTCGAACCTGAGCGATTAAGCCGCTAGTGCCAACAATGAAAGAAGAAAGAGAAAAGCATGGTTTCTCCTAAGTCAAGTCCCAAAATAGTGTAGCAGTAAAAAGATGACATAATCATGTGACCAATTTAATCATGCATGTTCCAATATTTTATCCAATTTCCAAGTATAACGGTTTGAAGTGACATAAACTAGGGTGTCCGTCTCACATGAACAAACATCAGTTTTGCAGTCCTCTATTTCTATTTGTCTCCAAATATACAGTTTCAGAATCAAATAAGCGGTTAAATCAGTGATTAATCTAACAATCATATATTGGAGATCTGATAACAATTAATCAATTCCCTAGAGCATGCAAGTCTACCAATCAACACATTTGGCATTGTCAAAACGAGGATACTCTGATATTCCTAGTGGGCATACAAAGAGAGGAGTACAACAACCACCCACCTGAAGCGCAACTGTCCCAACTCGTACAGTCAGAAAATACCAAAATTTCAAATCCGCGTTCCCACAATTTTAGCACACCCGCAACACTCCTGGTACATCAAGGAATCCACTAAGTACACTAGAGTCTCAATTCCAGCACTAATTACCACATACAAACACGAGTACCAAACTGTCAAATTATCACCTGCAGAAAATGTCCAGAAAATTCCAATAAAAATATCACGGCGATCCTCGCGACGATAGCTTCGCAACGGTATCTTGCACGCCCAAATCCGAGTTCTGTACACCAAGATAAAAAATTCAGCAAGAGGGCACTCTCATACACTAATCAGGATTAAGGGCTGATTACTGTTCACAGAGAAATCCTTAATTCTCACCTCGAAAGAAAATTCACAAAAATCCAATAAAAATACGAGCGCGTTCCTTGCGATCCGTAGATGAAAAAGTTGTATAAGCTCGTTTCCGTCAGACGCTCGTGCGCAAAGATATGGCCAAAATACTCCGCTGCTGTCAAGTAATTCCATACAGAAAAAGGGGTCACTTGTAGCCTCGAAAACCGTGCCAAAACCTCGAAACGGAAAAGCGCGACCAAAACAAAAGATGAAGTCCTACCTCTTAGGAATCTGTCGGTGCAAGAATCGCAGGAAAATGATGTCGGGGTAGCCCAGGGGAGCAAAAACACTATCGCTGCGCCGAGGAAGAACACAAGAAAGCAACGTCGCGCCGCACCGTAAAATGGGGAACCTCGGGATTCGTGCCACCAAAACTCCTGAGATTTGGCAGGGAGATCCAGGACTCAGAGATGAAGATTTTTGGCAGAGAGGAGCTCGGGCAGAAAGTGAAGGGATAGAGAGAAAAATGCAAAACAATGGAGCTCGGATGGGGTTTTTAGGCTGAGGGGAAAAAAAACGTTCCCTGCGCCCGGTGCACGTGCGCCCGCCAATGGCGGCGCGCCACGTGGCACCAACTCCCCGTGCACCGCGCCGTGGACCGCGCACACCGCACGCCCGCCTGTCGCGTACGGCACCCACTCCACCTATTGCGTGGACCGCGAGCACCAAGACCCGCCAATGCCGTGCCGCCACGTGGACACCCCTCGGTCCACCGTACACCCAGACAATTCAGTGGACCGCGCGCCGTGAACCAACCAATCGGACAACGCCACGTGGCCCGCCATCGGTGCACGCCCCGCGCGGTGGACCGCGCGCCTGCCCGCGCCCTGCCCGCGCCCTGGGCCGCCGCCTGCCGCCTGCCCGCGGCGGCGCCGCCGCTTGCCGACGCTGCCCGCCGCCGCCGGTTGCCGCCGGCGATCGCCGGCGACACTGTTCCGGCGTGAACAGTACCCGCAGCTCAAAATTGACAAGCAAATAGCCCGTCTTGACCGTTTTCGCGCGCTGATTACAAAAACGAGGTCCGTTTCGCCAAATTCCGCCTCCAAAATTTGCCGAAGGCTCCCGCAAGCGCCAAAAACTGTCAAAACTTCCGGGAGTCCGCTTTTGGACATCCGGACTCAGAATTGGGCAAACAAAAAGCCAATCTCAAGTGTTTTTCCGCGCTGAATCCAAATCCACCCTCCGTTTGGCCTAAATCCTTTTCTAAAATTCGACAAAAGTAGCCGAAGGCCAAAACAGCTAACCAAAGCTCACAGGGTCCATCTGTGGCATCCCTTTGATGCACTATGGGCCAGATACACCATCAATAGGTGTCTAAACAGTGGATTCACGGGAAAAAGCTGCATGGGGGTTCGGGGTACTACACTTGCAATACATCAGGACCCAGTGATGATCTCTCGCCAACCTCACTCCAATGCAGTGGAGACCTGCACTTTCTGCCATAGAGTGCCTCAAAAGGTGCCATTCCGATGCTGGCTTGGTAGCTGTTATTGTAGGCGAACTCCGCCATCGGCAAATATCGCTGCCACCCTGGTCCATAGTCCAAGACACACGCCCTGAGCATATCTTTGAGGATTTGATTGGTCCTCTCAGATTGACCATCGCTCTGAGGGTGATAAGCCGTAGAGAAATCCAGGCGTGTTCCCAAAGTCTCGTGGAAGCTCTTCCAAAATTGTGACACGAATCGGGGATCCCGATCCGACACTATAGAAACAGGAACTCCATGAAGGCGCATAATCTCATCAATATACAACTGCGCCAATTTATCCCTAGACCAGGTGGTGTGGACAGGCAGGAAATGAGCCGCCTTGGTTAACCTATCCACAACCATCCAAATCGCGTCGTGGCCTGCTTGAGACCGAGGCAAGCCCACGATAAAATCCATAGCGATGTTCTCCCATTTCCACACGGGAATCGGCAGATTTTGAAGCTTGCCCGCAGGGAGTCTATGTTCAGCCTTGACTTGTTGGCACACTAAGCATCTAGCCACGAAGTGTCCAACATCTTTCTTCATGCCTGGCCACCAAAACTGTGACCTCAGGTCCTTATACATTTTTGTGCCGCCGGGGTGGATAGTATACGGCGATCGGTGTGCTTCTTGAAGGATCATTTCACGAATATCCTCATCATTAGGTACACACACGCGACCCCGAAACCTTAGGATCCCCTCAGAATCCACAGTAAAATCCTTTGCCTCACCGCTTTCTAGATCAGACCTCGCCTTTTGGAGCTTTTCATCCGCCATTTGCTTTTCTTTAATTCTCTCCAACAAGGTAGGTTGCACAACGAGCGTCATAAGCTTCGCGGGGGCACCGGAAGCCACAACCTCCAAGCCCATCCGTCTCATTTCGGATTGCAACGGGTATTGGTCGGTGATGATCATGGCAAGATTTTCCACGGACTTCCTGCTTAGCGCGTCGGCCACCACATTTGCTTTCCCCGGGTGGTACAAGATGCTAACATCATAATCTTTTAGGAGTTCCAGCCATCGGCGCTGCCTCAGGTTTAATTCCTTCTGAGTGAATAAATATTTGAGACTTTTGTGATCCGTGTAAATCTCGCAATGTTCCCCATAGAGGTAATGCCGCCATATCTTCAGTGCAAAAATCACCGCGGCTAGCTCGAGGTCGTGAGTGGGGTAGTTCTTTTCATAACTCTTCAACTGCCGGGAGGCATAGGCTATAACCCTCTCGTCTTGCATGAGTACACACCCCAACCCAGTCCCTGAAGCATCACTATAAACCACGAACCCTTTTCCCGCAACAGGTAAAGCAAGAATTGGAGCCGTCGTCAACTTGTCCTTGAGCAATTGGAAGCTTCTCTCACAGGCATCGCTCCAAATGAACTTAGCTCCTTTTCTTGTAAAGCTGGTGAGTGGAATGGTAATTTTTGAGAACCCTTCCACGAACCGCCTATAATAGCCCGCGAGTCCGATAAAGCTTCGAATCTCGGTGACATTTGTTGGTCGCGGTTAATCTTTCACTGCTTCAATTTTCTTGGGGTCTACAGACACCCCCGTCTCAGAAATCACATGTCCTAAGAATGCCACTTCCCGGAGCCAGAATTCGCATTTCTTCAACTTCGCGAATAGGCTCCGCTCTCGAAGCACTTGTAGAACCTGTCGTAGGTGATCCTCGTGCTCGTCGTCACTTCGAGAGTAGACTAAAATGTCGTCAATGAAGACAACGACAAATCGGTCTAGGAAAGGCTGAAAAACGCGGTTCATTAAATCCATGAATGCCGCCGGGGCATTCGTCAACCCGAAAGGCATTACAGTGAATTCATAATGTCCATACCGCGTTCTAAAAGCCGTTTTGTGCACATCCTCCGGCTTAATCTTTAATTGGTGGTATCCCGATTGAAGGTCGATTTTCGAAAATACTCGGGAACCTTGCAACTGGTTGATCAAATCGTCGATCCGCGACAATGGATATCGGTCCGTGATCGTCAATTTGTTGAGCTCCCGATAGTCCACACTAGCCGAAGTGACCCGTCCTTCTTCCTCACAAACAGGACTGGAGCTCCCCAAGGAGATACGCTGGGTCTGATGAAACCCTTGTCCAGCAGGTCTTGCAATTTAGCCTTAAGCTCCTTCAACTCCGCCGCCCTATTTGCTTGACTTAGAGGGCGAAAACCAATCCTTACTCCCAACTATTCCACACGCCACTCGCGCTCTCAACCACGAGTTCTCGGCCAACCCGTTTATTTCAGACTATTGACAGGTCCACAGACCATGGTCCAATGCAGGCCTATAGCCCAACCTTCCACTCGATATCATATATCGTCTGTAACTAGCATGCAGACCCAATCATCATGCGGTCAGATCCTCGTTTAGGACTACCGCACTAACACTCCCACTAGGAGTAACAGTATCTCAATCATCACCAGCCCTATGGCCTGGTCGCGTCTACACTCTCAGTGTACTAATAGCCTCGAGGCTCACACGTGGCACTCTACGTTCCCGAGTCATCACTCGGACTACCGCCCCGACCAAAAATCTATTATGCCCCGCCCTCAGGTCTCGGGCCATTGTCTCTCACAGCCGACTGCGCCTGCCCACATGGCTACAGGCTCCACAGTCTTCATATATGGTCCAGGCACGGATCGTCCCTCAACGAACCCACTAAGCGTCGCCACGTGACTACTATTCTTCACCGAGCAAAACCCACTCGCTAGTCGTCAATCTACGACACAAACTCTCTATCGACTCCTATCACACTTAGCAAACGCTAAGGTGCCACTTAACCAGTTCTTTCTGGCTAAAGGGTACCTGTGCTCCATGAGCACCCACAAGATTGTGCGTCTTACGCCTCTATGTCAACTCGTAGAATCCACGGTGTTAAGCGATTTGCTTAAGCACACCCATGGTACCTGTGCACTTCCCCTAACTAGGTGGAGGCACCACAATAATAGTTCTCCAATTTTGGCAACTAACACGCGAACCCTTCGGTGGCAACCCTTGCCGTTATACCGATCCATCGGACCAGCACCACAAGACTCCCGCTCTATCGAGAGGTTCTCACATCTTGAAGCCTACCCTGGGCCTCACCAACGCACTATGCGGCAATTCAGTCACATCGACACGTCACATGGTCGCTACTATCACCAAGAGCGAACTTTCACCACCAAGTCCATAAAACTTTCTTGCCCTAAACCTTAGGACATTTCAACATGGCTCTCGCAATCTAACGATCGCCAACGTCTCGTGAGTCGGTCTTTCACCGAGTCACCATCGGACCTAATCGGTCACACTTTGCCCAATTTGGCCAAAGTACAAACTAAAGCACCAAATTTCAACTCGCTTCACTCGAGCCTGAGCGCTCCAAGGGCTCAATTTGCGTCGACGCGGATCCTATTCTTCATCGATCACTCGATGCCATTGCTATTCCCTAAGCAACAACACCACAACGAAACGATTAGCCCAAATTTGATAATTTGGACAATGCGCAGGCTAGATACCAAACAAAAGGGCTCGTCGACCCAATCATGCGAAAGTACATAAGGAATACTTCTTCCCACCCCTAACGTTACGTTGTCGGCCGCCCAACATAACGTTAGCTAGTGGAAGTCCATTTTCCCTCGATCCATTCCCAATGTCCTTCTTGGGAATCAAGTAACCCAATCATGTACTTTCGCCAAAAGATCCACACACGCTCTCGTGCCTAAACCCTAGGGTCTTCCTAAGGTTCGCTAACCACCTAGGTCTATCTCCTAGGCTCTGATACCACTCTAATCTGTCACGCCCCGAGACCGTCAATTTGAACAGTTCGGGCGCGCCAACAGACCCGCCAATCGGGCATGACCTTTCAAGACCCGAAAGGAACGGTTTAATCCAACAATATCATTTCAATACAGCGGAAGAGTAAGCAATCAGAGTAAAGAACTATAAGTTTAAACTTTCAATCATTCAACACGTAGTTAAAAGAAATGAAAGTACAATACTTGAGCGAAGACATACACTTTTGTTTACTATTACAACTCTCTTTTAGCATGAACTACAATACCAAAATACATCCATATATTTTTTTTTCTTTCTTTTCCAACTTGAAACTTAAACATTTAAAATTTACATTGTTCCTCACATACAAAAGTCCGCTCAAGAAAATAAAACTCCAAAATGGTACTGGCGACTCTAGACTGCTAGGTCGCTACTCTGCTGGGCCCTTGCCCCTGTCGCGTGCCTCCCTCGATGTGCCTGGACCTGTGGGGATGTCACCCAAAGGGTGTGAGAACTACAACGAAGTTCCCAGTGGGTTCAACCACCGAGAGAAAATGCCCTGCACCGCTTAGTCTAATGGAAGCAATATAATAGAGAATGAAATACAGTAAATAAAAGCTGTAAATCTTAGCTAGCATGCTTAATACTTTTACCTTTGCCATGACATAGCTCTATGTCGCTGTAGGGTGCCAAACTAACCAACCTGTCCCTTGTCAAGTAACTTTCATTAACTTTCTTTGTGTTTCAATTCAAGTTGCTAAACCCTCGGAGAAGCTTGCCCAACGGGCCCTAGCCCGGCAGACATGCTGCCATAAGACAAGCCCTCTAAGGTTGCCGATAACACCCGCAAGTGTTACCCCGCCCTACGGGGAAACGTCCCGAACGGGTCTCTACCCGGGAGAGGGACACTGCCTGCTACTCCAACATGGGCCACGTTACACCCCGTAGGTACGCTCGTTTTATTATTTCTTTTATTGCTTTGCATTTAGCCTCTTTGCTCTTTTAAGCCTTTGCCTTTCTTTTGCTCTTTAGCACTTAGCTTCCATCTCAATCGAGCTTATAGCTCACATTGCCTCTTAGCCCTTTCTCTTTCTTTGCAATTAAGCTTTTAGCTTGTCTTTATTAATGTACTCATGCATTTACCCTAGGTCCATGCCTTAAGGTACATAAGTCCCATAGACTCAATTCTTAACTTTCATTATGCTCAAGTTGAAGTTAAAGTGTAGGTATATTAACCCAACTCCCTATGACAACTCTAGGGATTTCAAATACTTTGGATTTTAACCTCAACTAACTATGTTTTCCTTAGAGACATAACTCTAAATTAGGCCCTAATTCCATCACACACTTAATTGACTCAACAACCATGCCACTCGTGAAGTCCTATAGTGAATGCCACACATTAGAGCCTAATCTAAGTTTTCTTCTAAGTCAAGATTTCCATAAACCACAAACCACTTCTACATAAGCATGAAAATATTGTCCTAGCCACTCTATTAACATGCTTCTAAAAACAAGCAAAAGATAAGGGGAGAGGTCACCCTCGCTCGATAGAATCCCCCACCTCGATGTGCTTTCTGAGTTTCCGGAGGAGACAAGTCTAGCTCTTTATGCCTTTGAGGTTTCCCTACGTTGTAAGGAAGGAAAAATAAGCAATTGTTTTCACGTGACTTACTAAATTTAGCAAAACGGTAAGATTAACCCCTTTTGGCAAGAAAAGGGGAAACAATCCTTATTAGATCACTTTTCTCCACAAAAAGGCTACTTTTTTATTGGTTTATAGAAATGGGAGGAAAATGATCAACCCATGGCCTATTGCCAAAAAGAAACTTGCTCAACTAGATCCGGGGTCAAAATGCCCTCCAAATTTGAGAAAAGCTCAATTTGAGCAATTTCCCCCCCCCAATTCTTCGATTTTGCACTTGGTAAGTCGAGGATTGCAATTTTATATTGGAAGAAAGCCCAATGCTCTCTAAATTTTAGAGGGGCTCAATTTAAGCAATTTCCCCCATCCCCAATTCCTCAATTTTGCATTCTTGCAAACATTGAGAAGCTTGGAAGTTGCATTTGGAGAAAAGAAAAGAAGAGAAGAATTTTTTCTTTCTTCATTCTTTTCTTTTCTTTTCTTTTCTCTCTTTTTTTTTTTTTTTTATAGATTCCCCTGCTGCCTGGGCAGCAGCATGCATGGCTGCTGCCCAAGCAGCAGCACCTGCTGCCTCTGCTGCTGCTTACAGCAGCGGCAGCAGCTGCAGCCCTGCCTGCAGCTGCGCAAGGCAGCTGCCCTGCAGCTGCCAATGCAGCTGCACATTGCAGCTGCCAAGGCAGCAGCTGCAAGTGCAGCTGCAGCATGTTCCCTTTTTTTTTTTTTTTTTTTTTTTTTTTTTTTTTTTGATCTCCAAAACCTGCTGCTGGGCAGCAGCTTGCACAGCTGCTGCCCAGACAGCAGTGCAGGCAGCAGGCTGCGCAAGGCAGCATTGCAGCTGCCTTGCGCAGCAATTATGGCTGCCCAGCTGCTGCTGCTTAGCAGCAGCAGCAGCTGAGCAGCACATGCTGCTCAACTCACCCCTTTTTTTTTTTGTTTCATCTCTTTCTCCTCTTCTTTATTTCTCTCTTTTTTTTTTTTTTTTTTTTTTGATCTCCAAAAACTGCTGCTGGGCAGCAGCTTGCACAGCTGCTGCCCAGACAGCAGTGCAGGCAGCAGGCTGCGCAAGGCAGCATTGCAGCTGCCTTGCGCAGCAATTATGGCTGCCCAGCTGCTGCTGCTTAGCAGCAGCAGCAGCTGAGCAGCACATGCTGCTCAACTCACCCCTTTTTTTTTTTTTTGTTTCATCTCTTTCTCCTCTTCTTTATTTCTCTCTTTTTTTTTGTTGTTTTCGTGTTGCTGGCTGCTGCAGCAGCCAGGGCTGCTGGCTGCTGCAGCCCAAGCTGCTGGCTGGCTGCTTGCGCAGCCAGCAAGCTGCTTGCGCAGCTGCAGCCAGGCAGCTGCTGCTGCCCAATGCAGCAGCAGCTAAGCCAGCAGCAGGTGCAGCTGCTGCTGCTTTGAGCAGCAGCAGCCCGCAACACCCACAACCGTGGGGAAAAGGGAATAGAGAGAGAGAGAGAGAGAGAGAGAGAGAGAGAGAGAGAGAGAGAGAGAGATAGATACCTTTTTCTCTTCTTTCTTCTTTCTCTTTTCTTCCTTCTTCTTTCTTCTTCCCTTCCCTTTCGTTTCCTGCTCAACAGAGGGAGGAGGAGAGGGAGTGCGTGTGAGAGGGAGAGGGATAGAGAGAGAGAGATCATTTATTCTTCTGCAGAGGGTGGTTGGGAAAAAGAAAGGGATTTACTAAAATGCCCCTCAATTTCGAAAATATCCCAAAACTGCCCCTTTTCCTGCAGTTTTTTTTCCTGCAGTGAGCTTTTTCGGATAGCCCTCTTTCACCACGTTTTCCCGTCAACTGAGAAATCAAAATTGTAATTTCTCTTCGCCCCTTTAATCTACAAATTTTTCTTAAACTTCCCACGATTTTGTTTAAACTTTTGGACTATTCTAAGCCCTCGAAAGAGAGCTCCGAAAATGCTTCGCGATTGACTTGGGCTGTCAAAACTGCAGTTTCAGCAATCACGAAGCATTTTTCTTCGCTTCGTTCTCCGATTTTTCCTTAATAACATACCTAGGTTTTTCGCCCCTTTTAATAAGAAAACTTTTGTGAGACACCCCACGATTTCTTTTAAAATTTTGGGGCACTCTAAGCCTCCGAAACAGGGCTCCGAAAACGCTTCGCGATTAACTTGCACTGTCAAAACTGCAGTTTTCAGAATTCACGAAGCATTTTTCTTCGCTTCGTTCTCCGATTTTTCCTTAATAACATACCTAGGTTTTTCGCCCCTTTTAATAAGAAAACTTTTGTGAGACACCCCACGATTTCTTTTAAAATTTTGGGGCACTCTAAGCCTCGAAACAGGGCTCCGAAAACGCTTCGCGATTAAAAATTTCAGAATTCCAGATTTTGGCTAAGTCCTCGGGTTCAAGTCACTTTTCGACCCGATGCCCTTCGCGTCAGCCCGAAACGCACCGAACTCGACTGTAATCATGTTTAAAACACGTTACAAGTCCTCTCGCCGAATTTTGCCATTTTGCGAACTCGGCGAACACGAGTCCCAATTTTGCAATTTGAGGCTTCGTTTCTCAACCACAACTCACTTTTCGACCCAACGGCTTTTGCGTTGATTCAAAACGCTTCAAACCCACTTGTAATCATATTTGAAACGCGTTACAAGCATTTTTACCGAATTTTGCTATTTCGCAGAAATCGGTGCACTACATTAATGGTTAGCGCCAACGATCCTACAAGTGGTATCGAAGCCAGTGGCACGGGTTCGATTCCCACACGGTGCAGGTGTTGGGGGGGGGGGATTGTTGGCTATTTATTTATGGGTTAAAATAGGTCCAACGTCCTGCCCCGTGACAATAGGCCCAGGAGACTAATAAGTTGAGTTGGGTGAGCCTAATAAGTTGAGTGGGGCTGCGGTCCACAATAGACCTAACGGCAAGAGGCCCAACAATAGACCCAACGTCCAGGTGGGTTGAGTCCGGTCGAGACCCGTGGGCGCTATGTCTGTACGCTTTAAGTGAATTGGTTGCGTATTTCTAACAGCTCGAGCTTTTGGGATTAATGGTTAGCGCCAACGATCCTACACAGCGCAGTGCCGCGGGGCCGCGCGGGCCGCGCGCGTCACTGCGGTGCGCGCGCGGGCCCCGCGCGCTAGTCGCGCGGGCGGCCCTGCAGGACCCGCGCGGGCGGCCCCTTGGGCCCCGCGCGGGCTGCAGGCCGCGCGCTAGGCGCGCGGCGCTGCAGGGCCGAATGGGCGGCCCTTGGCCCCGCGCGGGCGGCAGGCCGCGCGCTAGGCGCGCGGCACTGCAGGGCCGCGCGGGCGGCCCTTGGCCCCGCGCGGGCTGCAGGCCGCGCGCTAGGCGCGCGGCGCTGCTAGGCCCCGCGCGGGCGGCCCTTGGCCCCGCGCGGGCGGCCCCTTGGGCCGCGCGGGCTGCAGGCCGCGTGTTAGGCGCGCGGCACTGCAGGGCGCCGCGCGGCCTGCTTTGCGCCGCGCGGCCAGCTTTGCGCCGTGTGTGCCGCGGCTCGGCGACGCGCCGCGGCGCGTGCGCGATGGATTTCCGCGCAACGCGCGCGACATTTTTCGTCGCCAGATTGATTTTTTTTCTTTCGCCGCTTGAGAGTGCAGGTTTCGACTGCGGGTTTCTGATCCGATTTATTTTCCTTTTCCCGTAGTGGTGACTCAGGGTGGACTTTCTACGTGGTGGACGGTGCTTTTCGCCGCGTGGAGCTGTGGGGTAGCGTCGGGACCCATTGTTGGCGCGCGGTCCTTTCCTATTATCACAGGTGGGTTGGTTTCTTTCGAAAGTATTACGGGATGCCCATTTTGCTTCCAAATGCAAAGGTATTTTGTCCTTGGGATATCAGGTAAGTGCGGGTCAGCCGTGTAAGTCGTGGGTTATGATTTCCGACTAAGACACGTATTATGCTCTTGGGTGTTCGCTCTGGAATACACAGCTGTATTTGATGCCCCTGGCCGAGTTACCAGGAGGCTATTTCCCTGACCGAGATACCAGGTGGGAGTTCGCCCCTGGCCGAGTTACCGGGTGGCTGCGGGGGAATGACATGAGCGGGTGGTCATTTTATATGATTCTTGATGTCATTTAGTACAGCATTGCATGAGGCATATAGTGATAGACCTATTTACAGCTTTCATTTCTGTATCTATCTATCTATCTATCTATCTATCTATCTATCTATCTATCTATCTATCTATCTGTTTTTACCTCCAGGGGACTTAGTGGGCTACCGTGGATCGGACATCGGTACCCACTGAGATCTAACTTTTCAGTTGATCTCACACCCGCTGTGTGTGACAGGTGTTTCTCAGGCAGCCGTCCCTGGGCCGGCACGTGCGGAGTCTTCTGACCGTGGCAAGGGCTTGGCCGACTAGTGCCTTCTGGGTTTGTAGAGTTTGAGGTAGTGATTCTCCGGGTATTTTTGTTTTCCCACTTTTGTACTAGATAGTGATGTTGTACCCTTTGTTGGGAGACTGTGGATGTTGTACCTGGGCCTCTTACTTAGTGACTCTTGTTTACAGTTTACCTCTTCAGCTTAGCTTTCTTTTTGCTCTGATACTTGTATAGCTAGATTTCTTTTGCAGGTATGACGCTTCGTCTGTGCGGCAGTTTCTGCACAAACGGCGGATCTGTTGGCGAGCCCGGGTCGCAGTTCGACCCCGGGGCGTGACAAGCTCTCTAACTACTCCACTGGCGATATCCAATGAGGTGCTGTGAGGGTGGCGCGGTTCCCCGAACCACGTCAACCGCAATCTCTATCTCCCTAACCGGTGGCATCATCAACAGCTCAGGTGAAATCACACCCGGGATCTCGTGGGCAACAGGGATATCCTTGAGTCCCGGTGTCGTCGTAAGCACCTCTCACACTGTCGCTATAACCTATGTGTTCTAACAATCTCAACAACCAAGCCTCCTCTCGTCTGCCTCACAGAAGGTCAAAGTCCTCTCTTTCCGCAGTTAAACATCCTGTGGCTCTGTGCCAACCAATCTCTGTTACGGAATTTGAGTTGGCGTATTTCATGAAAGTGTATAAGTCTTGAAGATTGAAGATAAGAAGTTTGGATCATATACCTCAATCTCAAGAAAGAAGAATTCAAAAGGATCAGGTACGTTTAACTAAAGATTTTTGGTGATCCGAATACTTGTCATAGTGTAGAAACACTTGGATGAACTTATAATTGCATAAAAATCAAAAACTGGACACTTTACTTGTTCAGAGTCCGGACCCCGAACATAGGTTGGTTCATCAGCAATTCCAGTCCGGACCTTGGAATTTCAGTCCGGACCCCGAACGTGTAATTTGAAGGAATTGTATGAACAGTCCGGACCTTGGAATTTCAGTCCGGACCCCGAACGTGTAATTTGAAGGAATTGCATGAACAGTCCGGACTGTGAAATCCAGTCCGGACCCCGAACGTCCTCTTTTCTAGAAAAAGTCTGTTTCGCTGAGACAGTCCGGACCGCCAATTCAAGTCCGGACCGTCGTCCTGTAAAATTCCAGAAATGGTTAGTTTTTGATGTTTATCCTCTTCCAATGGTTTTTAACCTATATATAGACCCTATGATTCATTTTTAGGGTAACGGGAAAATACAAGCCGAAAAAGAAAAATCCACATATAGAGAAGAAAGGAAATCAATAGATTTAATTCTATGTTTCTTCATCTATATTGATTAATTTGATTCTAGGTTTTCCAAACTCAGATTTTGAGTAGAATCAAATTAATGAATACTTAGATGGTATTTCCGATCTATTTCTAATCTAAGTATTCGGCGGATTATCACCACCGAAAAACAACGATTTTCCCAAAATCGGCGCGTGGACTCGCGTGGCCTTGTGGATTCAAGGTGCAACCGCTCTCTTGGATTCGGAGCGAGGTACGTTCGTGGATTCGAAGCGTGCTACTGGGTGAAGACCGTGGATTCGGTCGGACGTCGTGGATTCGACGTTGGACGCCGTGGATTCGGCGTTGGGCGCTGATTGTGGATTCGAGAAGCGTTGCGGAGCGAGCGGAGAGGATCTACTATGAGCGTATGGTAAAGGTTGAGTCGTCTGTGAGTACGGTATATCACCTTGTACGTGTTTAATTCTAGTGGATTTCGCCGTGTGATCGGTCCCGTGATTTTTTACTCCGGTTTGGAGTTTTTCCACGTAAAAATCTTGTGTGTTTATTTTTATTTCCGCATTGGGTTTTTTGCGCAATGATTTTTTGAGTGTTTACTGTTTACACCTATTCACCCCCCTCTAGGTGTTTTTTCCCCTATTTAGATCCAATTATACATAACCCAACAAGTGGTATCAGAGCGGGAATAGGGTTGTAAACAATGGTTGAAGGTGGAAACATCAACAGACCCCCATTCTTCGATGGAACAAATTATGCCTACTGGAAAGTACGGATGAAAGCCTTTTTAATTTCCATCGACGAACGGGTATGGCAATCAATTGAATTAGGGTGGTCTAATCCAACTGAAATTATTGCTGGTGTTCGCACCATCAAACCTAGGTCGAAATGGACCAAGGAAGAGATAGATTCATCTTCTTACAATGGCAAAGGTGTTAACGCTCTATTTAATGCTTTGTCGCAAACTGAGTTCTCTCGTGTCTCAGCATGTGAGACTGCGAAAGAAATCTGGGATGTCCTACAAGTTACCATGAGGGAACAAACCTTGTGAAGATTCAAAAACTGCAAATGCTTACGAGCAAGTTTGACTCTATTTTCATGGCAGAAAATGAATCATTCACAGATTATTATACACGATTGCAAGATATCGTGAATACATGTGCTAACTTGGGAGAGAAAATTCCAGAATCTAAAGTTGTAAGAAAGATTTTAAGGACTCTTCCTGAGAGATTTCGTTCCAAGGTTACGGCCATTGAAACAGTTAAACACCCGAACGAAATCCGTGTAGAAGAATTAGTTGGTGCACTTCAAACTTATGAAATGACATTTCCTACTAACTATTCTTCTGGAAAAGCATCCTCTTCTAAGTCTTCAGGTATTGCATTGAAATCAACTAAAGAAGAAGACGCGGATTCATCCTCCTCGGATGATGACGAGAACCTATCTATGGAGGACTTTGAGAAGCAATTGGCTCTCTTGACAAGGAAGTTTCGCCGAAATTTTCGAAGGGGTAATTCAAGCAAAACTCCATCCTTCGGAAAGTCAAAGAAAGGAAAGGGTTCTTCAAGCTACAAGTCAAGAAAGCAAGAGAGTTCTTCCAAGGATAAGAAAAACTCAGAGGGACAAGTACAATGCTTCAAATGTCGAGGCTACGGCCACATTGCAACGGAGTGTCCCAATAAGAATCCAGCAAAGAAGAAGGTGATGCAAGCAATCACTTGGGATGACACCTCAACGTCAAATGAGTCATCTTCCAGTGATGAAGAAAACAACGCAACGGCATTCCACGCGTCCACATCTTCACCCTTCATGTGCTTAATGGCAAGTACATCCGATTCACTGTCCAACTCCTCCCATACTGAAAAGAATGCCATGGACGACGAATCGAGTAACTCTGAAGGTGAAGATTTTGCTCTTGCTTCCCACAAACTTTTGAGGGATTCAAAGAAACTGGCAAAGCAAAACAGGAGTTTGAGAGGGAGATTGCAGGAACTTGAAGAAGAAGTAAAAACAGCAACTTCTCTCTCGAACGCTCTTGAAGTGGAAAGGGATAACCTGATCAAGGCAAATGTTTCCCTTCAAGAGAAGAATGAGCTTTTCGAGAAAGAACATATAAAAATGGTGGATAAGGCAAATTATTTCTCGAAGCTCTACAACGAGGCTCGACAGGAAAAAATGGAAATGACGAAGACCATTTTCCAACTCAAGGATGATTTAAAGAGATTTTCACCGGGAAGGAGTAAGTTGGACAATCTTCTTGGTCTTGGTTAAACATGTTACGGAATTTGAGTTGGCGTATTTCGTGAATGTATTAAGTCTTGAAGATTGAAGATGAAGAAACTTTGGATCGTATACCTCAATCTCAAGTAAGAAGAATTCAAAAGGATCAGGTACGTTTAACTAAAGAATATTGATGATCCGAATACTTCTTATAGTGTAGAAACACCTGGAAGAGGTTTTAATTGCTTAAACATCAAAAACTGGACATGGGACATGTTCAGGATCCGGATCGTGGCTTGCAATCCGGATCCCGAAGGGTGTTTTGTTCATACACTGTTTCAATCCGGATCACAGCATCTTATGATCCGGATCCCGAACACTGGTTTTACCTTTTGCTTTTCCGATCCGGATCAGGATTTGCAATCCGGATCCCGAATGTGATGTTTGGTGAAACTGTATGAACGATCCGGATCGGGACTATGATCCGGATCCCGAACGGTGTTTTTCTGGAAACCGTCTTTCTGCTTCTGCAATCCGGATCGCCAATTCCAATCCGGATCGCCGTCGGTAAAATTTCCAGAAAAGGCTGTTTTTGATCCTATATTCTTCCAATGGTTTCTAACCTATAAATAGCCCTCTTTTCATTTCTAGGGCATCCACATACATCGGCAAAAACAGAAAAATATAGCCGAAAGAAAATTCCACACATATATAGAGAAGAAAGGAAATCAATAGATCTATTCTATGTTTCTTCATCTATATTGATTGATTTGATTCTAGGTTTTCCATACTCACATTTTGAGTAGAATCAAATCAATGAATACTTAGATGGTATTTCCGATCTATCTTTGATCTAAGTATTCGGCGGATCATCACCACCCAAACAAACAACGATTTACCCCAAAATCGGCGCGTGGACTCGCGTGGCCTTGTGGATTCAAGGTGCAACCGCTCTCGTGGATTCGGAGCGAGGTACGTTCGTGGATTCGAAGCGTGCCATTGGGTGAAGACCGTGGATTCGGTCGGACGTCGTGGACTCGACGTTGGACGCTGTGGATTCAGCGTTGGGCGCGGATCGTGGATTCGAGAAGCGTCGTGGAGCGAGCGGGAAGATCTACTAGGAGCGTATGGTAAAAGGTTGAGTCGTCAGTGAGTACGTTATATCACCTTGTACGTGTGTTAATTCTAGTGGATTTCGCCGTGTTATCGGTCCCGTGGTTTTTTACTCCGGTTTGGAGTTTTTCCACGTAAAAATCTTGCGTGTTCTTTTATTTTTCCGCATTGGGTTTATTGCGCAATGATTTTTTGAGTGTTTATTGTTTACACCTATTCACCCCCCTCTAGGTGTTTTTTCCCCTATTTAGATCCTTATTAACCTAAACCCAACAAGTGGTATCAGAGCGGGAATAGGGTTGTAAACAATGGTTGAAGGTGGAAACATCAATCGACCCCCTTTCTTTGATGGAACAAATTATGCGTACTGGAAAGTACGGATGAAAGCTTTTTAATTTCCATCGACGAAAGGGTGTGGCAATCAATTGAATTAGGATGGTCTAATCCAACTGAAATTTTAGATGATGTTCGCACCTTAAAACCTAGGTCGAAATGGACCAAGGAAGAGATAGACTTATCTTCTTACAATGGCAAAGGAATTAATGCTCTATTTAATGCTTTGTCACAAACTGAGTTCTCTCGCGTCTCGGCATGTGAGACTGCGAAAGAAATCTGGGATGTTCTTCAAGTTACGCATGAGGGAACTAACCTAGTGAAGATTCAGAAACTGCAAATGCTCACGAGCAAGTTTGACTCTATCTCTATGGCAGAGAATGAATCCTTCACTGACTATTACACACGATTGCAAGACATCGTAAACTCATGTGCTAACTTGGGAGAGAAGATTCCAGAATTTAAAGTTGTAAGAAAAATTCTAAGAACTCTTCCTGAACGATTTCGCCCGAAGGTCGCAGCCATTGAAACAATTAAACACCCGGACGAAATGCGTGTAGAAGAATTAGTAGGTGCTTTACAAACTTATGAAATGACATTTCCTACTAACTATTCTTCTGGAAAGGCATCCTCTTCTAAGTCTTCAGGTTACGCATTGAAATCAACTAAAGAAGAAGACGCGGATTCATCCTCCTCGGACGACGACGAGAACCTTTCTATGGAGGACTTTGAGAAGCAGCTCGCTCTCTTGACAAGGAAGTTTCGCCGCAACTTTCGAAGGGGAAATTCAAGCAAAACTCCATCCTTCGGAAAGTCG
Organism: Tillandsia fasciculata; assembly: GCA_029168755.2. Taxonomy (NCBI): domain Eukaryota; kingdom Viridiplantae; phylum Streptophyta; class Magnoliopsida; order Poales; family Bromeliaceae; genus Tillandsia; species Tillandsia fasciculata. Next base: position 18,207,314 of record CM054938.1, read on the forward strand.
AAGAAAGGCAAGGGTTCTTCAAGCTACAAGTCAAGAAAGCAAGAGAACTTCTCAAAGGATAAGAAAAGTTCTGAGGGACAAGTTCAGTGCTTCAAATGTCGAGGCTACGGCCACATTGCAACGGAATGTCCCAACAAGAATCCGGCAAAGAAGAAAGCGATGCAAGTCGTTACTTGGGATGACAACTCCACGTCAAATGAGTCATCCTCAAGTGATGAAGAAGACAACGCGACAGCTTTCCACGCGTCCACTACATCTTCACCCTTCATGTGCTTAATGGCAAGTACATCCGACTCACTGTCCAACTCCACTGTTGAAAAGATTGCAACGGACGATGAATCAGATGATTCGGAAGGTGAAGATTTTGCTTTAGCCTACCATAAGCTTTTGAGGGATTCAAAGAAACTGGCTAAGCAAAACAAGGGGTTGAAAGGGAGATTGCAGGATCTTGAAGAAGAAGTAAAAAGGGTAACCTCTCTCTCAACCGATCTTGAAGTGGAAAGGGATAATCTGATTAAGACAAATGTTTCCCTTCAAGAGTCCAATGAGCAACTCGAGAAGAATTATATGGATATGGTGAACAAAGCGAATTACTTCTTGAAGCTCAACGGCGAGGCTCGACAGGAAAAATTGGAAATGACGGAGACCATACGCCAACTGAAGGATGACTTAAAGAGATTTTCTTCTGGAAGGAGTAAGTTGGACAGACTTCTTGGTCTTGGTCAAAGAAATAAGTTCGGCCTCGGATACACTCAAACTGGAGACATTCCAAGTTCGAGTGGTACAGTATTTGTGCCTCAGTCGGTATCTCCTCCTCCGACACCGGTGTTCACGACAAGCAACGACAACAAACCTACTACATCCTCCTCGGAATCGACAAGAATCAAGGTATGTTTTCGTTGTGGCATTTCAGGGCACATAAGGAGAAATTGCAAGACGGAAGCCAAACGCACACCTCAAGCACCTCTTGCAATGACTACCAAAAAGGCTATTCCTCGAAAATCAACTGCAATTCATTGAAGGAAAAGAGCCTTGGTAGTACACCGCTCAAGACGACATCATCAAGGAGCAGCAATTCTTCAAGCAAGACGCTCTCACCTAGGAAATCAACTTCACGATCATTACCGACGCACTCCAAAAAGGTTTGGGTGCGCAAAGGTGAAATTTTCCCTTGTCTTGCTACCAATGTTTCCTTGCATGCATATGATAGTTCGTCTTGGTACCTGGATAGCGGGTGTTCCCGTCATATGACCGGCGATAAAAACTGTTTTCAAACATTTGAGAAAAACTCCGGAGGACTTGTTGTTTTCGGAGATGGTCGGTCTTCCAAAATTGTTGGAAAGGGAACGGTAGCTATTCCAGATGGCCCGGTTCTAGATAATGTGTTATTTGTTCATGGCCTTAAGACTAACCTCATAAGCATAAGTCAACTTTGTGATAGTGGTTATTCAGTTAATTTTTCATCTGATAAATGCACTGTAACTGACATGAACCATGCTTTCTTTTTAAAGGGGGTTAGATCAGAAAACAATTGTTATGTAGTTCCTACTAAGATTTCTGAAAAATGTAACCTAGCATCTTTGAAAAATGAAACACTTTGGCATGAAAGGCTAGGTCACATAAACTTTAAGGAACTTGTTAGAATTTCAAATAAAGATGTGGTCAAGGGGGTTCCGAAACTTTCTTTTGAACAAAACCTTGTGTGTGGCGGTTGCCAAAAGGGAAAACAGTCTAGGACTGCACACAAGAACTTGAACCACATAGGTACAAAACGGCCTTTGGAACTTTTGCATATGGACTTAATGGGGCCAACTCGTCAACCATCTCTGGGAGGTAAATGGTATATTTTCTTATTGGTTGATGATTTTCTAGATATACTTGGGTAGCTTTCTTAAAAGAAAAAGCTGATACCTTTGATTCTTTTCTCGAAATCTGCAATCGTATTATGATAGAAAAGAATGATAGGATTACTCGAGTTAGGAGTGATAGAGGTGGGGAATTCATAAATTCCAAATTCATTGATTTTTGCACTTCTAATGGCATTAAACATGAATTCTCCGCACCTTACACACCTCAACAAAATGGTGTAGTCGAGCGCAAAAACAGGGTCGTACAGGAAATGGCACGTGTTATGCTTCACAGCCGGAACTTACCTTTTTATTTTTGGGCTGAAGCGGTGAACACTGCTGTTTATGTTATCAATCGCGTGTATTTGCGCCCGGGGACATTGAATACACCATATGAACTTTGGTTTTGTAGAAAACCTAACATCAAATATTTTCGCATCTTTGGGAGTCGGTGTTTTATTTTACGTGATCGTGAGAATCTTGGAAAATTTGACTCTCGAAGTGACGAAGGGATTTTCTTAGGTTATTCTACAAACAGCAGAGCATATCGAGTTTTTAACTTAGAATCTAAGACGATCGTAGAATCGATAAATGTTAAGGTAGATGAAGCTTTTCACTTTGAATCTGAAAAATCTACCCTCGATATCTCTCTTGATGATGATACACCTGCTAATGCATCTTCTTCTAACAATTCTTTCGATAATAATGATGCATCTAACGGTTCTTCAAGCTTATCTGATGTGCAGGAATCATCTCGTGTACCTCCGCCTACTCCTCTACCTCAAACGTTACGCATCTCCAAGGATCACCCTGAATCGAACATCATTGGAGATCCACAAGAAGGAGTTAGAACACGGAGACAATTGGTTTGCGGATTTGCATGCTATGTATCTCAAATCGAACCAAGGAATGTTGATGAAGCTCTCCAAGATGATTACTGGATTAAAGCAATGCAGGAAGAGCTCCATCAATTCGAGCGAAACAAAGTCTGGGAATTAACGAAGCCTCCGAAGCAACACAATGTGATAGGTACCAAATGGATCTTCAAGAACAAGAAAAATGAAGAAGGTACTATCATCAGGAACAAAGCAAGGTTAGTTGCTCAAGGCTACTCTCAAGTAGAAGGTATAGACTTTGATGAAACTTTCGCCCCTGTAGCTAGACTCGAGTCCATTCGTATATTGTTTGCGATTGCTTGTCATTTTAAAATCAAATTATTTCAAATGGACGTTAAGAGCGCCTTTTTAAATGGATTTTTAAATGAGGAAGTTTATGTGGCTCAACCGAAAGGTTTTGTGGATCATAAACTACCTAACCATGTTTTTCGTCTGAAAAAGGCTCTTTACGGTCTGAAACAAGCACCGCGAGCATGGTACGAAAGGTTGACAAAGCACCTTTTGGAAAAGGGCTACACTCGAGGGGGAGCTGACAGGACTCTCTTTGTGAAGCATTATCAAAACAATTTCATAGTTGCTCAAATCTATGTCGATGACATTGTTTTTGGAGCAACAAGAGATAATGATGCTTCTAAATTCGCGGAGACCATGGAAAGCGAATTTGAGATGTCCATGATGGGCGAATTGAATTATTTTCTTGGATTACAAGTTAAACAAAACGATGAAGGAATTCACTTGTGTCAATCCAAGTATGCACTGGAGTTGGTCAAAAAGTTTGATCTTGAAAATTCTAAGGATTTTCCGACTCCAATGGGAACTAGCCATAAGGGACTTGGAAGTGAATCACAAAGTGAGAATGTAGACGAGAAACTGTATCGCAGTATGATTGGAAGTCTACTATATCTCACGGCTAGTCGCCCGGATATATCCTTCAGTGTTGGGATTTGTGCGAGATATCAATCAGCACCGAAGGAGGTTCACCTGAAAGCGGTGAAACGGATCATCCGATATATCAAAGGTACAATCAATTTCGGAATTTGGTATCCTATGGGAACGACTTTGGATATTGTTGGATACTCAGATGCCGATTGGGCTGGATCAGTGGATGACCGGAAAAGCACGAGTGGTGCATGCTTCTATCTTGGCCATTGCCTTGTTGCATGGCACAGTAAAAAGCAGAACTGCATAGCACTCTCGACTGCCGAAGCGGAGTACATTTCTGCAGGAAGTTGTTCAACCCAATTGATTTGGATGAAAAGCGTGTTGAGCGATTTCCGGATTTCAACATCTTCGGTAACCATTTTATGTGACAACACTAGTGCTATTAACATTTCTAAAAACCCTGTGTTGCACTCTAGAACAAAACATATTGAACTTAGATATCATTTTCTTAGAGAGCTAGTTGAATCAAACATTCTTCAACTGTCATATATTTCAACTGAGGATCAATTAGCTGATATCTTAACAAAACCTTTGGATCAAAAACGTTTTATTCACTTGCGTAAAGCAATTGGCATGCTTTCCTTGAAATAAACTCTTTTGAAACCTTTGCTTAGGTTAGGTTTTGTTTTTGTTTTTGTTTTGTTCTTTATCTATGTTTTGTACATAGGACATTAATTGAGCATAAATCATAATTGACTTTAATTGCATCCTTTTATGCATTTAGAAATTTATTATGCTTTTGATGTCATAATATTTCAATGTTGCAATGATCATTTACGTTAATTAAACCATCTTTTAAGTGATCAAAGTCAATTTCTCTCTCAATGATCTCTTGGTATAGTCATTATCATATTTGATTGCTTAGTCGAGTATGAATTCGAGATCAATGGTTTGGTTGAATACCTTATATATTAAATAATTGATAGCCAATTGAGGGGGAGTCAATGAAATGTAAAATGCTCAAAAGATGTGGAAAGAGTTACATCCCAATGAGGAGTGTGAAAACTACCACCACATGGAGAAAATGAAAGAAAAAAAGATACTCCATGAATGAAAAGCAAATTTTTGTTTTGAAAATTGTTGATGAAATTCATATTGAAATACTTGACTCAGTCGTATTTCATGGTTGGTATAAGGTGGGATTTTTGATAAAAGATGCTCAAAGAGCCACTCCTTCAACAGATTGTCTAGATATATTATCTAACTTATCTGGGATTTCAAACATCTATTGATCTTGGTATTTCATTTTCTTTACCAAAATTGATGATTTGATAAAGGCATTACACATAAGATCAGGATAGATGTAATTGAAGTTGTTCAACTTTAAGTGTTTTAACTTTCGTAAATTTTCGTTTCATTTTTGGATATTTTTGATAGATTTTGCATAATCTATTTCTTGTTGTATGAAACGATGTCTTTTGTTTAAAGTTGACATGGTAAAGTGCTTACATACTTTTTCTGGATTTTATGGAATTTTTCTAAATTTTTCTGGAGAAAAAGTTGAAGCCGATCCGGATCGGGGCAAGTGATCCGGATCCCGAACGCAGGATTTTTCCTGCGGGTAGCCGATCCGGATCACATTCTCGATCCGATCCGGATCACGGCTAGGGTTTTTATAAAAACAAAGAGATTTTGATTTCTTTTACCCTAATCTCTGGTTTTCAAGCCTCTAGAGTTTCTCTCTCTAGATTTCTTGCTTCTTGGAGCTTCAAACTCAAAGTTCTTCGGATTCAAGTAAGTTTTATTGATCAAAACTCGGTTTTTACAGTTTTTCATCAAACGTGAGTTGAAAAATTGGAACTTTTTCGTTTGTGAATGGTTTTTGATCAAATTTCTTTTGAAATAAGAACTCTGGGTCAATTAGTTTTGCGTTTATGCTGGGTTTTTACCTGATTAACGAGTTTTTAGGCTTCGATTTCTAAAAATTCGGTTTTAGGGCATAAAAGAGGAATTTTTGTAAATCATGGATTGATCTATTTTTAAAATTCTTTTTGGAAAACTAATTTGATTCTTGGCTTCTCTACATGATTATGATTGTCTAGGTACAATTTTTCAAATTTTTCAAAATTGACGATTTTTCATATGTTCTTGAGTTGGTTTTCACAGGACACTTCTTAAACTCAAAGCACTACACCAATGGCATTCTCCTGGTTAATCTTGCTACTGGTTACGATGGTGCATACTCGAGCAACTAATAAATTGAAAAGAGCCAAGAAACTCCAAAGAAAGGGAGAAGTTGATGTTATAAGTGACACTGAACTTGAGGAAAACAATGATGAAGTACACTGGGATATGCTAACGGATGATGATGATGATGATGTGGCATTGCCTACTAAATCAAAACAAAAGGAATCTGGAGTTCAAAAGAAAAGGCACCCTTGAACACTGGGAAAGCTCCTATGTCTGCACCAACTATCTCTGTAAAACGAAAACGACTTGCTCGACGTTTTGGACTAAGACAAGACACCAATGTTGACACGCCAATAGCTCCTGACTCTCCGCCACGTGTTGAAGAAGTATTCGTTAACACTGATCGTCTTCGAGCATTTGCACATCGCGAATGCATTGGCGAAAGGCACGTTAACATTGAGGCTCTACGAGGTCACTCCCCTGAATTTGGTGTTTTGATTGAACAAGCTAACCTTATTCAAGTATGTCGGTTCCCAGAAACCCTTGGCTACTGTTTGCATCATGTGAGGACCTTCTATACCAATGCACGGCATCTTTGCGAGTTTGAGAACGGTCCTATGGAGTTCTACACGAATATACAAGGCACAAGGTTTAAGATCACTCCACAATTGATTGGCGAGGTTTTGGAAATGGAAGCCAGCAAGACAGGAGTTCACTACTTGAAAGGGGTAAATTTGACAAACACATTATGGCGAAAAGTTATAGAGGGAATTTGTCTCGAGGGAACACAATCAACCGGAAAATCTGTTCGATCTAAAGAACTTCGTCTTGAATATCGCTTCTTAAACTTCATCACATGTTACAATATACTTCCAAATATGCAGACGAAGGTTGTAAGATGGGATCGGTTGTTGTTTTTGTATCTCATAGGAAATCCATCAGAGGCAACGGCATTGAATATCAACATTCCGTACATCATCTGGAATAGAATGGCGCGATATGTTGAGCATCCTCATCCCACTGAGAGAATTCCATTTCCATTGATTATAATGAGGATTTTAAAGAAATTTCAGGTTGATATTACTTCTACAACTTATCATCAATCTCTGAGCATGATAGATGAGTCTACTATTGTCAAATCCCTTCACAAGTTGCCACATGTCACTCAAGCTCCTGCATCTGGAACGAAGCCCGGTACAAGCACGGCTGCATCACCATCTCGACAAGCACCTGGCACAGATGATGAAGTATTATTAACTTCGATCTTCAAGTTACAGCAACAACTATCTGTCAAGCAGGAAGAAATTTTGAAGGAACAACAAAGGATTGCCAATGAGCTTGAAATAACAACAGCAGCTCACATTACCATCACGAAGAAGATAAATTCAATGGACAAGAGGATGCGAAAGATAATGTCTAAGATAGGTTGCACAAGTTCTGAAGATTCAGATTCTGAAAACTGATTATTTTTGACTCATTTTCTTTTGTGCAGGATTTTTAGGTTTTAGTCTTATTGATTACTTTTAGTTTAGTTCTCAGTTTGTGCATATTAATAGAATTTTTTTTTACTTTACTCTCCTTACATATTGTAGCTCTTGCTACGTTTTGGCTTTGTTTTGTGACAAAAAGGGGGAGAGAGTTAGAGAGAGTTAGCGAGAACTTTGAACAATGAACAATGATTGTGATTGTGAATATCAACCTTGTGAATATCAAGGTAAGTATGACTTCCACTCAACTTTGGTTTTTCTTTTGTGATTTGTGACATGCCTCTCTACTAACTATTCGACTAACTATTTGGGCATGTAATATGACTAACAAGTTGATGTTGGACTAACATACTTTGACATTTGGTTTTCGACTGCTTAGAAGATATGTTGGTTTTAACTATGATTCTCTTACATATCTGAATTTTTCAAATGTCATGATGAGAATAAACTCTATCTCTGTAGTTGGTTTTGTATGATACATTTCTTGAGGTATCTAACGATTTTGTTTGTCAAGAATGCTTTCTGTGTGCAGAGATTACAGATGTCTAAGTCTAGAGTCTGTTTTAGGAGTTTATCTCATGTATTTAATTTCTGGATCTCTTTTGTAAATTTTTGTTGTATGGTGATAGCAACAAAAATATCTTTTTGAATTTTCTTTTGTGGATTTGTGTTTTGTCACGAAACCGCCAAAGGGGGAGATTGTTACGGAATTTGAGTTGGCGTATTTCGTGAATGTATTAAGTCTTGAAGATTGAAGATGAAGAAACTTTGGATCGTATACCTCAATCTCAAGAAAGAAGAATTCAAAAGGATCAGGTACGTTTAACTAAAGAATTTTGATGATCCGAATACTTCTTATAGTGTAGAAACACCTGGAAGAGGTTTTAATTGCTTAAACATCAAAAACTGGACATGGGACATGTTCAGGATCCGGATCGTGGCTTGCAATCCGGATCCCGAAGGGTGTTTGTTCATACACTGTTTCAATCCGGATCGCAGCATCTTATGATCCGGATCCCGAACACTGGTTTTACCTTTTCACTTTTCCGATCCGGATCAGGATTTGCAATCCGGATCCCGAATGTGATGTTTGGTGAAACTGTATGAACGATCCGGATCGGGGACTATGATCCGGATCCCGAACGTGTGTTTTTCTGGAAATCGTTTTTCTGCTTCTGCAATCCGGATCGCCCAATTCCAATCCGGATCGCCGTCGGTAAAATCTCCAGAAAAGGCAGTTTTTGTATCCTATCTTCTTCCAATGGTTTCTAACCTATAAATAGCCCTTCCTTTTCATTTCTAGGGCATCCACATACATCGGCAAAAACAGAAAAATATAGCCGAAAGAAAAATCCACACATATATAGAGAAGAAAGGAAATCAATAGATCTATTCTATGTTTCTTCATCTATATTGATTGATTTGATTCTAGGTTTTCCATACTCACATTCTGAGTAGAATCAAATCAATGAATACTTAGATGGTATTTCCGATCTATCTTTGATCTAAGTATTCGGCGGATCATCACCACCCAAACAAACAACGATTTACCCCAAAATCGGCGCGTGGACTCGCGTGGCCTTGTGGATTCAAGGTGCAACCGCTCTCATGGATTCGGAGCGAGGTACGTTCGTGGATTCGAAGCGTGCCACTGGGTGAAGACCGTGGATTCGGTCGGACGTCGTGGACTCGACGTTGGACGCTGTGGATTCAGCGTTGGGCGCGGATCGTGGATTCGAGAAGCGTCGTGGAGCGAGCGGGAAGATCTACTTGGAGCGTATGGTAAAAGGTTGAGTCGTCAGTGAGTACGCTATATCACCTTGTACGTGTGTTAATTCTAGTGGATTTCGCCGTATTATCGGTCCCGTGGTTTTTTACTCCGGTTTGGAGTTTTTCCACGTAAAAATCTTGCGTGTTCTTTATTTTTCCGCATTGGGTTTATTTGCGCAAAGATTTTTTGAGTGTTTATTGTTTACACCTATTCACCCCCCTCTAGGTGTTTTTTCCCCTATTTAGATCCTTATTAACCTAAACCCAACAAAACAAACCGTTTCGGCCTCGGATACACTCAAACTGGAGACATTCCTAGTTCGAGTGGAACAGTTTTTGTGCCTCAGTCGGTTACTCCTCCTCCGACACCGAAATTCGCGACAACCAACGACAACAAGCCTACTTCATCCTCTTCGGGATCGTCGAGATCTAAGGTATGTTTTCGTTGTGGTTTTTCAGGGCACGTAAGAAGAAATTGCAAGATGGGAGCCAAACGCTTAACTCAAGCACTTCTTGCAACGACTACCAAAAAGGTGATTCCTCAGAAATCAAATACAAATCATTCAAAGGAAAAGAGCCTTGGTAGTTCACCGCGCAAGACGATATCATCAAGGAGCAGCAATCAATCTAACAAGACGCTTTCACCAAGGAAAATAACTTCGCGATCATTGCCAACGCAGTCCAAAAAGATTTGGGTGCGCAAAGGTGAAATTTTCCCTGGTCTTGTTACTAATATTTTCTTGCATGCGTATGATAATTCGTCTTGGTATCTGGATAGCGGATGTTCCCGTCACATGACCGGTGACAAAAACTGCTTTCAAAATTTTGAGAAAATCTCCGGAGGACTTGTAGTTTTCGGAGACGGTCGGTCTTCCAAAATTGTTGGAAAGGGAACAGTAGCTATTCCGGAAGGCCCGATTTTGAATAATGTGTTATTTGTTGAAGGCCTTAAGACTAACCTCATTAGTATTAGTCAACTCTGTGACAATGGTTTTTCAGTTAACTTTTCATCTGTTGAATGTGTTGTAACTGATAAGGACCATGTTTTCTTTTTAAAGGGGGTTAGATCTGAAAACAATTGTTATGTCGTTCCTAGTAAAATTTCTGAAAACTGTAACTTAGCCTCTTTGAATAATGAAACACTTTGGCATGAAAGGCTAGGTCACATAAATTTTAAGGAACTTGCTAGAATTTCGAACAAAGACGTGGTCAAGGGGGTTCCAAAACTTTCACTTAAACAAAACATTGTGTGTGGTGGTTGCCAAAAGGGTAAACAATCCAGGACTGCACACAAGAACTTGAACCACATTGGTACAAAACGGCCTTTGGAACTTTTGCACATGGATTTAATGGGGCCAACTCGTCAACCATCTTTGGGAGGTAAATGGTATATTTTCTTGATGGTTGATGATTTCTCTAGATATTCTTGGGTAGCATTTTTAAAAGAGAAAGCTGATACTTTTGATTCTTTTCACGAGATTTGCCATCGTATTATGACTGAAAAGAATGAAAAGATCATTCGTGTTAGAAGTGATAGAGGTGGAGAATTCATAAATTCTAAATTCATTGATTTTTGCACTTCCAACGGCATTAAACATGAATTCTCAGCACCCTATACACCTCAACAGAATGGTGTAGTCGAGCGCAAAAACAGGGTTGTACAGGAGATGGCACGTGTTATGCTTCATAGCCGGAATTTACCGTTATATTTTTGGGCTGAAGCTGTGAACACTGCAGTCTATGTAATTAATCGCGTTTATTTGCGCCCGGGAACTTTAAATACACCATATGAACTATGGTTTTGTAGAAAACCGAACATCAAATATTTTCGTATCTTTGGGAGTCGGTGTTATATTTTACGTGACCGCGAAAATCTTGAAAAATTTGACTCTCGAAGTGACGAAGGGATTTTCATGGGTTATTCTACAAACAGTAGAGCATATCGAGTATTTAACTTGGAATCTAAAACAATGGTAGAATCTATAAATGTTAAGGTAGATGAAGCTTTTCACTTTGCATCTGAAAAATCTACCCTCGATATCTCTCTTGATGATGATACACCTGCCAATGCATCTTCTCATAACAATTCTTCCGATAATGATGATGCATCTAATGGTTCTTCAAGTTTATCTGATGTGCAGGAATCATCTCATGTACCTCCGAGTACTCCGTTACCTCAAACGTTACGCATCTCCAAGGATCATCCTGAATCAAACATTATTGGAGACCCACAAGAAGGAGTCAGAACTCGGAGACAGTTGGTTTGCGGATTCGCTTGTTACGTTTCCTTAATCGAACCAAAGAATGTCGATGAAGCTCTTCAGGATGACTACTGGATTGAAGCAATGCAGGAAGAGCTCCATCAGTTTGAACGAAACAAAGTCTGGGAATTAACGAAGCCTCCGAAGCAACACAATGTGATAGGTACTAAATGGATTTTCAAGAACAAGAAAAATGAGGATGGTACCATCATCAGGAACAAAGCACGTCTAGTTGCTCAAGGCTACTCTCAAATAGAAGGTATAGACTTTGATGAAACTTTCGCCCCTGTAGCTAGACTCGAGTCCATTCGTATCCTATTTGCAATTGCTTGTCATTTTAAAATAAAACTTTTTCAAATGGACGTTAAGAGCGCATTTTTAAATGGGTTTTTAAATGAGGAAGTTTATGTGGCTCAACCGAAAGGTTTTGTAGACCATAAACAACCTAACCATGTTTTTCGTTTGAAAAAGGCTCTTTACGGTCTAAAACAAGCACCGCGAGCATGGTACGAAAGGTTGACAAAGCACCTTTTGGAGAAGGGCTATACTCGAGGGGGAGCAGACAGGACTCTCTTTGTGAAGCATTATCAAAATAACTTCATTGTAGCACAAATCTATGTCGATGACATTGTATTTGGTGCAACAAGAGATAATGATGCTTCTAAATTCGCTGAAACCATGGAAAGCGAATTTGAGATGTCCATGATGGGCGAATTGACATATTTTCTTGGATTGCAAGTGAAACAAAGTGACGAAGGCATCCATCTGTGTCAATCCAAGTATGCAATGGAGTTGGTCAAAAAGTTTGGTTTAGAAAATTCTAAAGATTTTCCGACTCCAATGGGAACTAGCAATAAAGGATTAGGAAGTGAATCACATAGTGAGAATGTAGACGAGAAACTTTATCGCAGCATGATTGGAAGTCTACTTTACCTCACGGCTAGTCGCCCGGACATATCCTTTAGTGTTGGGATCTGCGCGAGATATCAATCAGCACCAAAGGAGGTTCACCTGAAAGCGGTGAAACGGATCATCCGGTACATCAAAGGAACAATAAATTTCGGAATTTGGTATCCTATGGGAACAAGTCTGGACATAGTTGGATACTCAGATGCCGATTGGGCAGGATCTGTGGATGATCGGAAAAGTACGAGTGGTGCATGTTTTTATCTTGGCCATTGCCTTGTTGCATGGCATAGTAAAAAGCAAAACTGCATTGCACTCTCGACTGCCGAAGCGGAATATATTTCAGCGGGTAGTTGTTCAACCCAACTCATTTGGATGAAAAGTGTGTTGAGCGACTTTCGGATTTCAGCAACTTCGGTAACGATTCTTTGTGACAACACCAGTGCTATAAACATTTCTAAAAACCCTGTGTTGCACTCTAGAACAAAACACATTGAACTTAGATATCATTTTCTTAGAGAGCTAGTTGAATCAAATATTCTTCAACTTTCATATATTTCAACTGAGGATCAATTAGCTGACATTTTAACAAAACCTTTGGATCAAAAACGATTTATTCACTTGCGTAAGGCAATTGGAATGCTTTTCTTGAAATGATCTCTTTTTGAAACCAATCTTTAGGTTAGGTTTTGTTTTTGTGTTTTTGTTCTTTATCTATGTTTGTACATAGTACATTAATTGAGCATTAGTTATATTGACTTTAACTGTATCCTTTCACGCATTTAGAAATTTATTATGCTTTTGATATCATAATATTTCAGTTGATGCGATGATCATTTATGTCAATTAAGTCATCTTTTAAGTGATCAAAGTCAATTTCTCTCTCAATGATCTTTTGGTATAGTTATTATCTTATTTGACTATTTAGTCGAGTATGAATGCGAGATCAATTTTTGGTTGAATACCTTATATCTTAAATAATTGATAGCCAATTGAGGGGGAGTCAAAGAAATGTAATATGCTCAAAAGATGTGGAAAGAGTTACATCCCAATGAGGAGTGTGAAAACTACCACCACATGGAGGAAAGAGCTACCACCTCGGTCGTCCAAGTACTGTGTGCAGCTACCACATGTATACCAAGCATGTTTTTTCAATTTTTGATTAAATAAAATGCATATTGAAATACTTGACTCTGTCAAATTTCAAGGTTGGTATAAGGTGGGAATTTTAATGAAAGATGCTCAAAGAGCCACTCTCTTCAACAGATTGTCTAGATACATTATCTAACTTATTTGGGATTTCAAACATCTATTGATCTTGGTATTTCATTTTCTTTACCAAATTGATGATTTGATAAAGGCATTACGCATAAGATCATGTTAGATGTGATTGAAGTTGTTCAACTTTAAGGGATTTAATTTTTATAAATTTTCGTTTCGTTATTTGAGTATTTTTGATAGATTTGGCATAATCTATTTCTTGTTGTATGAAACGATGATTTTTATTTAAAGTTGATACACAAAAGTGCTTACAATCTTTTTCTGGATTTTCTGGAATTTTTCTGAATTTTTCTGGAGAAAAAGTTTGAAGCCGGTCCGGACTGCATGAGAGGGTCCAGACCCCGAACGCAGGAAAATCCTGCAGGTAGCTGATCCGGACCGCATTCTTCAGAGGGTCCGGACCGCGGCGAGGGTTTATATAGAACAAAAGGGTTTTTGATTTTTCTTTACTCCAATCTTTTGTTTCTAAGTTTCCAAACTCTCTCTCTCTAGAAAGCAAAGATCTTGGAGCCCTTCCAACTCGTTCTCTTCGAATCAAAGTGAGTTCTTATGATCAAAATCTCGGTTTTTCTCTGTTTTTTCTTCTTTGCTCAAAACGTGAGTAGAAAACTTGAATCTTTTTCGTTTGTGGATGGTTTTTGATCAAACTTCTTTTGAAATAAGAACTCTGGGAACATTAGTTTTGATTATATGCTAGGTTTTCTCAAGATAAACGGATTTTTGGCCTTTGATTTCTAAAAATTCGGTTTTAGGGCATATTTTCAGAATTTTTGAAAATCATGAAATTGATCTATTTTTAAAATTCTTTTTGCAAAACTAACTTGATCCCTAGTCTCTCTACATGATTATGATTGTTTGGGTTCAACTTTTTCAATTTTTGAAAATTAAAAATTTTTTCGTGTTCTTGAGTTGTGCTCACAGGACTTCTTTCTTCTTAAGCACTTGGATCAATGGCATTCTCATGGATAATCCTTCTTTTGGTCACAATGGTGCACACACGTGCGACTGTTAAAAAGGAACAAGATGACTCAACTAGAGACAAGACAAGAACTGCTGGTCAAGACAGCTCTGAATCCGACGAAGAAGACTGGGAAGAATTCTTAAGACAAGTTCAACAAAAGGTTGATGAGGAGGACAGGCAATATTTGAAGAGCAAAAAGCTAATGAAATCTGCCTCAACGACCAAACAATATACTAGACGGAAAAATGTCAAAGGTAGTGGAATTCAGCTTAATGAGCATCTTACCAGAGCACGCTCACTTCCTGGAATTCAACGTAGTGAATCTCCATGGATTGAAGGCCAAGATGCACCATCTGCATCTACACTAAATCCATCGACCTCCAAAAGAATGACTGCAGAAACCAATGTATTGGCATCCATTCGCCAGGAACAGAGAAAACTCTCTGCTGAACAAGAAAGATTGTCGAAAGAACTTCAGCATATTTCCTCTCAACATAAGAAGATCAGAAAGAAATATTCCAATATTTCGAAGATGCTTAAGGGGATTTTAAGCAAGCTGAGCTGTACCAGTTCAGACACTTCGGACTAAACAAAATCTTGTACTCTTACTTTTTCATCTTTTTGTGCAGATTTTGTCTCTTTGTGCAGGTTTTTAATCTTTTGCAGGTTTTTAGTTTCTGGTTTTAGTTCTCAGGTTTTTCCAGTCATTTGAACTTTTTTTTTAACTCTCCTTACGTTTTGTAATTTTGGCTGAGTTTTGTGACAAAAAGGGGGAGAGATGCATGAACAATGCTTAACAATGCTTGCTTGTGTGAGAACTGTGGAACAATGCTTGAACATGCTTGTGTGAGAAACTGTGCGAAAACTTGAAACTGTGAAGGTAAGTATAACTTCAACTTTGTTTTTAACTTGTGATTTGATGCATGTCCCTACTAACTATTCGACTAACTATTTGGGCATGTAATATGACTAACAAGTTGATGTTGACTAACAATTTGTGACATTTGGATTTTGAATGCATAAAAGATATGTTTTTTTTTATGATGATCCTCTTACATATCTGAATTCTTAAATGTCATTATGAGTATAAACTCCATACTCTTTCTCTGTGATTGGTTTTGATTGTTGAAAATTCTTGAGGTATCTAACGATCTCTTTTGTCAAGAATGATTTATTTTGCAGAGAGTACAGATGTCTAAGTCCTGAGTTTGTCTTAGGAGTTTAACTCATGTATTTATCATTTTTGGATCTCCATTGTAAATTTTTGTTGTATGGTGATATCAACAAAAATATCTTTTTGAATTTTCTTGAGTGGATTTGTGTTTTGTCACGAAACCGCCAAAGGGGGAGATTGTTACGGAATTTGAGTTGGCGTATTTCGTGAAAGTGTCTAAGTCTTGAAGATTGAAGATAAGAAGTTTGGATCATATACCTCAATCTCAAGAAAGAAGAATTCAAAAGGATCAGGTACGTTTAACTAAAGATTTTTGGTGATCCGAATACTTGTCATAGTGTAGAAACACTTGGATGAACTTATAATTGCATAAAAATAAAAAACTGGACACTTTACTTGTTCAGAGTCCGGATCGGACTTTACAGTCCGGACCCCGAACATAGGCTGGTTCATCAGCAATTCCAGTCCGGACCTTGGAATTTCAGTCCGGACCCCGAACGTGTAATTTGAAGGAATTGTATGAACAGTCCGGACCCCGAACGTGTAATTTGAAGGAATTGCATGAACAGTCCGGACCGTGAAATCCAGTCCGGAACCCGAACGTCCTCTTTTCTGGAAAAAGTCTGTTTCGCTGAGACAGTCCGGACCGCCAATTCAAGTCCGGACCGTCGTCCTGTAAAATTTCAGAAATGGTTAGTTTTTGATGTTTATCCTCTTCCAATGGTTTCTAACCTATATATAGACCCTATGATTCATTTTTAGGGTAACGGGAAAATACAAGCCGAAAAAGAAAAATCCACATATAGAGAAGAAAGGAAATCAATAGATTTAATTCTATGTTTCTTCATCTATATTGATTAATTTGATTCTAGGTTTTCCAAACTCAGATTTTGAGTAGAATCAAATTAATGAATACTTAGATGGTATTTCCGATCTATTTCTAATCTAAGTATTCGGCGGATCATCACCACCCAAAAACAACGATTTTCCCAAAATCGGCGCGTGGACTCGCGTGGCCTTGTGGATTCAAGGTGCAACCGCTCTCGTGGATTCGGAGCGAGGTACGTTCGTGGATTCGAAGCGTGCTACTGGGTGAAGACCGTGGATTCGGTCGGACGTCGTGGACTCGACGTTGGACGCCGTGGATTCGGCGTTGGGCGCTGATCGTGGATTCGAGAAGCGTTGCGGAGCGAGCGGAGAAGATCTACTAGGAGCGTATGGTAAAGGTTGAGTCGTCTGTGAGTACGGTATATCACCTTGTACGTGTTTAATTCTAGTGGATTTCGCCGTGTGATCGGTCCCGTGGTTTTTTACTCCGGTTTGGAGTTTTTCCACGTAAAAATCTTGCGTGTTTATTTTTATTTCCGCATTGGGTTTTTTGCGCAATGATTTTTTGAGTGTTTACTGTTTACACCTATTCACCCCCCTCTAGGTGTTTTTTCCCCTATTTAGATCCAATTATACATAACCCAACAATCCCAAGCACTGGGTCAAAACACCGAACTGCCACAATTACCAATAAGTCTGCCGGAATAACTCGCGGCCTCAACTCAATTGGACATGGTCCACAAGCCTCCTCCACATGCACCATACCAACAGGAACCTGTACCTCTAGTGCATGTGGCCACAACTCTATCTCTAGTCCATGCAGGAATGCAACATGCTCTAACTCTGACTGCTGTGATGAAAACACACCTGCGACAACTCGATCCACTGCCGTGTCGCCCTCCAACCAGGCAGCACAAATGTGACACCCCCGGAATTTGAAATAGTCCTATATATAAATGATATAATAGGACTAAAACTCTTAACCCGGCTATAGCATTTTGGGTGGTTGCAAGACCCAAGAGGTTAAGAGAGTTAAGCGTGCTAGAGCTAGAGTAGTTCTAGGATGGGTGACCCCCTGGGAAGTTGGGGCGTCACAACAAACTCATCCGCTCATCCACTCGATGCAAGTGGTCGTCGCTCAGTCTACCAGAAAAATCAAGACTATCCACATAGGGAGCACGACCTCAGTCTCTGTCACACTGAGGCGACAAATATGGTCCTCCGCAGACAACAAATCCACGCTACCGCTGCGCCACTCTGATAAAGATGCTGATGCTACCATCGGGGTCCAACCGACCTCTAGCGTCTCGGGAATCCGCTATCCTGGGAAAAATCGGAAATGCCTCTGTCGACCGATCTGTCCTCGATCACCCAGCACCAAGCGCCAATATCCAGAACTCGCCTATGGCGGCAAATCCTCCAAAGAAACTGCAGCGCCACGCTCCATACACAACGCCTACACCATCGGGGTGTCTATAATCCGTAACAGAGGGACCAAATAAATTGAAAGGTATCTTGGCGCTGTCACGCCCCGGGTCGAAACTGCGACCCGGGCTCGCCAACAGATCCGCCGCCCATACGGGAAGCCCCGTATAGACGTAGCGTCTAACCTGCAAAAGATCATCTATACTATACAGATATCAGAGCTCACCAAGGCCTCACCAAAAAATACAAATCTAGAAATATACATCCCAAGGCCTCACCAAAAAATACATATATCTATCAAAACAAAGAAGAGTACAACTCAATCCTCACTACATGATCACTCAACATGAACTCTCAAAATGTAAAGAGGTACATCTATGCTCAGGACGACAACTGGTAGGGATCTATCACGCGACTCCCTTACCTCGATCAGCCGGATCAGCAACAGGTGCGGCAGGAACAGGAGTAGAAGTCCGTGGAGAAAAGACACCACGACGGGTGTGAGAACTACATCCCATAGTAGTTCTCAGTGGGTGCCGCCAACAAGCCCGACGGTCTGCCCACTAAGTCTACTAGAGGCATAAGTAACAAATGCAGTGCTGGAAAGAAAAGCTGGAAAATAAACCCTACAGCTACTATGCCTCTATCTATATGCTCAAAGAGTAGAACAGAAAGGAACAAGGTGCATCTACTATCTCTCAACTCAGATCACCCAATCTATACTGACTGCCACATCGGGTCCAGTTAAACCTGTGCCTACCTACTGCCGTTACATCCATGGAGGATCGGACTTACGTAGGGCGTCCGTGACTGCCAAAACTGGCCCAGCCAGAGGGACTGCGTCGACAAGTCGTGATAGCAAGTAACAAGCCCAACTCCGGAGTGGCACTCGAGGGGCGCGACCCCAACGAGGAAAGTATCTGAGCATCTCTGTCGAGCTCAAATGTGGCTCATGCAGGCTATAATCCAAATCCTCGATCAACAAGATCGACTGTAGCCAAAAGAACTCTGTCTCACTTACAGGCTGGAAAACCACACAGCCGAGACCCACTGTCACTCAAACAGCTCCCAAGAACCCTGACCTACAGACCGCTATCCAACTTCACTCGGCCCCCAGACACGAGTGTAAATGCATCCCACAACAACCCGACCTCTCGGCCCACTACACGGGCGAGGAAGACTCTAAGTCCAGAGTGAAAATATAGAATAAAGGTGTGGAAATGTCTAGAGCAATAAAAACCTAGCCCAAGTTGAAGTTTTCTACAATCTGGCTGAACATACTGCATATGGCGGGGGTGCTAGGTCAAGTTCCAAGATAAAAATAATTAACAGGATGAAGGAAAGATAACATATCACATGATCATCTTAATAAAATAGGAACATCAATTTTTCACCGACTGGCTCACTATCAATATACTATTCTAGTCATGCAAATTCCTACACATATAGAATTAATAAGCAATTCGTTGATCTTGAAGATATGGCCACCCACCTGAGAAGCTGAACTGTCCAAAATCCCACAGCTAAAAAATCCAAGAAAACAACAACTCCAAATCCAAAGGGTCCAGCACGATCCGCAATCCCTCCTGGGTGCAACACAAGGCTAAAAATTACACTTTAATCCCAAAATTTAACTAAGTATTACAATCTAAATTTCAGCCGCGAAGATGTCAAATTTTCACCTACAGACAGGGCTCCAAAAATTCTCATAAAAATACCACAGCGATCCTCGCGTCGATACCTTCGAAACAGGTACCTGCACGCCCAATTCCGAGCACCGTAGGCCGAGTTACAAATTCCACAGTATCGGTGCGCAAAATCTCACAACCATACAACTGTAAACTCTCGAACAGATAAAAAGGAAGATGTATACCTCCGGGAAGGTCTCAAAAAAATCCAAAAAAAATACGGTGATGATTCTCGCGTCGAGTATATGAAAAAAGTGTAAAGGCTCGCTCTGATCTGACGCTCGAGCGCGAAGATCTCCTTGAAACAATCAGCTGCCCTCACAAATCCTCACAGAAAAAAAGGTCCCCAGTGAGCAAGGAAAAACACCTCGAAAAACGCAAAACGAGCGAAAGCTGAAAATACCAAAATTGTAGCCTTACCTGTCGCAGATCCAACGGTGAAGAAATTGCTCGAAAAGATGGTCGGAATAGGCCGCGGGAGCTCGCGCACCAAAACGCGACGGAAGAAACACCGAAGAATGAACGTCGCGACTCGCCAAGAAAATGGGAATCTCGAAAACCGTGCCACGTAAAGTCTCCAAACTCTGCAGATGGATGCAGCACTGCGTGGGGGTGAAGTCCTCTGAAGAAGCCCAAGAGAGAAAAGGCCGAAATCAGTGAAAAATACCCACTGTAAAGTGAGTTTGGGCTTTATATAGGCCCACACAAACAATTGGGTTAATACCCAATATATCCCCGGTTTCGGGCGCTGGACCAGCTTTCGGGCGCCCGAAACCGGTGGAGCAGCACACCGCAGCCCAGCGTCCGAAACGCTCGGGAGCCGCCACGTCACCCGCACAGCAAACAGCTATGCGGGGCGTGCCAGGAGCGGCCACGTGGCCCTCCCGGGGGCCGACGCGTGTCCCGCACAGCGAACAGCTGTGCGGGGCGCGCGTGCTGCCGCCGCGTGGCGCCTCCCCTCGGTCAAACGGGTAGGTGGCGCCCGCCAATGGCAGGGCGCCACCTGGCCTGCACAGTGGTCACGGTCACACGTGCGGGCAGGCACCGCTGCCATGCACGCGCCCCGAGGCGGGGTCCCGCGCTCCCGTGCGCTGCGCCCGATGAGCCAACCAATCACGTGCCGACACGTGTACCCTGCACCCGGTCCACGCACCCTACTTCAGGTTCCGTGGACCGCGCCACGTGCACCGACCAACCGGGGGCTGCCACGTGTCCACCCGCCTTGGTCCATGCACCGCCGCGCCCGCTCTGTGGACCGCGCGCCTTGAGCCCGCCAATCAGGCGGCGCCACGTGTCCATGCGCCGGGTCCGTGCACCCAGCCGCACCTCTCCGTGGACCGAGCGCTACTGACCAGCCAATCACGGGCCGCCACGTGGCAGCCGGCGGTCCACGGCCCCTCCCATGCACCGAAATCCAAAAAAAAAAACTTCCGGGAGTCCGTTTTTGGGCATCCGGACTCAGAATTTAACAAGCAAATAACCGTTTTCGAGCGTTTTTCCATGCTGAATCCAATTCCAACCTCTGTTTGGCCTAAATCCTTATCAAAATTTTGGCAAATGCAGCCGAAGGCCAATACAGCAATAGATATCTCACAGGGTCCATTTGCGCATCCCTTTGATGCACTATAGGCCAGACATACCAACAATAGGTGTTCTAAACAATGGATTCACCAAAAAAAGGTTGCATGGGAACCTGGGCCACCACAGGCGCAATCCACTCCCAGCCACAGATATCCTATGTGCCTCGTCCCTCGAAACCTGAAGCACGCAGTTGAACAACTGCATAAACTCTCTAGCACAGGAAGGCTCTCAAATAGTCACTCATCACCACCAACCACGACTCTGCCTCCAAAGGCTCCAACTTAATCTTACGAGTCAGGGTGGTTCATTTGCCAAATATGGCTCACTCAATCAAACATGCCCCACAGCTCCTCTGCTGTCAACTTTCTACCCTGCCTCGGTGCCTCGGCACTAAACGTTGGCACGGAGGGGGTTACTCAGTGCTCCGACAACTGTGTCACCAAAACCAGCTGCTCCTTTTACTGCTGATAGGCCTCTAACAATCCTGTCATCTGGGTCCGGAGCTCTCGAACCTCAATCCGGATATCCGACCCAAATCCAACCACTCAAGCTCAACTGCTGTGACAGAATAAACCCGGGTCAAAACCCAGCGTCGGGGAGACATCGCTCGCCACGACGAAATAGCAAAACAGCACACAACACCGCTCGACCCAATCCAGCGAAAGTCTAAGGCATGTCACCCGTTCCACAGCATTATGTTGTCTGTAGCCAACATAATCGCTTAGGAGAATAAATATGTCGATCACTCCTCCCATCCCTTGGGAGAGGTATAAAACTCAATCAGGACTCTCGCTATGAATCACGACTCTTACGAAGTCATCCAAGGGTCAAACCATAAGCCTAGGGTTTCTAAGTCCACCATGACCTACAACCTAGGCTCTGATACCACCTAATCTGTCACGCCCCGGGGTCGAAACTGCGACCCGGGCTCGCCAATAGATCCGCCGCCTATACAAAACCCCGCATAGGTGAAGTGTCCAACCTGCAAGAAAAGGTGCTACAGCTGTGAAGACCAAAATCTTTGTGAGTTCGGATACTAGTGGATTGGTAGCTCGTCGGCGGCACATTTTGGGTGTGTTAGAGTTGTCGGTGCGCGAAAAGGATGCGAAACTCAGATCCGGTGCGAAAAACCGCATAAAGGGATGTACGGAAGTGCGGTGATTGTACAGTTATTATTTGGAGAGCCTTGAGTATACTTTTTTGGTGTGTCGGAATCCTCGGTTCGCCAAATGGACGAGAAAAATGGACTCAGCGCGAAAAACTGTGCGAAATACACTATTTCTGGATATTTTTGGGCTTATAACAGTGTTTTGGGTGTTGCTGGGGGTGTGGACCGGGCTCACGGCGGGTGGCTCACAAGCCATGCACCGGCGGGTGCAGCGCGGTGCATGGGGAGGCGTGCACCCGGTCCAGGATTCCGGGCGGGCGCCCGGTGCACGCGCGGTGCACCGGGCACCGTACGCCGCGCATGCGCGCGCGCGTGGCGCGCGCCCGTGGACCGGCCGGAGCCATGTGGCGGCCCATTATTGGCCGGCTCACGTCGCTCGGTCCACAGGGAGGCGCGGCCGGTGCATGGACCGCGCGGCGGGCCACGTGGCATGCGCGGAGTGGCGGGCTCACGCGGCGCGGCTCAGCGGATGCGCGCGGTTCTGGTAGACCGGGCGTAGCACACGTGTCGCCCGGGGATTGGTGGGCTCAGCTGGGCGCGGTCCATGGGCGCGTGGGGCAGCGCCTCGGGGCGCGTGCCGGTGCAGGGCGCCAGTGCGGCTGGTCGGCCGCACATGGCCCGCACTCGAGTGCGGGCCACGTGTCGGCCGGCCAGGGGGGCGGGTGCATGCACCGCCCCCAGCTGGCCCCTGCCACGCGGCGGCCACCCAGTCGCCCCGCACAACTGTTTGCTGTGCGGGGGACACGTGGCCGCTCCAGGGGATTCCGGGCGGTCGGACGGGGGGCCGTCCGACCTGCTTAGCGGATTCGGGCGGCCGAAAGTGGCGCCCGAATCCACTAATTTTTGGGGGGGGGGGGGGGGGGGTGTTGGCAGCCTATAAATAGGGCCTTTTGGGCCCCTTTTGCTCTCTTTCTGAGCAGATTTTCACAGGGCACCCTTAAGGAAAAACCTTCCTCCACCTGAAACCTTTCTTGCTGATCATTCCTGGGATTTTTAGGAGCGCGTTTTTCGAGGTTGGCTATTTTCCAGCGCGGCGCGACGCTCGTTCTTCGACGACCCGTTTCGTCCCTTCGCAGTGTTTAGGCTCCCCCGGCTCACCCCGACCTCCGATTCGGGTGATTCTTGCGCCGTTGGACTCTCGACAGGTAGGGCTTCATTTTTTATATTTTGAGTTGCCCCTGGTTTTCACGTGGATTTTGAGTTTCCCGAGCTTCTTTGTGACCCATTTTTCCTCGCAGAGTTTTGGACAGCACCTGGTTGATTCGACTATAACTTCGCGCTCAAGCATCGGATCGAGGCGATTCAAAAGGCGTTTTTCATCGACATCTCGCAAGGAATCTCCTGGAATTTTCTCAGAATTTTCTGAATATTTTTCGAAGGTGGAAATCTCCTTTCTCTGTAACTCTTTGGTACAGAAATTCTGCACTGTTTTGTTTGGGGTGTTCCCCTTGCCGAATTTGTTTCTCAGCGAAGGAAGCTCAGTTTTGAGCGTGCAGGTACTCGTTTCGACGGGTTCATCGCAAGGAACGCGACGGTATTTTTCTGGGAATTTTCTGAGCACCCTACGCAGGTGAAAATATGAGATCTTTAGATCGGTTATTTTGGGACAGAATTTGTGAAGTTTGAAGGACTAAAATATGTATACTCTGTTACGGAATTTGAGTTGGCGTATTTCGTGAATGTATTAAGTCTTGAAAATTGAAGATGAAGAAACTTTGGATCGTATACCTCAATCTCAAGTAAGAAGAATTCAAAAGGATCAGGTACGTTTAACTAAAGAATATTGATGATCCGAATACTTCTTATAGTGTAGAAACACCTGGAAGAGGTTTTAATTGCTTAAACATCAAAAACTGGACATGGGACATGTTCAGGATCCGGATCGTGGCTTGCAATCCGGATCCCGAAGGGTGTTTTGTTCATACACTGTTTCAATCCGGATCACAGCATCTTATGATCCGGATCCCGAACACTGGTTTTACCTTTTGCTTTTCCGATCCGGATCAGGATTTGCAATCCGGATCCCGAATGTGATGTTTGGTGAAACTGTATGAACGATCCGGATCGAGGACTATGATCCGGATCCCGAACGTGTTTTTCTGGAAATCGTTTTGTGCTTCTGCAATCCGGATCGCCAATTCCAATCCGGATCGCCGTCGGTAAAATTTCCAGAAAAGGCAGTTTTTGATCCTATATTCTTCCAATGGTTTCTAACCTATAAATAGCCCTTCTTTTCATTTCTAGGGCATCCACATACATCGGCAAAAACAGAAAAATATAGCCGAAAGAAAAATCCACATATATAGAGAAGAAAGGAAATCAATAGATCTATTCTATGTTTCTTCATCTATATTGATTGATTTGATTCTAGGTTTTCCATACTCACATTTTGAGTAGAATCAAATCAATGAATACTTAGATGGTATTTCCGATCTATCTTTGATCTAAGTATTCGGCGGATCATCACCACCCAAACAAACAACGATTTACCCAAAATCGGCGCGTGGACTCGCGTGGCCTTGTGGATTCAAGGTGCAACCGCTCTCGTGGATTCGGAGCGAGGTACGTTCGTGGATTCGAAGCGTGCCATT
This sequence comes from Tillandsia fasciculata, assembly GCA_029168755.2. Taxonomy (NCBI): domain Eukaryota; kingdom Viridiplantae; phylum Streptophyta; class Magnoliopsida; order Poales; family Bromeliaceae; genus Tillandsia; species Tillandsia fasciculata. The sequence continues at coordinate 18,232,250 of CM054938.1, forward strand.
GGGTGAAGACCGTGGATTCGGTCGGACGTCGTGGACTCGACGTTGGACGCTGTGGATTCAGCGTTGGGCGCGGATCGTGGATTCGAGAAGCGTCGTGGAGCGAGCGGGAAGATCTACTAGGAGCGTATGGTAAAAGGTTGAGTCGTCTGTGAGTACGTTATATCACCTTGTACGTGTGTTAATTCTAGTGGATTTCGCCGTGTTATCGGTCCCGTGGTTTTTTACTCCGGTTTGGAGTTTTTCCACGTAAAAATCTTGCGTGTTCTTTTATTTTTCCGCATTGGGTTTATTGCGCAATGATTTTTTGAGTGTTTATTGTTTACACCTATTCACCCCCCTCTAGGTGTTTTTTCCCCTATTTAGATCCTTATTAACCTAAACCCAACAAGTGGTATCAGAGCGGGAATAGGGTTGTAAACAATGGTTGAAGGTGGAAACATCAATCGACCCCCTTTCTTTGATGGAACAAATTATGCGTACTGGAAAGTACGGATGAAAGCTTTTTAATTTCCATCGACGAAAGGGTGTGGCAATCAATTGAATTAGGATGGTCTAATCCAACTGAAATTTTAGATGATGTTCGCACCTTAAAACCTAGGTCGAAATGGACCAAGGAAGAGATAGACTTATCTTCTTACAATGGCAAAGGAATTAATGCTCTATTTAATGCTTTGTCACAAACTGAGTTCTCTCGCGTCTCGGCATGTGAGACTGCGAAAGAAATCTGGGATGTTCTTCAAGTTACGCATGAGGGAACTAACCTAGTGAAGATTCAGAAACTGCAAATGCTCACGAGCAAGTTTGACTCTATCTCTATGGCAGAGAATGAATCCTTCACTGACTATTACACACGATTGCAAGATATCGTAAACTCATGTGCTAACTTGGGAGAGAAGATTCCAGAATTTAAAGTTGTAAGAAAAATTCTAAGAACTCTTCCTGAACGATTTCGCCCGAAGGTCGCAGCCATTGAAACAATTAAACACCCGGACGAAATGCGTGTAGAAGAATTAGTAGGTGCTTTACAAACTTATGAAATGACATTTCCTACTAACTATTCTTCTGGAAAAGCATCCTCTTCTAAGTCTTCAGGTTACGCATTGAAATCAACTAAAGAAGAAGACGCGGATTCATCCTCCTCGGACGACGACGAGAACCTTTCTATGGAGGACTTTGAGAAGCAGCTCGCTCTCTTGACAAGGAAGTTTCGCCGCAACTTCCGAAGGGGAAATTCAAGCAAAACTCAATCCTTCGGAAAGTCGAAGAAAGGCAAGGGTCCTTCAAGCCACAAGTCAAGAAATCAAGAGAACTTCTCAAAGGATAAGAAAAGTTCTGAGGGACAAGTTCAGTGCTTCAAATGTCGAGGCTACGGCCACATTGCAACAGAATGTCCCAACAAGAATCCGGCTAAGAAGAAAGCGATGCAAGTTGTTACTTGGGATGACAACTCCACGTCAAATGAGTCATCCTCAAGTGATGAAGAAGACAACGCGACAGCTTTCCACGCGTCCACTACATCTTCTCCCTTCATGTGCTTAATGGCAAGTACATCCGACTCACTGTCCAACTCCACTGTTGAAAAGATTGCAACGGACGATGAATCAGATGATTCGGAAGGTGAAGATTTTGCTTTAGCCTACCATAAGCTTTTGAGGGATTCAAAGAAACTGGCTAAGCAAAACAAGGGGTTGAAAGGGAGATTACAGGATCTTGAAGATGAAGTAAAAAGGGTAACCTCTATCTCAACCGATCTTGAAGTGGAAAGGGACAATCTGATTAAGACAAATGTTTCCCTTCAAGAGTCCAATGAGCAACTCGAGAAGAATTATATGGATATGGTGAACAAAGCGAATTACTTCTTGAAGCTCAACGGCGAGGCTCGACAAGAAAAATTGGAGATGACGGAGACCATACGCCAACTGAAGGATGACTTAAAGAGATTTTCTTCTGGAAGGAGTAAGTTGGACAGACTTCTTGGTCTTGGTCAAAGAAATAAGTTCGGCCTCGGATACACTCAAACTGGAGACATTCCAAGTTCGAGTGGTACAGTATTTGTGCCTCAGTCGGTATCTCCTCCTCCGACACCGGTGTTCACGACAAGCAACGACAACAAACCTACTACATCTTCCTCGGAATCGACAAGAATCAAGGTATGTTTTCGTTGTGGCAGTTCAGGGCACATAAGGAGAAATTGCAAGATGGAAGCCAAACGCACACCTCAAGCACCTCTTGCAATGACTACCAAAAAGGCTATTCCTCAGAAATCAAGTGCAAATCATTTGAAGGAAAAGAACATTGGTAGGTACTTCAAATGCATATGACGACGATACGAATGAGAAAAACTGTTTTCAAACATACAAGACGGTCTTCATCAAGGAAAATTTCTCAACCATTGCCAACATACTCCAAAACTCAAAAGGTTTGGGTATGCAAAGGTGAAATTTTTCCTTGTCTTTAATCTTTCTACGATTAAATGTTGTGTAGATTATGTAGATTATTTTTTTTTTTTGGGCCAACTCGTCAACCATCTCTGGGAGGTAAATGGTATATTTTCTTATTGGTTGATGACTTTTCTAGATATACTTGGGTAGCTTTCTTAAAAGAAAAAGCTGATACCTTTGATTCTTTTCTCGAAATCTGCAATCGTATTATGATAGAAAAGAATGATAGGATTACTCGAGTTAGGAGTGATAGAGGTGGCGAATTCATAAATTCCAAATTCATTGATTTTTGCACTTCTAATGGCATTAAACATGAATTCTCTGCACCTTACACACCTCAACAAAATGGTGTAGTCGAGCGCAAAAACAGGGTCGTACAGGAAATGGCACGTGTTATGCTTCACAGCCGGAACTTACCTTTTTATTTTTGGGCTGAAGCGGTGAACACTGCTGTTTATGTTATTAATCGCGTGTATTTGCGCCCGGGGACATTGAATACACCATATGAACTTTGGTTTTGTAGAAAACCTAACATCAAATATTTTCGTATTTTTGGGAGTCGGTGTTTTATTTTACGTGATCGTGAGAATCTTGGAAAATTTGACTCTCGAAGTGACGAAGGGATTTTCTTAGGTTATTCTACAAACAGCAGAGCATATCGAGTTTTTAACTTAGAATCTAAGACGATCGTAGAATCGATAAATGTTAAGGTAGATGAAGCTTTTCACTTTGAATCTGAAAAATCTACCCTCGATATCTCTCTTGATGATGATACACCTGCTAATGCATCTTCTTCTAACAATTCTTTCGATAATAATGATGCATCTAACGATTCTTCAAGCTTATCTGATGTGCAGGAATCATCTCGTGTACCTCCGTCTACTCCTCTACCTCAAACGTTACGCATCTCCAAGGATCACCCTGAATCGAACATCATTGGAGATCCACAAGAAGGAGTTAGAACACGGAGACAATTGGTTTGCGGATTTGCATGCTATGTATCTCAAATCGAACCAAGGAATGTTGATGAAGCTCTCCAAGATGATTACTGGATTAAAGCAATGCAGGAAGAGCTCCATCAATTCGAGCGAAACAAAGTCTGGGAATGACGAAGCCTCCGAAGCAACACAATGTGATAGGTACCAAATGGATCTTCAAGAACAAGAAAAATGAAGAAGGTACTATCATCAGGAACAAAGCAAGGTTAGTTGCTCAAGGCTACTCTCAAGTAGAAGGTATAGACTTTGATGAAACTTTCGCCCCTGTAGCTAGACTCGAGTCCATTCGTATATTGTTTGCGATTGCTTGTCATTTTAAAATCAGATTATTTCAAATGGACGTTAAGAGCGCCTTTTTAAATGGATTTTTAAATGAGGAAGTTTATGTGGCTCAACCGAAAGGTTTTGTGGATCATAAACTACCTAACCATGTTTTTCGGTTGAAAAAGGCTCTTTACGGTCTGAAACAAGCACCGCGAGCATGGTACGAAAGGTTGACAAAGCACCTTTTGGAAAAGGGCTACACTCGAGGGGGAGCTGACAGGACTCTCTTTGTGAAGCATTATCAAAACAATTTCATAGTTGCTCAAATCTATGTTGATGACATTGTTTTTGGAGCAACGAGAGATAATGATGCTTCTAAATTCGCGGAGACCATGGAAAGCGAATTTGAGATGTCCATGATGGGCGAATTGAATTATTTTCTTGGATTACAAGTTAAACAAAACGATGAAGGAATTCACTTGTGTCAATCCAAGTATGCACTGGAGTTGGTCAAAAAGTTTGATCTTGAAAATTCTAAGGATTTTCCGACTCCAATGGGAACTAGCCATAAGGGACTTGGAAGTGAATCACAAAGTGAGAATGTAGACGAGAAACTGTACCGCAGTATGATTGGAAGTCTACTATATCTCACGGCTAGTCGCCCGGATATATCCTTCAGTGTTGGGATTTGTGCGAGATATCAATCAGCACCGAAGGAGGTTCACCTGAAAGCGGTGAAACGGATCATCCGATATATCAAAGGTACAATCAATTTCGGAATTTGGTATCCTATGGGAACGACTTTGGATATTGTTGGATACTCAGATGCCGATTGGGCTGGATCAGTGGATGACCGGAAAAGCACGAGTGGTGCATGCTTCTATCTTGGCCATTGCCTTGTCGCATGGCACAGTAAAAAGCAGAATTGCATAGCACTCTCGACTGCCGAAGCGGAGTACATTTCTGCAGGAAGTTGTTCAACCCAATTGATTTGGATGAAAAGCGTGTTGAGCGATTTCCGGATTTCAACATCTTCGGTAACCATTTTATGTGACAACACTAGTGCTATTAACATTTCAAAAAACCCTGTGTTGCACTCTAGAACAAAACATATTGAACTTAGATATCATTTTCTTAGAGAGCTAGTTGAATCAAACATTCTTCAACTGTCATATATTTCAACTGAGGATCAATTAGCCGATATCTTAACAAAACCTTTGGATCAAAAACGTTTTATTCACTTGCGTAAAGCAATTGGCATGCTTTCCTTGAAATAAACTCTTTTGAAACTTTGCTTAGGTTAGGTTTTGTTTTTATTTTTGTTTTGTTCTTTATCTATGTTTTGTACATAGGACATTAATTGAGCATATATCTTAATTGACTTTAATTGCATCCTTTCATGCATTTAGAAATTTATTATGCTTTTGATGTCATAATATTTCAATGTTGCAATGATCATTTACGTTAATTAAACCATCTTTTAAGTGATCAAAGTCAATTTCTCTCTCAATGATCTCTTGGTATAGTCATTATCATATTTGATTGCTTAGTCGAGTATGAATTCGAGATCAATGGTTTGGTTGAATACCGTATATATTAAATAATTGATAGCCAATTGAGGGGGAGTCAATGAAATGTAAAATGCTCAAAAGATGTGGAAAGAGTTACATCCCAGTGAGGAGTGTGAAAACTACCACCACATGGAGGAAATGAAAGAAAAAATATATACTCCATGAATGAAAAGCAAACTTTTTGTTTTGGAAATTGTTGATGAAATTCATATTGAAATACTTGACTTAGTCGTATTTCATGGTTGGTATAAGGTGGGATTTTTGTTTTAAGATGCTCAAAGAGCCACTCCTTCAACAGATTGTCTAGATATATTATCTAACTTATCTGGGATTTCAAACATCTATTGATCTTGGTATTTCATTTTCTTTACCAAAATTGATGATTTGATAAAGGCATTACGCATAAGATCAGGATAGATGTAATTGAAGTTGTTCAACTTTAAGTGTTTTAACTTTCGTAAATTTTCGTTTCATTTTTGGATATTTTTGATAGATTTTTCATAATCTATTTCTTGTTGTATGAAACGATGTCGTTTGTTTAAAGTTGATATGATAAAGTGCTTACATACTTTTTCTGGATTTTATGGAATTTTTCTAAATTTTTCTGGAGAAAAAGTTGCAGCCGATCCGGATCGGGGCTAGTGATCCGGATCCCGAACGCAGGATTTTTCCTGCGGGTAGCCGATCCGGATCACATTCTCGAGCCAATCCGGATCACGGCTAGGGTTTTTATAAAAACATAGAGATTTTCAATTTCTTTTACCCTAATCTCTGGTTTTCAAGCCTCTAGAGTTTCTCTCTCTAGATTTCTTGCTTCTTGGAGCCTCCAAACTCAAAGTTCTTCGAATTCAAGTAAGTTTTATTGATCAAAACTCGGTTTTTACAGTTTTTCATCAAACGTGAGTTGAAAAAATTGGAACTTTTTCGTTTGTGAATGGTTTTTGATCAAATTTCTTTTGAAATAAGAACTCTGGGTCAATTAGTTTTGCGTTTATGCTGGATTTTTACCTGATTAACGAGTTTTTAGGTTTTGATTTCTAAAAATTCGATTTTAGGGCATAAAAGAGGAATTTTTGTAAATCATGGGATTGATCTATTTTTAAAATTCTTTTTGGAAAACTAATTTGATTCTTGGCTTCTCTACATGATTATGATTGTCTAGGTACAATCTTTCAAATTTTTCAAAATTGACGATTTTTCATATGTTCTTGAGTTGGTTGTGCACAGGACATTTCTTGTAACTCAAAGCACTGTCAGCAATGGTGATCACCTGGATCATTTTCCTACTTGCTGCCATGGTCCACGTAAAGGATACTGCCAAGCCAAAGAGGACCAAGAGGACGAAACGAGCTAAAGCTGACTCCGAGACTGAATCTGAAACGGAGTCAATTGACTGGGACAACATTGAAATTGAAGCACCTGTCCCTACTGTCTCAAAAGGAAAGGCTCTTGCTGAAGCCCCCAAGACTAAGCCTCCTCCTACAGCAGCTGAGAAAGGGAAAGCACCAATGGAACCTACACAAACTGGAAAAAGGATGAAAACTGGTGCGAGGAAAAGAGGTAGTGCTCAGGGCATTTCAATCAACGAACCTATAGCCAGCCAGCCTCCTCCTCAGGAATTCATTAGCTCTACAAGAATCAAGGATTTTGAGAAAAGAGAATGTATTGGTGAGAGACATGTCAATGTCAAACCAATGATGGAACGCTCTGCAGAGTTTGGGAGGTTATTTAATCAAGCTGGTCTCGGTCCAATTTGCAACTTTCCCGAATCTACTGGGTATTGCCCGCACTCGGTTCGCATGTTTTATCAAAATGCTGCAAGTCTGATGGATCAAGAGGACGGACGACGAGAATTTCATACTGTGGTCAAAGGTATCAAAATTAAAGTCACTCCCCAACTGATTGGAGAGGTGCTCAGTATGAAAGCCAGATCTGATGGGCTTCATTATCTGAAGACTCAAGTCTTCACAGAAAACTCTTGGAGAGTGGTAGTTAATGGAATTTGTCTTCCAGATACTCTGTCTACCGGAAATTCTGTTTTCTCCAAAGAACTTAAGAAAGAGTACAAGTACATAAACTTCATTGTCTGTTACAACATTCTTCCCAATATGAACACGAAAGTCCTTCGATGGGATAGAATGCTTTTTCTCTATCTTCTTGGCAACCCGACTGCATTGATGGGAGCAAATCTGAACATTCCTTATCTCATTTGGCATCGGATGACGCGGTATGTCGAACACTCTCACCCCACAGAGCGACTACCATACCCAATGATTATCATGCGCATCCTCAAGAAGTTTAAAGTGGATACAAGTGCGAGCTCCTACATGTATAGTTTGGGGACAATAAATGAGACAACCATTGTCAAGTCCTTGTCAACAAAGCAAGATGATCCCCCATCTCCTCCACTCCGACAACGAGCTCGACCACAAGCGGGTACTTCCACAGCCCCAGTTCCTCCTTCACAGCAGGCACCTCCATCCACCTCTGACGATGATGCCTCTGTCACCTCTATCTTTAAAGAACAACAGCGGCTGTCAAATGAACAGGAACGTATATCTGCTGAGTTCACTGAAATGAGAGGAGACATTCATGTTATGAAAAATGAGCTGGAAGTTCTCACAGCTTCACAAATCACTCTGAATAAGTCTGTCTCATCAGTGAAGAAACTTGTGAAGAAGTTATTTGCTAAAATGGGATGCACAACATCCGATGATTCTGACCCTGAGGAATGAGTTTTTGTTCTGATCTTATCTTTTTTTGCAGGTCTTGAACTTTCCTTGTTTGTTTATCTTTCTAACCTTCCTTTGACTTGTAATTATTTAACTTTGGTTTGTGACAAAAAGGGGGAGAGAGTTAGAGAGAGTTAGCGAGAACTTTGAACAATGAACAATGATTGTGAATATCAACCTTGTGAATATCAAGGTAAGTATGACTTCCACTCAACTTTGGTTTTTCTTTTGTGATTTGTGACATGCCTCTCTACTAACTATTCGACTAACTATTTGGGCATGTAATATGACTAACAAGTTGATGTTGGACTAACATACTTTGACATTTGGTTTTCGACTGCTTAGAAGATATGTTGGTTTTAACTATGATTCTCTTACATATCTGAATTTTTCAAATGTCATGATGAGAATAAACTCTATCTCTGTATTTGGTTTTGTATGATACATTTCTTGAGGTATCTAACGATTTTGTTTGTCAAGAATGCTTTCTTTGTGCAGAGATTACAGATGTCTAAGTCTAGAGTCTGTTTTAGGAGTTTATCTCATGTATTTAATTTCTGGATCTCTTTTGTAAATTTTTGTTGTATGGTGATAGCAACAAAAATATCTTTTTGAATTTTCTTTTGTGGATTTGTGTTTTGTCACGAAACCGCCAAAGGGGGAGATTGTTACGGAATTTGAGTTGGCGTATTTCGTGAATGTATTAAGTCTTGAAGATTGAAGATGAAGAAACTTTGGATCGTATACCTCAATCTCAAGTAAGAAGAATTCAAAAGGATCAGGTACGTTTAACTAAAGAATATTGATGATCCGAATACTTCTTATAGTGTAGAAACACCTGGAAGAGGTTTTAATTGCTTAAACATCAAAAACTGGACATGGGACATGTTCAGGATCCGGATCGTGGCTTGCAATCCGGATCCCGAAGGGTGTTTTGTTCATACACTGTTTCAATCCGGATCACAGCATCTTATGATCCGGATCCCGAACACTGGTTTTACCTTTTCACTTTTCCAATCCGGATCAGGATTTGCAATCCGGATCCCGAATGTGATGTTTGGTGAAACTGTATGAACAATCCGGATCGAGGACTATGATCCGGATCCCGAACGTGTGTTTTTCTGGAATTCGTTTTTCTGCTTCTGCAATCCGGATCGCCCAATTCCAATCCGGATCGCCGTCGTTAAATATCTCCAGAAAAGGCAGTTTTTGTATCCTATCTTCTTCCAATGGTTTCTAACCTATAAATAGCCCTTCCTTTTCATTTCTAGGGCATCCACATACATCGGCAAAAACAGAAAAATATAGCCGAAAGAAAAATCCACACATATATAGAGAAGAAAGGAAATCAATAGATCTATTCTATGTTTCTTCATCTATATTGATTGATTTGATTCTAGGTTTTCCATACTCACATTCTGAGTAGAATCAAATCAATGAATACTTAGATGGTATTTCCGATCTATCTTTGATCTAAGTATTCGGCGGATCATCACCACCCAAACAAACAACGATTTACCCCAAAATCGGCGCGTGGACTCGCGTGGCCTTGTGGATTCAAGGTGCAACCGCTCTCGTGGATTCGGAGCGAGGTACGTTCGTGGATTCGAAGCGTGCCACTGGGTGAAGACCGTGGATTCGGTCGGACGTCGTGGACTCGACGTTGGACGCTGTGGATTCAGCGTTGGGCGCGGATCGTGGATTCGAGAAGCGTCGTGGAGCGAGCGGGAAGATCTACTAGGAGCGTATGGTAAAAGGTTGAGTCGTCAGTGAGTACGCTATATCACCTTGTACGTGTGTTAATTCTAGTGGATTTCGCCGTGTTATCGGTCCCGTGGTTTTTTACTCCGGTTTGGAGTTTTTCCACGTAAAAATCTTGCGTGTTCTTTATTTTTCCGCATTGGGTTTATTTGCGCAAAGATTTTTTGAGTGTTTATTGTTTACACCTATTCACCCCCCTCTAGGTGTTTTTTCCCCTATTTAGATCCTTATTAACCTAAACCCAACATACTCTTCGTGGAGGTTTGGTACAGCATTGCGGGAGTTTTGGTGCGAGTGCGGGTTTTCGCATCTTGGACAGGATTTTAGCGCTCGAGGTGGGTACCGTTGTCAACCTCTTACTTGGGATAACCCACTAGGCATATTGGAGCTTGTATTTATGTAATATGGCCAACATACTAGTAAAATGGACATAGCATGCTTAAAGAAAAGAAAAGGGACTTGTAATTGACACTTGCATCTCTAGAGGACTAAATACTCATAAACGATAATTCTTATAAGTGTTAAACTGATTAGAATCCATGGGAACCTCGCTTAAGCCTTTGGTAATAAGTGGCTAAATTCATATCATATTTACGCATAATAGGGTGATATAAATATGTGTATTAATTAGCTTATGGCAGGATAATGCTTCAGTTATTCAAATAAAGGCATATTGTAAATCTTATAAAAATTAGAACACTAAAATTACTTTGTTAAGAAAGGACTTTTGCATGCTTGAATGGTCACCTAGTTAGGCCACCTTTTTCTGCCGAACTATCATGCTGGAATTGACTTAGGAGAAACCATGACTTCATTTTCTCCAGTTATCTTGACATAGGGGATGTCATGCCCGGGTTAGGGCAGGGGTTGGGATAGAGTAGGCAGATACGAGGGTTTCGGGACAGGCAGGCTGTGTAGGCAGGGTATTGCGGCGACCGCGGATTTTGGGCGGTTGACCGGACAGTTGTTGTTGCATCAGATCGGGGAAAGGATTTGGGCTCCTTTTAGTGGATGGTTCTGTTCCATTTAGATCAGTGTCATGATCCAGTCCTGCGGACTTACTTTTCCTTGGACACTTATTACTCAGGCATTTTACTCGTGTGGGTCTCTCCCCTCGAGTGCCACTCCGAAGTGCGCGATATGCAGACTTGAGTCCTTGAGACTCCTATCCCCTATCGGTGTTATGCGTAGGCTGGCATACCCGATTTGGCAGGCACCGCAGGCAGTCCCAGTGTTCACTGGAGTAGTGATTGGGTTTATTCAGACAGGCTTTGATATCCTGATGCATACATTTAGCTATCTTTTAGCTGGGCATGTAGAGGCATATTAGTGGTATTTTTATCAGTAGCCTTGCATATAGTTTACCACATTATTCTTTTCGCCTCTGGTAGTCCTAGTGGGCATGTTCGAGTTGAGGTTTACCCACTAGGGGAGGCTACTGTCTTTATAGTAGTTCTCACACCCACTCTTTTTCCTTCTTCTTTTTCCCCCTTTGTTTTGCAAAGTCTTCTGCGGGAGTTGCGAGACCCTCTTCCCAGGACCGAGGTAAGAGGATCGTTGACTAGCTAGCTATTTCCCTGATCCAGAGTTTTATAGATGTTGATGTATCCCCGGCACACTCAGACGGTTGTACTTTCCTTTTATTTTTGGGTCTGGCTTCGGCCAGCTGGTTGTATTTTATTTAGTGAGCTGGGAGAGACATTTGTATATTTATGAGAGCTATGTTGTACTTTCCTTTTTAGCATTTGTCTGAGTTGTACTAGTTGTAGTTTAGCTCTGTTTATGCTCTTTTATTATATCTATCTATCTGAGCAGGTTACCAGCGCTTCGTGTACACGGGAAATTTCGTGTGCACGGCGGATCTGTAGACGAGCCCGGGTTCTGGTTTACACCCGGGGCGTGACAGATTAAGTTGGTATCAGAGCTTAGGGATAGGTCAGTTGGGACTTAGGAAACCCTAGGCTTTTGGCAGACCCTAGGACGGCAGGGCGTGAGTGGCGTGATATTTTGCGAAAGTCGGCAATTTATTATTATTAAACTCTTCCTGTGAGTGAAGAGGGACTAGCATATCCTATTTCTGGAGGACTATTATGTTGGCTGCAGACAACATAAGGTTACGGAAATGGGAGGATGCTTATGACTTTCGCTGGATTGGGTCGAGAGTGGTTTTGTTTTCTGATCTGTTGTTTCTTGTGTGGCAGGATGCCTCCTAGGCGGCGGATTCCTACCCGGGGTACTTCTACACCCCCGGAGGGGCCGGAGCAGTCCGGGCCATCTGAGATTAGCGAGCTGAGGGCCATGGTGGCCCAGTTGGCGGAGAGTCACCGCCGACAGGAGCAGAGGTTCGAGCAGTTACTTGCCCAGGTTGGGGCACCTCCCCCTACTACTGTAGAGGCCCCTGTACCACCAGTTGTACCGCCGGTTGTTCCTCCCGTCCCTACGGCACCGTCGTCGAGCAGTGGGGCCCAGGGGATGTTCAGGCCATTGACCCCGGCGGAGGAGCAGGAGTTTGCCGACAAACTCTCACAGTTTTGTCAGCGAGGACCGCCTAGGTTCTCAGGGCGGAGTACACACCCGTGGGAGATCGGTTCGTGGCTGGCAGCGATGGAGAAGCTATTTCGGGACTTCTTCATCGACCACAGATATAGAGTGCACATGGCTGTACACTGTCTAGAGGGGGATGCAGATGCCTGGTGGCGTCGGGTTGAGCCTTTGGAGTTTCAGATTAGCCGACAGCTACCTTGGTCGGAGTTTCGACGGATGATTCTGGACACCTACTTCTCCACGAGCGTGAAGAAAAAGATTGAGGATGATTTGAAGAATCTACAGCAAGGTGATTGGGCTGTATGGGACTATTTTCAGGAGTTCACGCAGTTGCTCAACTGCGTGCCCTATGTGGCCAGGGATGGGCCGCACCAGGTCGAGCTTTTTGAGACGGGTCTGCGCCCTGAGATTTATACCTTGGTGCACGCCCAGAGGCCTCAGACCTTATCAGAGGCTGTGGATCATGCACAGTGGGTCGAGAGGGGAGACCACGTAGTTGCTAGGCGTGGTGGCGCGGTCGCTCAGAGTTCTGAGAGGAAGCGACCAGCGTCGGACGATGGGGGGCAGGCCAGCTCCTAGAGGCCGCCCCGACCGCCACCGCCTCAGTTTACGGGCCGTGGGCGATCGGAGCGGCGAGGGTCTGGGGGATCCCAGAGGCCCCCGCAGCATCAGCAGCAGCCCCAGCGACAGCAGCAGCATTCGCAGCAGCAGAGGTCGCAGTCCCGACAGCAGGGGTCACAGCGGCAGAGGCAGCAGCAGCAGCAGTCGAGGCAGTCTCAGTCGGCGGTCAGGTGCATCTTTTGCAGGGGACAGCACCCGTCGGATACTTGTGATCAGAGGTATGGCCGCTGTTATCGGTGTGGACAGTCTGGCCACATTCGAGCTACTTGCCCTTTCTCGACATCGCAGGCCCCTTCTTCAGCATCAGTTCCTTCGGTGCCCCAGCAGCGGCCTTATGCTCCAGCGAGCAGGGCTCCTTCCTCCCATCCCGCAGATTACAGACCCCCGGCACAGAGTGGGCGAGTCTACGCCGCCCAGGTAGAGGACTCCGCAGCAGCCGACCATGTGGTGGCAGGTATCACTTTACTTTTTGGTACTAGAGCTCGCACTTTATTTGATACCGGTGCATCACATTCTTTTATCAGTAGATCATTTGCATTATCCCATGGATTAGAGTTAGATCGGTTGCCACATGCATTAGTGGTACAGATTCCCGAGCATACATTGCATGTAGCGGAGTGTTGTTGGTCTTGCCCTGTACAGATTGAGTCTTGGATTCTGCCAGCGGACCTGATGGTCCTTAGTCAGCTGCGGGATTTCGATATAGTGCTTGGGATGGATTGGCTGGCTCGCTACTTTGCTACGATTGACTGTGCCGCGAGGACAGTGACCTTTAGCGAGCCAGGCCAGGAGGTGTTTGTTTATAGGGGGTACCAGAGTACTTTCTTTGCCTCAGTGGTTTCGACTTCTCGGGCGAGGCAGATGATGCGCAGTGGATGCGTAGCCTTTTTGGCTTGTGTGGTCAAGGAGCCTACGGCGGCACCGGGACTCACGGATATCCCTATTGTCCATGAGTTTCCGGACGTGTTTCCCCCGGAGTTGACTAGTATGCCGCCGGACAGGGAGATTGAGTTTTTGATTGACGTAGTCCCAGGAACTGCGCCAATCTCTAAGGCTCCTTACCGTATGGCACCGGCTGAGCTGCGAGAGTTAAAGGCGCAACTTCAGGACTTAATGGATAAAGGCTTTGTGAGACCAAGTGTATCGCCTTGGGGAGCGCCGGTGCTATTTGTGAAGAAGAAGGATGGATCACTTCGACTGTGTGTTGATTATCGAGAGTTGAATAAAGTGACCATCAAGAACAAGTACCCTTTGCCGCGCATTGATGACCTATTTGATCAGCTGCAAGGGTCTTGTGTCTTCTCCAAGATTGACTTACAGTCTGGTTACCACCAACTGAAGGTGAAGGCCGAGGACATCCCGAAGACGGCATTCAGGACGCGGTACGGGCATTATGAGTTTACCGTCATGCCTTTTGGATTGACAAATGCCCCTGCTGCTTTTATGGATTTAATGAACAGGATTTTTCGACCATACCTGGATCGATTCGTTGTGGTATTTATTGATGATATCCTGATCTATTCACGGAGTGATGCGGAGCACGAGGAGCACCTGAGGATTGTGCTGCAACTTCTCAGGGAAAAGAAGTTGTATGCCAAACTATCTAAGTGCGAATTTTGGCTTAGAGAGGTTACCTTTTTGGGACATGTGATCTCCGCCGCAGGAGTGGCTGTGGACCCGGCGAAGATTGAGGCAGTCCGGGATTGGCCCCGACCGACGATGGTATCTGAGGTTCGCAGTTTTATGGGCCTAGCCGGATACTACCGTCGGTTTGTGGAAGGTTTTGCGAAACTTTCCACACCCCTCACCCGTCTGACTCGTAAAGGGATTAAGTTTATTTGGAGTGAGGATTGCCAGAGGAGCTTTGAGGAATTAAAGAACAGATTGATGTCGGCTCCTATCCTTTCCCTCCCTATCATGGGGAAAGGATATGTGATTTATAGTGATGCATCGCACAGTGGACTTGGTTGCGTGCTGATGCAGGAGGGTAGGGTGATCGCTTATGCCTCTCGGCAACTAAAGGATTATGAAAAGAATTACCCCACCCACGACTTGGAGCTTGCTGCAGTGATTTTTGCATTGAAGTTGTGGCGCCATTATCTGTATGGGGAGCACTGCGAGATTTACACAGATCACAAGAGCTTGAAATACTTGTTCACACAGAAGGAGCTCAACTTGAGGCAACGCCGATGGTTAGAATTATTAAAGGACTATGATGTGGACATACTCTACCATCCCGGCAAGGCCAACGTGGTTGCTGATGCCCTGAGCAGGAGAGCAGTACAGAGCCTATCTTTGATGATCACCGATCAGGCGCCATTACTTGAGCAGATGAGGCGGTTAGAGCTCGAGGTTGTGTCCCCTGGGGTCTCTGCTAGACTTATGTCTCTAGTCGTGCAGCCCACTCTGTTGGACAGGATTCGAGAGAAACAGAGTGAGGACCCCCACTTGATGAGGATTCGAGAGCAGATCCAGACGGATTCGACAGGGGACTTCTCAGTTGATGCTTCGGGAGTACTTCGGTACAGGGACCGAGCTTGTGTGCCCATGGATACAGAGATTCGAGAGCAGATCTTGAGAGAGGCCCACTATACACCTTATACCATCCATCCTGGGGGACTAAGATGTATAGGGACCTCAAGGCACAGTTCTGGTGGAACGGGATGAAAAGAGACATTGGGAGATTTGTAGCACATTGCTTAACTTGTCAGCAAGTAAAGGCTGAGCATCGTGTACCTGCTGGCAAGTTGCAGAGCCTCCCAATCCCTGAATGGAAATGGGAACATGTTACCATGGATTTTGTCACTGGGTTGCCGAGGGCACAGACTGGAGCAGACGCGATCTGGGTAGTCGTGGACAGACTCACCAAATCCGCTCACTTTTTACCGGTACAGGTGACTTGGCCACTTGAGCGACTGGCACAGCTGTATTTAGACGAGGTGGTGAGATTGCATGGCGTGCCTGCCTCCATTGTATCTGATCGAGATTCGAGGTTTGTTTCGCGCTTTTGGAGGAGTCTACAGGCCACTTTGGGGACGCAGCTCAGTTTCAGCACGGCATTCCACCCACAGACAGACGGACAGTCAGAGCGGACTATACAGATTCTCGAGGACATGCTCCGGGCTTGCACGCTAGACTTTGGAGGAGGATGGGTGCGACACTTATCACTGGCAGAGTTTGCGTACAACAATAGCTTTCAAGCGAGCATCCAGATGGCTCCGTTTGAAGCATTGTATGGACGCAAGTGTCGCTCTCCACTTTATTGGAGCGATGTGGGTGAAAGACGGACTTTGGGTCCAGAGTTGTTGCGAGAGGCAGAGGATAAAGTCAGAATAATCAGGCAGCATCTTCAGACAGCTCAGAGCAGACAGAGGAGCTACGCCGATGTGCGGAGGCGAGACCTGGAGTTTAGGATTGGCCGGAGATCATGTCTTTTTGAAGGTTTCGCCTTCAAAGGGTATCCGGAGATTTGGGATTCGTGGGAAACTGAGCCCTCGTTATATTGGACCTTTTGAGGTATTGGAGCGCATAGGGCCAGTTGCCTACAGGCTTGCACTTCCTCCCAGGCTTGCTGGTGTTCACGATGTATTCCATGTATCGACCCTGAGGAAGTATGTTCATGATCCGTCACACATCATCGATTTCACCCCACTGGAGATTGCCGAGGACCTGAGCTTTGTTGAGCGGCCTTTGAGGATCCTGGACCGCGAGGTTAGGGAGTTGCGCAGCCGGGCCATCCCTTATGTGAAGATCCTCTGGAGCAGTCATGATGAGCGCGAGGCTACCTGGGAGCTAGAGTCAGCGATGATGGATGCTTACCCCCACTTGTTCGAGGCCCCGGCTTGAGGTATGGCTTTTGTTTCGAGGACGAAACTTTTTTAATGGGGGAGGATGTAATGTTCTGGTTTTTTTTTCCCCTTGCAGTTTTTCCGTTGAATCCTGCGTGTAGAACACCTAGTGTCGGTGTGTCTGGCCCACGGTGCATCAAAGGGGTGCCACAGATGGACCCTATGTGACATTTTTAGCTGATTTGGCCTTCGACTGTGCTTGCCGAATTTTAGAAAAGGAATTGGGCCAAACGGAGTTCGGATTTGGATTCAGCGCGGAAAAACGCTTGAAAACGACTGTTTATTTGTCAAATTTGGAGTCCGGATGACCAAAAACGGGCTTCCGGAAGTTTCGGAGGGATTCTGGTACATGGGGGTACCCCGTGGACCGGCCGGAGCCACGTGGCGGCCCATTATTGGCCGGCTCACGTCGCTCGGTCCACGGGGAGGCGCGGCCGGTGCATGGACCGCGCGGCGGGCCACGTGGCATGCGCGGAGTGGCGGGCTCACGCGGCGCGGCTCAGCGGATGCGCGCGGTTCTGGTAGACCGGGCGTAGCACACGTGTCGCCCGGGGATTGGTGGGCTCAGCTGGGCGCGGTCCACGGGCGCGTGGGGCAGCGCCTCGGGGCGCGTGCCGGTGCAGGGCGCCAGTGCGGCTGGTCGGCCGCACATGGCCCGCACTCGAGTGCGGGCCACGTGTCGGCCGGCCAGGGGGCGGGTGCATGCACCGCCCCCAGCTGGCCCCTGCCACGCGGCGGCCACCCAGTCGCCCCGCACAGCTGTTTGCTGTGCGGGGGACACGTGGCCGCTCCAGGGGATTCCGGGCGGTCGGACGGGGGGCCGTCCGACCTACTTAGCGGATTCGGGCGCCCGAAAGTGGCGCCCGAATCCACTAAGGGGGGGGGGGGGGGGGGTATTGGCAGCCTTTTGGGCCCCTTTTGCTCTCTTTCTGAACAGATTTTCACAGGGCACCCCTAAGGAAAAACCTTCCTCCACCTGAAACCTTTCTTGCTGATCATTCCTGGGATTTTTAGGAGCGCGTTTTTCGAGGTTGGCTATTTTCTGGCGCGGCGCGACGCTCGTTCTTCGACGACCCGTTTCATCCCTTCGCAGTGTTTAGGCTCCCCCGGCTCACCCCGACCTCCAATTCAGGTGATTCTTGCGCCGTTGGACTCTCGATAGGTAGGGCTTCATTTTTGATATTTTGAGTTGCCCCTGGTTTTCATGTGGATTTTGAGTTTCCCGAGCTTCTTTGTGACCTATTTTTCCTCGCGGAGTTTTGGATAGCACCTAGTTGATTCGACTATAACTTCGCGCTCAGGCATCGGATCGAGGCGATTCAAAAGGCGTTTTTCATCTACATCTCGCAAGAAATCTCCTGAAATTTTCTCAGAATTTCCTGAATATTTTTCGAAGGTGGAAATCTCCTTTCTCTGTAACTTTTTGGTACAGAAATTCTGCACTGTTTTGTTTGGGGTGTTCCCCTTGCCGAATTTGTTTCTCAGCGAAGGAAGCTCGGTTTTGAGCGTGCAGGTACTCGTTTCGACGGGTTCGTCGCAAGGAACGCGACGGTATTTTTCTGGGAATTTTCTGAGCACCCTACGCAGGTGAAAATCTGAGATCTTTAGATCGGTTATTTTGGGACAAAATTTGTGATGTTTGAAGGACTAAAATATGTATACTCTTCGTGGAGGTTTGGTACAGCATTGCGGGAGTTTTGGTGCGAGTGCGAGTTTTCGCATCTTGGACAGGATTTTAGCGCTCGAGGTGGGTACCATTGTCAACCTCTTACTTGGGATAACCCACTAGGCATATTGGAGCTTGTATTTATGTAATATGGCCAACATACTAGTAAAATGGACATAGCATGCTTAAAGAAAAGAAAAGGGACTTGTAATTGACACTTGCATCTCTAGAGGACTAAATACTCATAAACGATAATTCTTATAAGTGTTAAACTGATTAGAATCCATGGGAACCTTGCTTAAGCCTTTGGTAATAAGTGGCTAAATTCATATCATATTTACGCATAATAGGGTGATATAAGTATGTGTATTAATTAGCTTATGGCAGGTTAATACTTCAGATATTCAAATAAAGGCATATTGTAAATCTTGTAAGAATTAGAACACTAAAATTATTTGTTAAGAAAGGACTTTTGCATGCTTGAATGGTCACCTAGTTAGGCCACCTTTTTCTGCTGAACTATCATGCTGGAATTGACTTAGGAGAAACCATGACTTCATTTTCTCCAGTTATCTTGACATAGGGGATGTCATGCCCGGGTTAGGGCAGGGGCTCGGATAGAGTAGGCAGATACGAGGGTTTCGGGACAGGCAGGCTGTGTAGGCAGGGTATTGCGGCGACCGCGGATTTTGGGCGGTTGACCGGACAGTTGTTGTTGCATCAGATCGGGAAAAGGATTTGGGCTCCTTTTAGTGGATGGTTCTGTTCCATTTAGATCAGTGTCATGATCCAGTCCTGCGGACTTACTTTTCCTTGGACACTTATTACTCAGGCATTTTACTCGTGTGGGTCGCTCCCCTCGAGTGCCACTCTGGAGTGCGCGATATGCAGACTTGAGTCCTTGAGACTCCTATCCCCTATCGGTGTTATGCGTAGGCTGGCATACCCGATTTGGCAGGAAGCGTAGGCAGTCCCAGTGTTCACTGGAGTAGTGATTGGGTTTATTCAGACAGGCTTTGATATCCTGATGCATACATTTAGCTATCTTTTAGCTGGGCATGTAGAGGCATATTAGTGGTATTTTTATCAGTAGCCTTGCATATAGTTTACTACATTATTCTTTTCGCCTCTGGTAGTCCTAGTGGGCATGTTCGAGTTGAGGTTTACCCACTAGGGGAGGCTACTGTCTTTATAGTAGTTCTCACCCCCACTCTTTTTCCTTCTTCTTTTTCCCCCTTTGTTTTGCAGAGTCTTCTGCGGGAGTTGCGAGACCCTCTTCCCAGGACCGAGGTAAGAGGATCGTTGACTAGCTAGCTGTTTCCCTGATCCAGAGTTTTATAGATGTTGATGTATCCCCGGCACACTCAGACGGTTGTACTTTCCTTTTATTTTTGGGTCTGGCTTCGGCCAGCTGGTTGTATTTTATTTAGTGAGCTGGGAGAGACATTTGTATATTTATGAGAGCTATGTTGTACTTTCCTTTTTAGCATTTGTCTGAGTTGTACTAGTTGTAGTTTAGCTCTGTTTATGCTCTTTTATTATATCTATCTATCTGAGCAGGTTACCAGCGCTTCGTGTACACGGAAAATTTCGTGTGCACGGCGGATCTTTAGACGAGCCCGGGTTCTGGTTTACACCCGGGGCGTGACACGGTTGGACCGATTAGTGTTATGCATCGGATTAGGGATGACAGGTCGGGTTTGATTTGGGGGATTTGTGGGATATTGCGGCGACCGCGAACTTTGGGCGGCCGACCGGGTATTTACAGTTGCATCAGATTGGGGGGTTTGGGCTTTCTTTAGTGGATGGTTTTTTCCACTTGATTAGAGTCATGATCCAGTCCTGCGGACTTATTCTCCTTGGATACTTATTACTCAGGCATTTTACTCGTGTGGGTCGCTCCCCTCGAGTGCCACTCCGAAGTGCGCGATATGCAGACTTGAGTCCTTGAGACTCCTATCCCCTATCGGTGTTATGCGTAGGCTGGCATACCCGATTTGGCAGGCATAGCAGACAGTACCAGTGTTTACTGGTGGTTAGATTGGGCGGATTCAGACAGTCACCTTATTGGTTACATCATCGTTGTTACTCCTGATAGCATTGCATGTAGAGGCATTTTAGTGGTAGCGTTTTCATCGGCAGTTGTATACCGGTGAGAGAGATTGATACTTGAGTATGATTCCACGCCGTTGATACACGGTGATGATGCCACGTCGTTGATACACGACGATGAGGGGTTCTATTGAGATGTGAGAGCAGGCAAGTCTGGCCCTATCCAGGACCATCTGATTGGGTAATACATTGACAGTTACCTTTCGCGATGCATACATATGTAGTTATACATTTGAGATCACATATCTGTTGATATTATATAGCTTAGTAGTGATTTTCTATGAGTTATGCATGTGTCTATTTGAGATCATATAGTTGGAGACATTATTGGTACACGAGGGTCGTGATACATTCATTCATGCATACTCTTGACATTATTCAGTTGGTTCTGGGCATAGTAGAGTAGTTTCCTTTTCAGCTATTACTGTTATTCTTCTTACTATCACCTACTTTGCCCTTATGGTAGACTCGGTGGGTAGGTCGGAGGTTCGACGATTTACCCACTGAGGACTGCTGTTAGTAGTTCTCACACCCGTTGTTGCTCCCCAGTGATCTCTTCTGGAGCAGCGATACAGGCAGAGCGCGGCAAGGGAGTCGCGGACTAGATAGATCTCCACCCCGATGGTTCTGATAGAGGTCGCCTTATAGTTTATTTATTTCTTTCAGTTTTTTTATGTACCCCGACTACTGTATATTTGGCCTGGCTGGAGCCAGCTTTATGTATTATGTCAGTCCTCGAGTTGTATTCATATGGGAGTTACATTTGCTGTATTTTGTGGGGTATACTGATTGTGTATGATATATTGTAGTAGACTGGTATTATGATGATTTTGGAGTTGTATATTTTGGAGTTGATTCATGTAGTAGTGTTGGTGGAGTGGTATTATTGACGTTTTGAGCATTGTGGAATTTATGTATTTAGTTTCATTTCAAGTTGAGTTATATACCTCTATTATGGATTTGGATTGGTTGATCTTGGTTGGAAACTTGTTCATTGTTGGAGGATGTTTTGCATATGGCGGTGTTGTTGTGGTTGAGGCTTTGGAGTTTTGGTGTTGGTTGTATGTTGTTTTATAATAGTCTATGTTCATTTCTCGCTCTGTGCCACTTTCTGTGGCTATACATTCTCTTGTACACTACACTTGGCTGCTTGAGTTGTTGTGTCGCTTCGTATATGTGGGAAATACTGCATATACGGCGGATCTGATGTCGTACTCGAGTTCTGGTTTACACTCGGGGCGTGACAACAGCTAACAGATATCAGAGCTATAAAATAAAAGTACTGTAAAACTAAAACCAACCACTGTACAACTAGAAATAATAGTACAATATTCATCTCCCATAAGTGATAATCATACAATATCCTCAAATACAAAACCCAGAACACAACAAGAAGGTATCTCCAATAAAACATCAGTGTACAGGCTCTCAATACATAACATATCCTTACTAAAACAGTCTCTCAAAAGAGAAAATAAAATAACTAATATACTGAAGATCTCCTCTGAAAGGGTACCGCTACTCTCCAACGACGGGTAGGGATCTAGCTCGCGACTCCCTCGCCTCGATCAACAACCGCAGAATCAGCAACACCCGCTAAGACTCTGCAAAACAAATGAGAGAAAAGAAAGGGGGGGGACCCCCAACGGGTGTGAGAACTACACCAAAAAAGGAGTTCTCAGTGGGTACCGCCACCAGGCCCAACGATCTGCCCACTAAGTCCACTAGAGGCATAAGATAACCAATGCAGTAAAAATTGAACAAAAAAGATGGAGACACTCAACAGCTACCATGCCTCTATCTAAATGCTCAAAGGGGGAGAACCGAAGTATGGTATGCAACCACTAGCACATGAAGTGCACAATCGACCCAATCGAGCCGACTTTCACATCTGGTCCAGTCAAACCTGTGCCCACCTACAACCACCTCCCACTGCCGGGCAGGAATTATGTAGGGTGTCCAAACGGACTAACTCGCTATCGAATAATGGCACATGCAGGCTATAGTTGAAATCCACGCTCTCTCTCAGAACGGATAGACTCAAGATCCTCAACCTCTCGCACAACGCACAACGGTCGAAAACTCACAACGACCACGGGACCACCGTTAACCCCAAACGGTTCCCAACAACACTAGCACTGGTCTAAACACAGCTACTAGACTCCACTCAGCCCCCAGGCACGAGTGCAATAATAAGAGTATCTGCCTGAATAGACCTAATCAATGGATCAGTCAAAATTGGCACTGCCTGCCACATCGGGTATGCAAGCCTACACCGATGTAAAGAAGAGTAACAAGAACCCAGCCGCGGGATACAGACTGGCTCCTGACCGACACGGTCGCATCCCAGAATAAGTAACAGATCGGCTCCTGTCCGGCATGATCGCACACTCCGGAGTGGCACTCGAGGGGAGAGACCCACACGAGTAAGGTATCACTGTCATAAGTATCATAAAAGAGCAGGACTGGATCACGACTCTGATCAAAGTGGGAAAGCTCAACCACTAAATAAAACCTCGGTCCTCGATCAGATATACTAGTACTCAATAAGTGGGAAACTTCATCCACTAGAGAAATCTGATACCCAATTTGATGCATAAGTAAATATCCGGTCAACCGCCCAAAAGCCGCGGTTGCCGCCAAACCCTGCCAACCAGAATCAAGTCCTATAACCGACCTCCGGTCAACCGCCCAAAGTCAGTGGTCGCCGCAAAACCCTGCCAACCACAATCCCGTACCACAACCCGGTACCACAACCCGTCCCTGACACCAAGGTCCAGGCTACACTATCCCCAAACTCCTGCTCGAACCCGAGCAACACTGACCGCCTGACTAACAAAGAAGGAGAAAGGAAAAGCATTGTTTCTCCTAAGTCAAGTTCCAATCTGTAGTATAGCAGTGAAAGATGGCCTATCTAGATGTCCATACAAGCATGCATTTGTCCTCAAGGAAGAATAAAGATGAGATAACAAATAGTAGCATCAACTAGAAATAACCGCATGCCCGAAAATCAAAGATGAACTACCCCTGTCCATAATGCATGAAAACTCCTCAGAGTAATTTCCGCACATAGATAAATCATCCTACTCCATCGAGTAAATCCAATCCCATGAAAGTCTATGTGTTAACCTGGCATGCTAGCAACTTGCTACTATAATAAATCGATCTCGCAAAATGATGCCAAAATAATCAAACATGATCTCCATCTCATCTAATGTCTAATAACCACAACCATCCACCACATGTTAGATCTTAATTCCTTTAAATCATATACAATATACAAGTAAGCATTAAACACATGATCAAGACCATTTCCATGCTTACATCTCAAATCTATTTATTGTACATTTAATCATGCTTGCATTCTAACATATAGAATTAGATAACCGTCTACCGGTTCTGGAGACAAAGCAACCCACCTGAAACGCTTTTCGTAGGCAAAGCTGAAGTCGGTGAAGAGAATGGCCACTTGCTAACAAAATCTGCTGAACCTGCATCCTCGGTACATGTCGTCCAAGCCTCAACTCTAACAACATCACCCCAACAATGCAACACCACAACAGTCAACATCACAACACAATCAACCCCAAACACACACCAACAGCAATGATGTTTTCCCAAAACAGCACAAAAGAGGGCATTTCTTACCTGCATTTGTTGGGTTGTACTAATATGGATCTAAATAGGGGAAAAAACACCTAGAGGGGGGTGAATAGGTGTAAACAATAAACACTCAAAAATCGTTGCGCAATAAAACCCAATGCGGAAATAAAAGATAACACGCAAGATTTTTACGTGGAAAAACTCCAAACCGGAGTAAAAAACCACGGGACCGATAACACGGCGAAATCCACTAGAATTAAAACACGTACAAGGTGATATAACGTACTCACAGACGACTCAACCTTTTACCATACGCTCCTAGTAGATCTTCTCCGCTCGTTCCACGATAATGTATGGAATGTTGATATTTAATGCCGTTGCTTCTGACGGATGTCCTAAGAGATACAAAAATAGCAAGCGATCCCATCTCACGACTTTCGTCTGCATATTTGGAAGGATATTGTAACATGTGATGAAGTTTAGAAACCTGTACTCAAGACAAAGTTCTTTAGATTTGACAGATTTCTCCGTTGATTGTGTTCCCTCCAAACAAATTCCCTCTATAACTTTTTGCCACATCATGTTTGTCAAACTTACTCCCTTTAGGTAATGAATTCCTGTCTTGCTGGCTTGCATTTCCAAAACCTCACCGATCAAATGTGGAGTAATCTTAAATCTTGTGCCCTGGATATTCGTGTAAAATTCCATTGGACCGTTTTCAAACTCTCGAAGGTGCCGTGCATTTGTTTAGAAGGTCCTCACAAGATGCAGACAGTAGCCAAGGGTTTCTGGGAATCGGCACACTTGAATAAGGTTGGCTTGTTCAATTAAATCACCAAACTCAGGGGAGTGACCTCGTAGTTCCTCAATGTTAACATGTCTCTCGCCAATGCATTCGCGATGTGCAAAAGCTCTAAGACGATCAGCGTTAACGAATACTTCTTCCACACGTGGTGGGGAGTCAGGAGCTGTCGGCGTGTCAACATTAGTATCCTGTCGTAGTCCAAAACGTCTAGTAATCCGCTTTCTTTTCACAGAGATGGTTGGTGCAGCCATAGGTGCTTTTCCGGTATCCATGGTTGCCTTTCCCTTCGAACCATCGGAGGCGTTTCCTCTTGAACCATCAGACGCTTTTTGTTCAGGCAACGAGTCATCATCATCTGTCAATGCAGTTCAATCTTCCTCATGACAGTCTACTTCTGTGTCACTGACCTGAACAAACTCGCCTTTTTGTTGAACTTTCTTGGCCCTTTTCAATTTGTTTGTAGCTCGAGTATGTACCATTGAAACCAGGAGAAGAATGATCCAAGTGAATTCCATTACTGTGAGTGCTTTTAGGAAATTTGAAGTCCTGTGAATAGCAACTCAAGAACATGAAAATTTTCAATTTTGAAAAATTTGAAAAATTGTACCCAAACAATCATAATCATGTAGAAAAGCCAAGAATCAAATTAGTTTTGGAAAAAGAATTTTAAAAGTGGATCAATTCCATGATTTTCAAAAATTCCTATTATATGCCCTAAAACCGAATTTTTCGAAATCGAAGCCCAAAAATTCGTTTAACTTGAGAAAACCAAGCATAAAATCAAAACTAATTGACCCAGAGTCCTTATTTCAAAAGAAATTTGATCAAAAACCATTCACAAACGAAAAAGATCCATGTTTTCTACTCACGTTTTGAGCAAACAAGAAAAACTGTGAAAAACCGAGATTTTGATCAATAAAACTCACTTGGAATCGAAGAACTTGAGTTTGGAAAGCTCCAAGATGCAAGAAATCTAGAGAGAGAAGCTCTAGAGACTTGAGAACAAAAGATTAGGGTAAAAGAAATCAAATCCCTTTCGTTCTATTAAGAACCCTAGCCGTGATCCGGATCGGATCGAGATTTCGATCCGGATCGGCTACCCGCAGGAAGAAGCCTGCGTTCGGGATCCGGATCACTTACCCCGATCCGGATCGGCTTCAACTTTTTCTCCAGAAAATTTTAGAAAAATTCCATAAAATCCAGAAAAAGTATGTAAGCACTTTACCATATCAACTTTAAACAAAAATCATCGTTTCATACAACAAGAAATAGATTATACAAAATCTATCAAAAATACTCAAAAATGAAACGAAAATTTATGAAAATTAAAACTCTTAAAGTTGAACAACTTCAATTACATCTATCTTGATCTTATGCGTAATGCCTTTATCAAATCATCAATTTTGGTAAAGAAAATGAAATACAAAGATCAATAGATGTTTGAAATCCCAGATAAGTTAGATAATATATCTAGACAATCTGTTGAAGGAGTGGCTCTTTGAGCATCTTTTATCAAAAATCCCACCTTATACCAACCATGAAATATGACTGAGTCAAGTATTTCAATATGCATTTCATCAACAATTTAAAAACAAAAAAATTTGCTTTGCATACATGGGGTATCTTTTTCTTTTTCTTTTTCCTCCATGTGGTGGTAGTTTTCACACTCCTCATTGGGATGTAACTCTTTCCACATCTTTTGAGCATTTTACTTTTCTTTGACTCCCCCTCAATTGGCTATCAATTATTTAATATATAAGGTATTCAACCAAAAATTGATCTCGCATTCATACTCGACTAAGCAATCAAATAAGATAATGACTATACCAAGAGATCATTGAGAGAGAAATTGACTTTGATCACTTAAAAGATGACTTAATTAACATAAATGATCATTGCAACATTGAAATATTATGATATCAAAAGCATAATAAATTTCTAAATGCATGAAAGGATGCAATTAAAGTCAATTATGATTTATGCTCAATTAATGTCCTATGTACAAACATAGATAAAGAACAAAACAAAAACAAAAACAAAACCTAACCTAAGCAAAGGTTTCAAAAAGAGGTTATTTCAAGGAAAGCATGCCAATTGCTTTACGCAAGTGAATAAAACGTTTTTGATCCAAAGGTTTTGTTAAAATATCAGCTAATTGATCCTCAGTTGAAATATATGACAGTTGAAGAATATTTGATTCAACTAGCTCTCTAAGAAAATGATATCTAAGTTCAATATGTTTTGTTCTAGAGTGCAACACAGGGTTTTTTGAAATGTTAATAGCACTAGTGTTGTCACATAAAATGGTTACCGAAGATGCTGAAATCCGGAAATCGCTCAACACGCTTTTCATCCAAATCAATTGGGTTGAACAACTTCCTGCAGAAATGTACTCCGCTTCGGCAGTCGAGAGTGCTATGCAATTCTGCTTTTTACTGTGCCATGCAACAAGGCAATGGCCAAGATAGAAGCATGCACCACTCGTGCTTTTCCGGTCATCCACTGATCCAGCCCAATCGGCATCTGAGTATCCAACAATATCCAAACTTGTTCCCATAGGATACCAAATTCCGAAATTGATTGTACCTTTGATATATCGGATGATCCGTTTCACCGCTTTCAGGTGAACCTCCTTCGGTGCTGATTGATATCTCGCGCAAATCCCAACACTGAAGGATATATCCGGGCGACTAGCCGTGAGATATAGTAGACTTCCAATCATACTGCGATACAGTTTCTCGTCTACATTCTCACTATGTGATTCACTTCCAAGTCCCTTATGGCTAGTTCCCATTGGAGTCGGAAAATCCTTAGAATTTTCTAGATCAAACTTTTTGACCAACTCCATGCATACTTGGATTGACACAAGTGAATTCCTTCATCGTTTTGTTTAACTTGTAATCCAAGAAAATAAGTCAATTCGCCCATCATGGACATCTCAAATTCGCTTTCCATGGTCTCCGCGAATTTAGAAGCATCATTATCTCTTGTTGCGCCAAAAACAATGTCATCGACATAGATTTGAGCAACTATGAAATTGTTTTGATAATGCTTCACAAAGAGAGTCCTGTCAGCTCCCCCTCGAGTATAGCCCTTTTCTAAAAGGTGCCTTGTCAACCTTTCGTACCATGCTCGCGGTGCTTGTTTCAGACCGTAAAGAGCCTTTTTCAGTCGAAAAACATGGTTAGGTTGTTTATGGTCCACAAAACCTTTCGGTTGAGCCACATAAACTTCCTCATTTAAAAATCCATTTAAAAATGCGCTCTTAACGTCCATTTGAAATAATTTGATTTTAAAATGACAAGCAATAGCAAATAAGATACGAATGGACTCGAGTCTAGCTACAGGGGCGAAAGTTTCATCAAAGTCTATACCTTCTACTTGAGAGTAGCCTTGAGCAACTAACCTTGCTTTGTTCCTGATGATAGTACCATCCTCATTTTTCTTGTTCTTGAAGATCCATTTGGTACCTATCACATTGTGTTGCTTCGGAGGCTTCGTTAATTCCCAGACTTTGTTTCGCTCAAATTGATGGAGCTCTTCCTGCATTGCTTCAATCCAGTAGTCATCCTGAAGAGCTTCATCAACATTCTTTGGTTCGATTAAGATACGTAGCATGCGAATCCGCAAACCAATTGTCTCCGAGTTCTAACTCCTTCTTGTGGGTCTCCAATGATGTTCGATTCAGGATGATCCTTGGAGATGCGTAACGTTTGAGGTAAGGAGTAGTCGGAGGTACACGAGATGATTCCTGCACATCAGATAAACTTGAAGAACCGTTAGATGCA
This sequence comes from Tillandsia fasciculata, assembly GCA_029168755.2. Classification (NCBI taxonomy): domain Eukaryota; kingdom Viridiplantae; phylum Streptophyta; class Magnoliopsida; order Poales; family Bromeliaceae; genus Tillandsia; species Tillandsia fasciculata. The sequence goes on from CM054938.1 coordinate 18,261,004, forward strand.
TCATTATTATCGAAAGAATTGTTAGAAGAAGATGCATTAGCAGGTGTATCATCATCAAGAGAGATATCGAGGGTAGATTTTTCAGATTCAAAGTGAAAAGCTTCATCTACTTTAACATTTATCGATTCTACGATCGTCTTAGATTCTAAGTTAAAAACTCGATATGCTCTGCTGTTTGTAGAATAACCTAAGAAAATCCCTTCGTCACTTCGAGAGTCAAATTTTCCAAGATTCTCGCGGTCACGCAAAATAAAACACCGACTCCCGAAGATACGAAAATATTTGATGTTCGGTTTTCTACAAAACCATAGCTCATATGGTGTCACGCCACGGGGGTCACGATCAGCGGAAAGGAAGAGTTAAAGGGTTGAGTCTCTATTTTTTTTTTTTGAAAAGTCAGTCCTCCCCGGCGCGTGCCCAGACCCGCCGCATATACAGATTTACTCGAAAATCGGGCAGAGTCTCCTCTGTATATGCACGGCGTCGCGGCTATTCCAACATCTCAACACAAGTATTCGATTAATCACAACAGTCAGAACATTCAAACAACAGTGTAAACTAAACAGAGTGCCCGTCGGCGATCAAGTTGAAAGCATAAATTCACGGTTTTGAAAACAGGCCCACACGACCCAAGGTTTTTGAAAACGTTTTGGAAAGATGCCATAAATCCACAGGGTTTGGAAAACGGGTCCACACGACCCGAGGTTTTGAAAGCAGTTTAGAAAAATCTCATAAATCCACATGGTTTAGAAACGGGTCCACCCGACCCGAGGTTTTGAAAACAAGTTTTCGAAGCTCTTTTTGTTTCTTTGCTAGTTGTTTTGCTTTGGAAAGGATTAGCCAGACGGGAATAAATAAAACAGTCCATAATGCCAACCGAAACACCAGTAGTCAACATCCACATCGACCCCACGAGGGTATCGCGAACCACACTGTAGTCTACAGTACTGAATGAATATGCAAGGAATAAGAAAAGAGAAAACAAACTAGAGCTCCTCACAGCCCGACCGCTCTCGTCCCGGCCTCACCGCCGCCTATCGCTCACCCCTGGATGAACCTGTCACGGAGTGGGTAGTCAGCGACATGCGATAGTAGTAATATGCAGGAAAGAAAGTCAAACCTAACAGTAAAACTATCTGGGGCAACCACTCGACTCCCTGGAAGAGTGAAACGCGAACATACAAAGAACCCCTGCAACATCTGCACCGTCGGTAACACCTATACACCTTGATCTCGTCGGTCACCTATCCCGACAGATCACACCGCTCACACCTTGGGGCACCTGACCTCGTCGGACACCTATCCCGACAGATCGCACCTTCTCCCCCACCTTTTGATGCCTCAAACCCCACACCTACGGGGGCCCCCACCACTTCACCTTGTGGGTTAACACGGGTCGAAGACCGCTTTCCCGGAAAAGAGCACCCTTGCGGTGGCCAGACCGCGGGTGCGCGTGTCGCAACCACGAGCACAGTAACCAAGATACCGAACATTATCGCAACCATATAGAGGCCGTCAACGTTAGTATTTCAAATATGCAGTTAAACAGTTATCCAAAAACACCGAGTCTACACTTAGTCTCAAAGGAACCCACCTTTTACGTTGTCGCGCTGTTGGTCGCCTCTAGGTCCTTTCGCGTCCCGGTATGCCCGCCCGGACCTACACGAACCTGCGTACCGGAGTCAGTAACTCACAACTCTAACCAAGTAAAGGTTACGGAATGCCCGCCCCTTTCCGTCGATCGTGGGGCACAACCCGCCGATTGGCAAAGACGGCGGCGTCCTTGGGTGAGGCCAACAACGCGGACAGCCCAACGTACCCGCGGAACACCCGGCCCCCCCCCCTTCTCCCCGTGCCACCCGCATGCGGTGATGCCCGCATGCGGGTGCTGCCCGCATGATCGGGCGCGCACGCCCGGCCCCGCGCGGCTGCGCAGGGCGCGCTGCCCGCACGCGCGGGTGCGTGCGGGCCCGGCCCCGCGCGGCTGCGCGGGCGCGCTGCCCGCACGCGCGGTGCGTGCGGGCCCGGCCCCCCTCCCGCGGCTCCGCGGCGTGCCGCCCGCATGCGGGTGCAGCCCGCATGCGGGTTGCACGCGCGCGCGCGTGGCCCCGCGCGGCCCGTGCGGCCGCGCCGCCCGCATGCGGCGCTCCGCCCGCGCCGGAGTCCGGTGGCGCCGTCACCCTCCCCCACCTCGAAGGCCTCGACCAAGAAACCAAGCAAAAACCCAAAACAAGAACCCTAACAAAAAGCTCACCTCGGTTTCGTCGGCTAGGGTTGATCGAGGAAAGGGTCGTCCCGTTCTTGCGAGCTTGCTATCGAAGGGTATCCCGTCGATCTTCTCCCTCCTCGGTCGCGCCGCCTCGGTTCTCCAAACGATCGGTGAGGGGGAGGGTGCGGTTTGGGGAAAAGGAACTGCTCCTCGTCCACGCTCGGTATCGTGCCCTAGAGTGAGGGGGGGTTGAGATGAATATCCAATCCGAGCGATTAGGAAAGGGGAAAAAGGGACGAACCCGTTTCAAGTCAAAAATAAACCAAAACCAAAGGGTCGGGTTCGAACCGGGTTCCGGTCTGCCTGGTACCCCGCGTTGGTTACCCGAACCAACTGTCACCTTCTGGAATTTATTCCGGGAGATTCCGGAGTCGGAATCCAAAACCGATTTCGCCGGCGGTCCCCGTTTCGCGAGCTTTATTGACTAAAAATACTCGCGAGCCCCGACGATCTGTCCAGAAACACAGAATTATTAGTCCCCCTTCCCGGACCCCTGAGCGAGACGCGAAAATAAAAAAAAAAAACACAAGTAGACCCAAGAATGGAACCACAACATTTTAAACCCGCGGATACTACACCACTCACCTTTTAAAAACGAGCTTCGTCCTCGAAGCTCAATCCTGGATCTCGGTGAAAAGATAGGGATAGCCCTCCCTCATCTTGGACTCAAGCTCCCACGTCGCTTCCCGCTCCTCGTGGTTGTTCCAGAGCACCTTGACGTAGGGGATGACTCGGTTTCGGAGCGTCTTGCTCTCTCGTGCTAGGACTCGCACCGGGGCTTCCTCGAAGCTTAGGTCCTCCTTCAGTTCGAGTGTCGAGGCGTCCAGGACGTGCGATGGGTCGGGGAGGTATTTCTTGAGCATCGAAACATGGAACACGTCGTGCACCCGGCTGAGGGTCGGTGGTAGGGCGAGGCGGTAAGCCACTGGACCAATGCGCTCCAGGATCTCGAACGGCCCCACAAACCGTGGGCTCAGCTTGCCCTTTAACCCGAAGCGCTTGATTCCTCTGGACGGCGAGACCCGCAAAAACACGTGTTCTCCCACCTGGAATTCCAGGTCCCGGCGTCTCCGATCCGCGTAGCTCTTTTGCCGACTTTGGGCGGTCAGTAGGCGCTTCCTGATAAGGCGAACCTTCTCTTCGGTTTCTTCCACTAAGTCGGGTCCCAAGAACTTCCGTTCTCCTAAGTCGTCCCAACAGATCGGGGATCGGCAGCGCCTGCCGTACAAGGCCTCATAGGGTGCCATCTGGATGCTGGCCTGGTAACTGTTGTTGTAGGCGAATTCGACAAGGGGCAGGTAACGCTCCCAACCGATCCCCCAGTCTAGCACACAGGCTCGCAGTAGGTCCTCCAGCGTCTGAATCACTCGCTCCGACTGTCCGTCCGTTTGGGGGTGAAAGGCCGTGCTGAACTGTAATCTGGTCCCCAAGGCCTGCTGTAGGCTCTGCCAAAACTTTGAAACAAAGCGTGTGTCTCTATCCGATGTGATCGATGCCGGCACTCCATGCAGTCTCACGATCTCGCTGAGGTAGACTTGGGCCAACCGCTCTCTAGTCCAGGTTGTGTGAATGGGTAGGAAGTGCGCTGACTTGGTTAGCTGGTCAACAATGACCCAGATCGTGTCGTGCCCCTGTTGTGAACGTGGGAATCCAGTGACGAAGTCCATGGTGATCTGATCCCACTTCCACTCTGGTACAGGTAGCGGCTGTAGCTTTCCCGCCGGCCGCTGATGCTCCGCCTTTATCTGCTGACAAACCAGGCAAAGTGCGACGTGACGGGTCACATCCCCCTTCAGCTTGGGCCACCAGAAAGTCTGCTTAAGGTCCCTGTACATCTTTGTACCCCCCGGATGTGCCGCATAAGGGGCGCGGTGTGCCTCCGCTAGGATTTCCTCCTTCAATTCCGGGGTATCCGGCACGCAGATCCGCCCGCGGAACCGTAAGACGCCGTCGCCTTCCACGGAAAAGTCCCCTCCCTGATCCGGCGGAATCTTGTCTCGTATGAGCTGCAAGTGCGAGTCCGCCCGCTGTCCCTCTCGGATTCTCTCGAACAGTGTCGGCTTTACCACCAAAGCCAACAGTTGTGCGACTGTGCCTATTGGTACTACCTCCAACTTCATTCGCGAGAATTCCGCGACCAGGGTGCTCTGCTCAGTTATCGCGCGCGCGGTTGTCTCTTCTGGTTGCCCCTTCCTGCTCAAAGCGTCCGCCACTGCGTTTGCTTTCCCGGGGTGGTACTGGATCGTTAGATCGTAGTCCTTCAATAATTCCAGCCACCGTCTCTGCCGCAGATTTAGTTCCTTCTGGGTAAACAGGTACTTGAGGCTTTGGTGGTCAGAGAAGACGTTACAGTGGACACCAAAGAGGTAGTGTCGCCATAACTTCAAAACAAAGACCACCGCGGCCAGTTCCAAATCGTGTATCGGATAATTCTTCTCGTAATCTTTCAGTTGTCTGGACGCATAGGCTATTACTTTTCCTTGTTGCATCAACACACCCCCAAGTCCGATCCTCGATGCATCGCAATACACTTCATAATCCTCTCCGGGTGTTGGTAGTACGAGGATTGGTGCCCTGGTTAGCCTTCTTTTAAGTTCTTCGAAGCTCTCCTGGCATTGTGTCGACCACACAAACTTTTCTCCTTTCCTAGTCAACCGGTTTAAGGGGGCCGCAATCTTCGAGAAACCCTCTATAAAGCGTCTGTAATAACCCGCCAGTCCCAAGAAGCTGCGAATCTCCGTCACCGTCGTTGGCGGCTGCCAGTCGATCACCGATTCCACCTTCTTGGGGTCCACGGCGATTCCCTTCGCCGAGATCACATGCCCCAGGAACCCCACTTCGCGTAGCCAGAAGTCACACTTTTTGAGCTTGGCGAACAGCTTCTGCTCCCTGAGGGTTTGGAGAATCGTTCGTAAGTGGTCCTCGTGCTCCTCGTCGGTGGGTGAATAGATCAGTATGTCGTCGATGAAGACCACCACGAACCGATCTAGGAACGGTCTGAAGATCCGGTTCATCATATCCATAAAGACCGCGGGGGCGTTCGTAAGCCCGAACGGCATGACCGTGAACTCGTAATGGCCATACCGGGTCCGAAAGGCGGTCTTCGGAACGTCCTCGTTCCGAACCCGGAGCTGGTGGTAGCCCGACTGCAGATCGATCTTTGAAAAGACCGTCGCTCCTCGCAGCTGGTCGAAGAGGTCGTCAATTCTGGGCAGGGGGTACTTGTTTTTCACCGTGACCTTGTTTATCCCCCTGTAGTCGATGCAGAGACGCAGGCTTCCGTCCTTCTTCCGTACAAAGAGTACCGGTGCGCCCCAGGGCGACACACTCGGCCTGATAAACCCTTTGTCTAAAAGGTCCTCCAGTTGCGCCTTTAGCTCTTTTAACTCCGCGAAGGCCATTCGGTAAGGCGCCTTTGTGATAGGTTGAGTACCCGGTATGAGTTCAATAGGGAACACCACCTCTCTCTCTGGGGGTAACCCGGGCAGTTCCGCTGGGAAAACGTCGGGGAAGTCCCTCACTATTGGGATGTCTGAAGGTGCCGTCGAGGGTCGGGTAACCAAATCCACCGATGCCAAGTAGGCCACACACCCACCCTCTACCAGTCTCCTGGCTCGAGCCGCTGAGATGACTGCCGGGAAGGAGGTACTCTTGCACGCCAGGTATGCATTCTTTGGGAAACTTGGTTCTTGCAGTTGCACCATCCGCTTCTCGCAGTCGATGAGCACTTGGTACCTTGAGAGCCAGTCCATGCCCAAGATAACGTCGTACTCCTTCAGGGGAATCACCACCAAATCCCAAGGGCAAGCCAGTCGCCCTAGCTTAATTGGGCAGGTGGCCACCAAACTGGTCGCCTCCAGTGTCCCACCCGCCGTCTGGACCGTCATAAGGCTTTGGAGAGGTGACTCCTCGAGGTCATGCATAAACACGTAATCGCGGGAAATGAACGAGTGGGTTGCTCCAGTGTCAAAGAGGGTTCTAGCACGGGAATTGGAAACAGAAGTAATACCTGCAAGCATGTCCACCGGTGGGTCGGTCTCCTGGCGGGTCATTGAGTAGACTCGCCCGCCCGGTTGAGGCTGCCTCGCCTCCTCGTGCCGCGGTGCCGGGGGCCTAGAGGTCGACCCCATGGGGGCTTTCCCCCGCCCGGGAAGTTGTGGCGAAGGCGTGGATGCGGCAGAAGAAGCTGGTCCCATGGCAAGGGGGCAGTTGCGGCGAAAGTGCCCCTGCTTGCCACAGCGGAAGCAATGATCGACTCTTTGAGGGCAGTCCGACACCTGGTGCGCCCCCCTGCAGATCACACAAGGCCTGTCTCCTAGCCTCGGCCCTCCGGTAGGCGCGCTCCGTGCTCCAGATTGGGGTCTCCACCGCTTGGGGGGTCTGCTTCCAGTAGAAGACCCCCCCCCGTAGCTCTGCTGTTGCCGCTTCCTATCCTCGTGTTGTGTCGGGGCCTCCCTCTTGGCGCGTGTCACCGCGAACCCGCGCTCGACCACCGTGGCCCGATCGACCACCTTCTGAAACGTGTGCAAGTCGGCCGCCTGCACCACTTGGAAGATGTCGCTTCTCAAACCGTCCACAAACAGCTGCGCCTTGTGGGCCTCGTCCCTTATCACGAACGGGACGCAGTTTGCCAGCCGTACGAACTGGCGCTGGTACTCCATGACCGTCTTGTTCCCCTGTTGGATGTGGTTCAGATCATCCTCTAGCTTCTTCTTGACGCTGTTCGTGAAAAAGGCTCCAAACAGCTCTTGCTTGAACGTCGTCCAAGATGGAAGCGCGGCGCCCGTGGCGGGATCGGGCCGCACCGTCTTCCACCACAAGCGGGCGTTCCCCCCCAGACAGTGGACCGCTAGGGGAACCCGCTCCCAGTCCTCCATGAGTAGGTCTTCAAACAACTTTTCCATCGATCCTACCCAGTCCTCGACGACCCAGGGATCGGTCGTTTCTCCCGCGAAGACGGGTGGGTCGTACTTTATGAAATCCGCCAGATTGGCTCGAACCCGCTCCCGCTCTGACAAAGGCACCGTCCCCTCTCCCGCGGTGACGGCTACCACGGTGGGGACGGGCGCCACCAGGGTCTCCCCCGAGGTACCCCCACCGAGGGCCCCCGGTGCCGGTCCCGTGCACGCTGTCGCGGGTGCTGCCGCCGGCGTCGCGGCCTGGGCTGATGCTGTCCCGGCCGCTGCTACCGGTGGAGGGGCTGCCCCTCCCCCAGTCTCTGCCACCTGTGGCACTGCTACTGGCGCGGTTGGCCCCTGTGGAGGGGCCGGGACGACCGTCGCCGTCGTGGTCGGGAGCCGCTGCGTCAGCTGACGCACATGATCAGTGAGGGCCGCCAGCTGCCCCGCCATTTCTTGCAGTTGCTGCCGTAAGAGTTGGTTCTCCGCGGCCGCCGATGCCGTTGCATCCGCCCCCTCGTCCCCAGCCGACGCTCTGGTTCGAACCATTGTCTGTACAGACACACCAACAGAACACAAAACTTAGCACTGAACTTCGCTAGAAAGAACTACCGTAATATCGAGAGGGAAAGGAAAACATTATCCACCCATCCCCTCCCCGGTCTCTCACGTCCTAACCCTTAAACCCTGCACATTTCATTTATTCGTAGATAAGTGTGGCACTACTGTGGATGTTGGACCTTCACTGTTGTGATTAAAAGAAAATTTTCTCTTTTTGTTTTTCTCTGATACCATCTTAATCTGTCACGCCCCGGGGGTCACGATCAGCGGAAAGGAAGAGTTAAAGGGTTGAGTCTCTATTTTTTTTTTTGAAAAGTCAGTCCTCCCCGGCGCGTGCCCAGACCCGCCGCATATACAGATTTACTCGAAAATCGGGCAGAGTCTCCTCTGTATATGCACGGCGTCGCGGCTATTCCAACATCTCAACACAAGTATTCGATTAATCACAACAGTCAGAACATTCAAACAACAGTGTAAACTAAACAGAGTGCCCGTCGGCGATCAAGTTGAAAGCATAAATTCACGGTTTTGAAAACAGGCCCACACGACCCAAGGTTTTTTGAAAACGTTTTGGAAAGATGCCATAAATCCACAGGGTTTGGAAAACGGGTCCACACGACCCGAGGTTTTGAAAGCAGTTTAGAAAAATCTCATAAATCCACATGGTTTAGAAACGGGTCCACCCGACCCGAGGTTTTGAAAACAAGTTTTCGAAGCTCTTTTTGTTTCTTTGCTAGTTGTTTTGCTTTGGAAAGGATTAGCCAGACGGGAATAAATAAAACAGTCCATAATGCCAACCGAAACACCAGTAGTCAACATCCACATCGACCCCACGAGGGTATCGCGAACCACACTGTAGTCTACAGTACTGAATGAAAATGCAAGGAATAAGAAAAGAGAAAACAAACTAGAGCTCCTCACAGCCCGACCGCTCTCGTCCCGGCCTCACCGCCGCCTATCGCTCACCCCTGGATGAACCTGTCACGGAGTGGGTAGTCAGCGACATGCGATAGTAGTAATATGCAGGAAAGAAAGTCAAACCTAACAGTAAAACTATCTGGGGCAACCACTCGACTCCCTGGAAGAGTGAAACGCGAACATACATAGAACCCCTGCAACATCTGCACCGTCGGTAACACCTATACACCTTGATCTCGTCGGTCACCTATCCCGACAGATCACACCGCTCACACCTTGGGGCACCTGACCTCGTCGGACACCTATCCCGACAGATCGCACCTTCTCCCCCACCTTTTGATGCCTCAAACCCCACACCTACGGGGGCCCCCACCACTTCACCTTGTGGGTTAACACGGGTCGAAGACCGCTTTCCCGGAAAAGAGCACCCTTGCGGTGGCCAGACCGCGGGTGCGCGTGTCGCAACCACGAGCACAGTAACCAAGATACCGAACATTATCGCAACCATATAGAGGCCGTCAACGTTAGTATTTCAAATATGCAGTTAAACAGTTATCCAAAAACACCGAGTCTACACTTAGTCTCAAAGGAACCCACCTTTTACGTTGTCGCGCTGTTGGTCGCCTCTAGGTCCTTTCGCGTCCCGGTATGCCCGCCCGGACCTACACGAACCTGCGTACCGGAGTCAGTAACTCACAACTCTAACCAAGTAAAGGTTACGGAATGCCCGCCCCTTTCCGTCGATCGTGGGGCACAACCCGCCGATTGGCAAAGACGGCGGCGTCCTTGGGTGAGGCCAACAACGCGGACAGCCCAACGTACCCGCGGAACACCCGGCCCCCCCCCTTCTCCCCGTGCCACCCGCATGCGGTGATGCCCGCATGCGGGTGCTGCCCGCATGATCTGGCGCGCACGCCCGGCCCCGCGCGGCTGCGCGGGGCGCCCTGCCCGCACGCGCGGGTGCGTGCGGGCCGGGCCCCGCGCGGCTGCGCGGGCGCGCTGCCCGCACGCGCGGTGCGTGCGGGCTCGGCCCCCCTCCCGCGGCTCCGCGGCGTGCCGCCCGCATGCGGGTGCAGCCCGCATGCGGGTTGCACGCGCGCGCGCGTGGCCCCGCGCGGCCCGTGCGGCCGCGCCGCCCGCATGCGGCGCTCCGCCCGCGCCGGAGTCCGGTGGCGCCGTCACCCTCCCCCACCTCGAAGGCCTCGACCAAGAAACCAAGCAAAAACCCAAAACAAGAACCCTAACAAAAAGCTCACCTCGGTTTCGTCGGCTAGGGTTGATCGAGGAAAGGGTCGTCCCGTTCTTGCGAGCTTGCTATCGAAGGGTATCCCGTCGATCTTCTCCCTCCTCGGTCGCGCCGCCTCGGTTCTCCAAACGATCGGTGAGGGGGAGGGTGCGGTTTGGGGAAAAGGAACTGCTCCTCGTCCACGCTCGGTATCGTGCCCTAGAGTGAGGGGGGGTTGAGATGAATATCCAATCCGAGCGATTAGGAAAGGGGAAAAAGGGACGAACCCGTTTCAAGTCAAAAATAAACCAAAACCAAAGGGTCGGGTTCGAACCGGGTTCCGGTCTGCCTGGTACCCCGCGTTGGTTACCCGAACCAACTGTCACCTTCTGGAATTTATTCCGGGAGATTCCGGAGTCGGAATCCAAAACCGATTTCGCCGGCGGTCCCCGTTTCGCGAGCTTTATTGACTAAAAATACTCGCGAGCCCCGATGATCTGTCCAGAAACACAGAATTATTAGTCCCCCTTCCCGGACCCCTGAGCGAGACGCGAAAATAAAAAAAAAAACACAAGTAGACCCAAGAATGGAACCACAACATTTTAAACCCGCGGATACTACATATGGTGTATTCAAAGTCCCCGGGCGCAAATACACTCGATTAATAACATAGACAGCCGTGTTCACCGCTTCAGCCCAAAAATATAAAGGTAGGTTCCGGCTATGAAGCATAACACGTGCCATCTCCTGTACGACCCTGTTTTTGCGCTCGACTACACCATTTTGTTGAGGTGTATAAGGTGCGGAGAATTCATGTTTAATGCCATTAGAAGTGCAAAAATCAATGAATTTGGAATTTATGAATTCTCCACCTCTATCACTTCTAACTCGAGTAATCCTTTCATTCTTTTCAATCATAATACGATGGCAGATTTCGTGAAAAGAATCAAAAGTATCAGCTTTTTCTTTTAAAAATGCTACCCAAGTATATCTAGAAAAATCATCAACCAATAAGAAAATATACCATTTACCTCCCAAGAGATGGTTGACGAGTTGGCCCCATTAAGTCCATATGCAAAAGTTCCAAAGGCCGTTTTGTACCTATGTGGTTCAAGTTCTTGTGTGCAGTCCTAGACTGTTTTCCTTTTGGCAACCGCCACACACAATGTTTTGTTCAAAAGAAAGTTTCGGAACCCCCTTGACCACATCTTTGTTCGAAATTCTAGCAAGTTCCTTAAAGTTTATGTGACCTAGCCTTTCATGCCAAAGTGTTTCATTTTTCAAAGATGCTAGGTTACATTTTTCAGAAATTTAGTAGGAACTACATAACAATTGTTTTCTGATCTAACCCCTTTTAAAAAGAAAGCATGGTTCTTGTCAGTTACAGTACATTTATCAGATGAAAAATTAACTGAATAACCACTATCACAAAGTTGACTTATGCTTATGAGGTTAGTCTTAAGGCCATGAACAAATAACACATTTTCAGAACCGGGCCATCTGGAATAGCTACCGTTCCCTTTCCAACAATTTTGGAAGACCGACCATCTCCGAAAACAACAAGTCCTCCGGAGTTTTTCTCAAAGTTTGAAAACAGTTTTTGTCACCGGTCATATGACGGGAACACCCGCTATCCAGATACCAAGACGAACTATCATATGCATGCAAGGAAACATTAGTAACAAGACAGGGAAAATTTCACCTTTGCGCACCCAAACCTTTTTGGAATGCGTCGGTAATGGTCGTGAAGTTGATTCTCCTAGGTGAAAGCGTCTTGTTGAAGAATTGCTGCTCCTTGATGATGTCGTCTTGAGCGGTGAACTACCAAGGCTCTTTTCCTTTCAAAGATTTGCAGTTGATTTTCGAGGAATCACCTTTTGGTAGTCATTGCAAGAGGTGCTTGAGGTGTGCGTTTGGCTCCGTCTTGCAATTTCTCCTTATGTGCCCTGAAATGCCACAACGAAAACATACCTTAGTTCTTGACGATCCCGAGGAGGATGAAGTAGGCTTGTTGTCGTTGCTTGTCGTGAATTCCGGTGTCGGAGGAGGAGATACCGACTGAGGCACAAAAACTGTCCCACTCGAACTTGGAATGTCTCCAGTTTGAGTGTATCCGAGGCCGAACTTATTTGTTTGACCAAGACCAAGAAGTCTGTCCAACTTACTCCTTCCAGAAGAAAATCTCTTTAAGTCATCCTTTAGTTGGCGTATGGTCTTTGTCATTTCCATTTTTCCTGTCGAGCCTCGCCGTAGAGCTTCAAGAAGTAATTCGCTTTGTTCACCATATTTGTATGTTCTTTCTCGAGAAGCTCATTGGACTCTTGAAGGGAAACATTTGCTTTGACTAGATTATCCCTTTCCACTTCAAGATCGGTTGAGAGAGAGAAGTTACCCTTTTTACTTCTTCTTCGAGATCCTGCAATCTCCCTTTCAACCCCTTGTTTTGCTTTGCCAGTTTCTTTGAATCCCTCAAAAGCTTATGGTAGGCAAGAGCAAAATCTTCACCTTCAGAATTCTCGATTCATCGTCCGTTGCAATCTTTTCAACAGAGGAGTTGGACAAGGAATCGGATGTACTTGCCATTAAGCACATGAAGGGTGAAGATGTAGTGGACGCGTGGAAAGCTGTCGCGTTGTCTTCTTCATCACTTGAGGATGACTCATTTGACGTGGAGTTGTCATCCCAAGTAACGACTTGCATCGCTTTCTTCTTTGCCGGATTCTTGTTGGGACACTCCGTTGCAATGTGGCCGTAGCCTCGACATTTGAAGCACTGAACTTGTCCCTCTGAACTTTTCTTATCCTTTGAGAAGTTCTCTTGCTTTCTTGACTTGTAGCTTGAAGAACCCTTGCCTTTCTTCGACTTTCCGAAGGATGGAGTTTTGCTTGAATTACCCCTTCGAAAGTTGCGGCGAAACTTCCTTGTCAAGAGAGCGAGTTGCTTCTCAAAGTCCTCCATAGATAGGTTCTCGTCGTCGTCCGAGGAGGATGAATCCGCGTCTTCTTCTTTAGTTGTTTTCAATGCGTAACCTGAAGACTTAGAAGAGGATGCCTTTCCAGAAGAATAGTTAGTAGGAAATGTCATTTCATAAGTTTGTAAAGCACCAACTAATTCTTCTACACGCATTTCGTCCGGGTGTTTAATTGTTTCAATGGCTGCGACCTTCGGGCGAAATCGTTCAGGAAGAGTTCTTAGAATTTTTCTTACAACTTTAAATTCTGGAATCTTCTCTCCCAAGTTAGCACATGAGTTTACGATGTCTTGCAATCGTGTGTAATAGTCAGTGAAAGATTCATTCTCTGCCATAGAGATAGAGTCAAACTTGCTCGTAAGCATTTGCAGTTTCTGAATCTTCACAAGGTTAGTTCCCTCATGCGTAACTTGAAGAACATCCCAGATTTCTTTCGCAGTCTCACATGCCGAGACGCGAGAGAACTCTGTTTGTGACAAAGCATTAAATAGAGCATTAATTCCTTTGCCATTGTAAGAAGATGAATCTATCTCTTCCTTGGTCCATTTCGACCTAGGTTTTAAGGTGCGAACATCAGAAATATTTCAGTTGGATTAGACCATCCTAATTCAATTGATTGCCACACCCTTTCGTCGATGGAAATTAAAAAGGCTTTCATCCGTACTTTCCAGTACGCATAATTTGTTCCATCAAAGAAAGGGGGTCGATTGATGTTTCCACCTTCAACCATTGTTTACAACCCTATTCCCGCTCTGATACCACTTGTTGGGTTATACTAATATGGATCTAAATAGGGGAAAAAACACCTAGAGGGGGGTGAATAGGTGTAAACAATAAACACTCAAAAAATCATTGCGCAATAAAACCCAATGCGGAAATAAAAGAACACGCAAGATTTTTACGTGGAAAAACTCCAAACCGGAGTAAAAAACCACGGGACCGATAACACGGCGAAATCCACTAGAATTAACACACGTACAAGGTGATATAACGTACTCACAGACGACTCAACCTTTTACCATACGCTCCTAGTAGATCTTCTCCGCTCGCTCCACGACGCTTCTCGAATCCACGATCCGCGCCCAACGCTGAATCCACAGCGTCCAACGTCGAGTCCACGACGTCCGACCGAATCCACGGTCTTCACCCAGTAGCACGCTTCGAATCCACGAACGTACCTCGCTCCGAATCCACGAGAGCGGTTGCACCTTGAATCCACAAGGCCACGCGAGTCCACGCGCCGATTTGGGGTAAATCGTTGTTTTTGGGTGGTGATGATCCGCCGAATACTTAGATTAGAAATAGATCGGAAATACCATCTAAGTATTCATTGATTTGATTCTACTCAAAATCTGAGTATGGAAAACCTAGAATCAAATCAATCAATATAGATGAAGAAACATAGAATAAATCTATTGATTTCCTTTCTTCTCTATATGTGGATTTTTTTCTTTCGGCTATATTTTTCTATTAAGTCCCGATACCCTAAAAATGAATCATAGGGTCTATTTATAGGTTAGAAACCATTGGAAGAAGATAAGGATCAAAAACAACCTTTTCTGGAAATTTTTACGGACGGCGATCCGGATCGGAATTACTGCGATCCGGATCGTCGTAAAGAGATTGACGATTCCAGAAATCCAAGGGTTCGGGATCCGGATCGGATTGCCCGATCCGGATCGTTCATACAATTTGGAAAACATAACATTCGGGATCCGGATCACAATCTTCTAGGATCCGGATTGAAGCATTGTATGAACAACACCCTTCGGGATCCGGATCAAGGCTCTGATCCGGATCCTGAACATGTCCCATGTCCAGTTTTTGATTTTTATGCAATTAAAATTCTTCCAGGTGTTTCTACACTATAAGAAGTATTCGGATCACCATTAATCTTTAGTTAAACATACCTGATCCTTTTGAATTCTTCTTTCTTGAGATTGAGGTATATGATCCAAAGTTCTTTCATCTTCAATCTTCAAGACTTAACACTTTCCACGAAATACGCCAACTCAAATTCCGTAACAGCATTCAGTCCTCTAAAAATCTCAAAAAAATCACGGTTGCAATCCTCGCGACGAGTAGCCCCAAAACGAGTATTTATATGCCCCGTTCCGACACCTGTAGGCCAAGATACAAATCAAACAAGGTGGTACGCCGGCATCCTCACAACACTGTAAAAACTGCGGGATACAACCCCAAAGAAGCTTAAATCTGACCTTTGAAGAGTCCTCATAAAAATCCAATAAAAATACGAGTGCGTTCCTCTCGAAGCGTAGATATCAATCGAGTCCTTAAACGCCTCATTTCGATGCCCGTAGGCCGAGAAATCCCAACATTACTCCACCGCTGTCCCGCAACTCGTAGTAGTACAAAGGGTCAGAAAAACACCTCGGGAAATATGCTGAAAACTCGAAATAAGGAGAAATGATCAGCACAAAAATCGAAGCCTTACCTCTCGTGAACACGCTGTCACAAAAATCGGCTCAAAATTCCATCGGGGTGATCCGGTGTGTGTCGCAGACTGAAAAGCGACGGTTAAAGCCAAAAATCCAAGGTGCGTCGATGTGCGCCGCATCGCAGAAAACGCCGATGGCACGTTCTCCAAAAATGCCCAAGATCCGTCGGAGTGTAGACAACACAGTGTAGACGGTCTCTACGCAAAGGGGAGCTCTAGAAAAATCCCCAAAACCCGCACAAAAGGGCACTCAATGCCTATTTATAGGCTGAAATTCAAGAAGAAACACACAGTTTGGGGTACATCATCCGGGCGCCCGAATCTTTCGGGCGCCTATAGTAACCCCAAAAATCCCCCAAACCGGCTGCCTCCGAAACTACCCTGTAGCGCCACGTCACCCCGCACAGCAAACAGCGACCATAGCCACCATGCACGCGGGTAGTTGGCACCCCCCAACCACACGCGGCCACGTGGACCGCACCCACAGACGGCCCACGTGCGCTCGCGTGCTCCCCGCGCAGCCGCCACTCGGTTAGCGCCCACGTGCACGCCGCCTGCCACCCTGACACGCGAACGCTTCCCGATGCTCCCGCCAGGGCCTTCGTGGTCCGCGCCCACAACACCCGTCAAAACCCTGCTGCCACTTGTACCAAGCGGGGCAACCAGAAGCCCCCACATGGCACACCAACCTTCATGCGCCGCGCTCTGCCCACGCGCTGCCACCACCCGCGCGCTGCCCGTGCCTGCTCCGGCGCCTGCCCGAGCCCGCACCGTCGCGCTCCGTCGCTACCCGCCGACCGCCGGAACAGTACAACAACCTCGAAATCGGTGCATAGGCATCCGGACTCCGAAAAATACAAATAAGTAGTCCATTTTCATTATTTTCGCACGCTGAATCCAAATCCGCTATCCATTTTGCCAAATTCCATTTCTTAAATTTTTCAAAGGCATCCAGATAAGTGTTCTTAACCTAAATTTTGCGCTGAGTCCAAATTTGATATCCGTTTCACGCGAAACCACTTCTAAATATTTGATGGGGTCATCCGATTACTCTCGTGATCCATTTAACACACTGAGTCCATCACTTGTCCCCTATTGAGCACAAACACCACCGATGCACCACAAAGGCCTCTAGAAGCTGTTGATCCAACAGTAATCCTTACGTGGGCTTTTCGGGTCCTCACATATAGGGACCGTCTTTGTGTGCCCGTGGATTCTGAGATTCGGGAACTGCTTTTGAGAGAAGCTCACTATACTCCTTACACCCTTCACCCTAGAGGAACTAAGTTGTATAGAGACTTGAGGGCACAATTTTGGTGGAATGGCATGAAAAGAAATATTGGAAGGTTTGTCGCTCATTGTCTAACTTGTCAGCAAGTTAAAGCTGAGCACCAGGTACCGGCTAGCAAGTTACAGAACCTTCCAATTCCTGAATGGAAATGGGATCATGTGACTATGGACTTTATTGTTGGATTACCAAGGTCACAGAGTGGAGCCGATGCTATTTGGGTGATTGTGGATCGATTGGCCAAATCTGCCAATTTTCTGTCTATGAAGTCGAGTTGGACTCTAGAGAGGTTAGCATAGCTGTATTTGGATGAGATTGTGAGACTGCATGGTGTACCAGCCTCTATTGTGTCTGTAGGGACCCAAGATTCACATCGCATTTATGGAAGAGTCTACAGACAGCTTTGGGGACCCAGCTTCGTTTCAGCACGGCCTTTCACCCACAGACTGATGGACAGGCTGAGAGGACCATTCAGACTCTCGAAGATCTGTTGAGAGCGTGTGTCCTGAGCTTTAATGGCAGTTGGGATCGACATTTGAGATTGGCTGAGTTCGCGTACAACAATAGTTTCCAGGCGAGCATTCAAATAGCACCCAATGAAGCGTTGTACGGACGCAAATGTCGATCGCCATTATTTTGGAGTGATGTGGGTGAAAGAAAAACCTTGGGACCCGACTGGTTATTGGTATCACGCCCTGAGGTCGAAACTGCGACCCGGGCTCGCCAACAGATCCGCCACCTATGCATAACCCCGCATAGGCGAAGCGTCTAATCTGCAAAAGATAGTATTATAGCTACGCAAATATCAGAGCGAAAATAAAATGCTGTAAAATAAAATCCAATCACTGTACAACACAAAATAAAGTACAACATTCATCTCCTTAAATATAGATAATCATCATACAATATTCTCAATACATCATCTCTCAACTCCAAAAGGGAGATAAACTAAAACTATACTTCATAAATCTCTCCAAATACAAAAGATCCCTTTCAAAGTAAACAATAAAAATCAGCTGACAGCTATAAGAAATCTCCAACCAGGAGATACAGCTACACTCCTCGGTCGGTAAGGATCTAGCTCGTGACTCCCTCACCTCGAACAACGACTGAAAGATCAGCAACTCCCACAAAAAACTCTGCAAAACAGGAGGAAGAAAAAAGGAAAACAACAATGGGGGTGAGAACCACTAGTAATCCAGTAGCCTCCCCCTGTGGGTAAAGACTCCAACTCCGGCGTACCCACTAAGTCTACCAGAGACAAGAAAAGGAATAAGTGGTAAAGCTGTAAACAGAACTGCTGAAAAGGGGAAAACCACCACTAGCATGCCTTTAAATGCAATACCGAAAGGAAAGACTGTATGTATGCATCAGTATCTACCCTGCCTGCCTGGATAAACCCAATCTAGCCACCAGTAAGAACTGGTACTGCCTGCTCTGCTGTCGAACTCAAGAACCCAGTAACTGATCAGCACATGGCTCGATCTCAATATAAGTAACAGACCGGCACACGGCTCGGTCATAAGCCTATCTCCGGAGTGGCACTCGAGGGGAGCGACCCACACGAGTAAAGTATCTCTGTCACAAGTATCATGATATAGCAGGACTGGATCACGTGTGATAATCCGAACTTTTGTAGAAGCTTTTACAGCTTTAGTAGAGATTACAGGAAGCATACACAGCGTATCGAAGCTCGTAGCGTCGAAAACGGACCTCAGAAATGGACCCAGCGCGAAAATCGAATCAAGTGGGCCTTCCGGGGGCTTTTGGCAAAATTTTGGATGAGAATTTGGTGAAACGGACGGCGAATTTGGACTAAGCACGCGAAAACGATCAAAATGGTGTATTTACTTTTTTTCGGCGCCAAAATCATTGTTCACCGGAACAATAACTCCGGCTGCCGGAATTACTGTTCCGGCGACCGGCGGCAAGCGGCGGCGCGGCGGAGCAAGGCGGCGCGCGGCAGCGCAGGGGCGGAAAGCGGCCGCGGGCAGCGCGGGTAGGCGCGCAGGTGCGCGGTCCACAGGATTGGCGTGCACCAGGTGCACGGAAAATCGGATATGCCACGTGGCATCCTCTAATTGGTCGGGCGGAGTAAAGGATTGCGGCTTGTCTGTGACACGTGGCAGCACCCAATTGGGCGACAAGATCCGGAAGACCCGGCGCGTAGACCGGGCGCGTGCGCCACGTGGACACGTGGCCACTGTTCATTGGCGGGCGCAGAGCCGCCCACGTGCGCCCGGCGCGTGGAAAACGTGGGCGGCGGCTGACACGTGGCACACTCCTATTGGCTCGTATGGCTGTTTCGTGTTTTGGGAGGCGTGGCGCTTTCTGAGTGGCCGGATTTGGTGTTTCCTGTTCTGGGCCCGGATCTGGTGTGGAGCTCGAATAGGAATTTGGCCCATTATAAATACCCCTCCCTCTTCACTCTATAATTTTGAATTTTAGAGAGAGAAAGTGAGGTTGAGGCCTTAAGGAAAGTTGTTCCTCTCTCTATCCTCTACCAATACAGAAAGTTTCAGAATTTTTGGAGTCGCCGACAGAGAGTTATTTGCGACGCGGCGTACTACGACGATTTTCAATTTCGGCCCATTTTCCATCGCAGTTCAGTCGGAAAATCCCTGTGTGCTGACCAGGAGGAATTTTTGAACGATTTCTGTGGCAGCGCGTTCCTAAGAGGTAAGGCTTCGTTTTTCGTGTTGATCACTTTGCTCCGTTTCACACTTTTGGCATGGTTCCCAAGGCTTCTTTGACCCCTCTTTTTGCTGTGGTATTTTCTGGACAACATCGACTTCTCCGATTTATATCTTGAGCTAGGAACATCGGATCAAGGCGTATAAGTAGTCGATTTCAATCTACTCGTCGTAAGGAACGTAACCGTAATTTTTTTGGATTTTTTCGAGCACTGTACAGAGGTGAAAAACTCCTCCTTTTTCGTACTGTTTGGAAAACAGCAAATACTGTATTTTTGGGATTTGTATTTATACTGGGTGCGTTGTTCTGTATAGCTGTGCACTGTTTTCAGCGAGTTGCGGGATTAGAGGACTAGGGACAGTAAGGAGGCTTTTGGGGTGTGGTTTGAGCTTTTCGAGGTGGGTGGTTGTTGCTTACCTCATTTTTGACTAACTCACTAGGAGTATTAGAGATGTGGTGACCCGGATCATTCCAGGGCTTCTATAGTGTGACCAGCAGCTTCTGGAAGCCTACGTGGCATGCCGGCGGTGTTCGTGCGCCAATTTGGACACAAGTGATGGACTCGGGGCTTAAAATGGATCACGTGGGTAATCGGGGGACCCCGTCGGATGTTTAGAGGAGTTTACGCGCAGAATGGATGTCAAATTTAGGCTCAGCGCGAAATTCAGATTAAAAATGCCTTTTCGGGAGCCTCCGGCAATTTAGGATTGGAATTTGGCGTCCATTTTGCCAAATTCCAATCCTAAATTAGGCACCAACCCCAGATTTATCAATTAAGCTGGCGTCCATTTTGCCAAATTCTAGATGGGCAAGATTTACTTGTATTTTTTGGAGCTTGCTACAGTAATTTTTACTGTTCACTGCCGGAACAGTGTTCCCGGCGATCGCCGGCGGCGGCCGGCGGCGGCAGGCAGCGGCGGAAGGCGGCGGCGCGTGTTCGGGTAGGCGGCGCGCGGCCGCGGGCAGGCGCAGAGCGGCGCGGGCAGGCGCGCATGGGCGCGGTCCACGCGGCGGGAGTGCACCACGGCGGTGCCACGTGGCGGGTTGTGGTTGGATGGTTCTGGCGGCGCGGTCCACGGAATTTTCGGGTGCACGGTGGACCGACAGTGGGACGCGTGGCAGCTTTTGATTCATTGGTGTTGTGGACCCGGTCCACGGTGCAAGAGGTGGTTACCTCGGTTTGCGTGCGCGGTATGGGCGCGGCAGCGCGCACGTGGGCGCGATTCCCGAGGCGCGGGCGCGCGGGAAGGGGAAGACACGTGTCGCGCGGTGAGTGGCTAGGATCGGTGTTTGCTGTGCGGGTGCCACGTGGCGCTCTGTGAATGGCCCGTTTTGGTGTTTCCTGTTTTGGGGACACGATGGGTATTTCCTGAAATGTTTTCTTTGGATTTCCCTTAAGTGGCAACCCGAGGGCTTTTGGGAGGAGGTTTTCGACCCCTTCGAGCCCTCTACTCGAAGGGGGTTGAGAAGAAGAATTCTTCTCCTTGAAGTTAGGATTACACCCGTCAAGTTTCAGATTTTTCGGCGGCACGGATTTCGAGATTTTGATTTTACCGGCACAGCACGATGTCCCGCCCCCGAGGGTTTTTGAGTCAATCAAAGCGGAAAATTGCGTGTATATTTTTTTTTCTTAATATAGTAACATAAACCTCATCCCCGGTGCGTGCCAGACCGCCACATACACAAATTCTCTCCGCCAACAGACAGAGTCTCCTTTGTATATGCACGGCGTCTCATTTACAACATGCGTTTCATTTACATCATCATCCATCAACATCAACCATCAACCATACAGTAGACATACATCACCAATCAGAGTACATTAATTCAACTACTGTTTTGAAAGTTCGGTGTCCACTCGACACCTTATTTTTTTCAAACAAGTTATTAAAGCGGCGTCACCGTTTGGAAAGGATAAAACCAGCGGTTGCAAAACCCGTGCCCACACGGCACTTCGTTTTGAGAAAACATTTTCGAAATCATTTGATTTTTCATGAAAACGCGCCGTGTATGAAAACATCACTAAAAGTATCTAAAACGTAAAAGTACATCTCATCCACAGTGCTAACTAATACATGTCCACGACTAATATGATCCACAAGCAAATTAACTATTTAAAGTATAAAGGAAAATGAGATAAAAACCAAGTATTCTGACTACGGTTCTCGCGACGCAGTCTCACCGCCATCCCGGCTAACGCACCTAGTAACACCTGTCACGGAGTGGGTAAAGTCAGTGACAAACAAAGTAGATGTCTAAATAACAACAAGGAAGGAAAAACAAACCGATTACACCGAAACCTTTCGCTAAAACCCTGTACATAATTAAGCTGGGCACCAACCCCAGATTTATCAATTAAGCTGGGCACCAACCCCAGAGTACCTGTCGGAGAGACTAAAGTCTCCCATCGTGCGCAAACACCTTTTTGATGCTTTTAACCTCTTCACGGTGCTGGTGTGCTAATTTCAGCTGGCGCGAAGAGGTCCTCACGGCTCCCACTCCTTTGTGAGGCGCACGGGTCAAAAAGACCACTTTTCTGAAAAAGTACACCCATGCGGAGGCCAATCCGCCTGTGTACGTGCAGCATCCGAAACCGGATTTGCCGAGATCGGCGTGTAGTGAGCACCGCGACCGCAGCCGCTTCAGTTGTTAGATAAAATACATTTATGCGAAAGGTTAAACTGTCCATCTATTTTGTTAGGCAAATTGAAAGCATTTTAAATGATGATAGATGCACTTACTGCACTTGTTGCACTTATAGCAACCGTACCCACCTAGTTGAAGAGAAAACGGGACACCTGAGTCTTTTGCACACTCCCGCTGCGCACCTGGACCTAAGGAAAGTCCGCAAGGATAAACTATAGTCAAAACGTGTACTAACATCCCAAAACGAAAAACCCAAATTACTCTTTTTGACGGAAAAGTCCAACACCGTCCGGTTCGCCGAAAACCGGAACCCCGTGCCGCCGTCGCCGCCCGCCGGAGCCCCGCGCGGTTCGGAATCGCGCGGCGTGTCTCGCGGGCGGCGCCCACGCGGCGCGGCGCCTCGCGCGGGTGCTGCCCGTGCGGCGGCCGCGCGATACCCGCACGGCGTCCGCGCGGGTGCGGCCCCGCGCGGCGCCCGTGCGGTGCCCGCGCGGCGCCCCGCGCGGGTGCGGGCCCGCGCGGCGCCCGCGCGGGTGCCCCGCGCGGCGCCCGCGCGGGGTTGCCCGCACGGTTGCGGGCCCGCGCGGGTGCCGCCCGCGCGGCAGCCGCGCGGCGCCCGCGCGGGTACGACCCGCGCGGTGCCCGCGCGGTCCCGTCGCCGCTTGCGACGGCGACCGGCCGTCCGCGACATTCCTCCGCGCGATGCCCTAGCGGCACCGCGCGTCTCCGCCGTCCGTTCCGTGTCCTAGCATGACGACGATGACGGCGACGGTGACGGAGACGACGGAGAAGACCAAAAAACCCAACAAAAGAACGACGGAAAAATCCCGAAAAATTTATAAAAATTATTTTACTAACCGAAGATCGACGGGGAGGTCGGCCGGTCGCGTTCTTGCCTTCGGTTCGATGTCCGGGAAGATCGGGTTCTTTCTCTTTCTCCTTTTCCTTTCTTCCGGCTAGGGTTCCGTCTTTTTTCTCTTTTCTCTTTCTTTCTCTCCTCACCGGCTAGGGTTTTTATTTTTCTTTTCTTTCCCTCCGATAAACGGGATCACTTATATAATCCCTATTATTTGATTATTTCCTTAATTCGTACGTACGCAGAAAGGAAAACCACAAATATCCGGTTTTTATTTCCTAAATTAAATATCTGATCCACGAGATAAAATCCCACCTTTTAAATCCTGGTCACCGATTATTTAATTCCCTTAATTAAATAATCATGGGAAATAAATTCCCAATTTTATTTATCGTCACCGATTAATTAATTTCATAATTAATTAATTACACGGATTATCCAAACTTCCTCAGAAAGTGTGTCGGATATTTTACACAAATTCCGATGCGCGCCTAAAGTCATCATGATCTTAGAAACCCCATTTCGGGAGATCCGTACATCAGATTCCCGATCCGATCGCACCGTCGGTCTACATTTTTCGGGCCCTTTGCCAGAAAAATACACGCACCCCGCACCGGCCGACTATTAAAAATTAAATAATTTTATTTCACTTAAAGGCTTAAATAATTACATATGAGTCAAAAATACCCCTAAGGGCCGGATCACTACACACGATGTTTCTTCTTCGGTGTTCTTTTTCGTTGCTTTTCGGTACTCGAGCCCCCCCGGCCTACCCCGAGCTCCTTTTTCTGTGATTTTTGCGCCGTTGGCTTCACGACAGGTAGGGCTTCAACTATCGTGTTTTGAGCTCCCCCTATTTCTGAGCATTTCTTGGAGTTTTTCGAGCTTCTCTTTGACCTATTTTCTATTGCGGAGTAATTGGACAGCACCGTGGTATTTCGGCGATATCTCCGCAACCGGGCATCGGATTGAGACGTTCCAGAAGGCGTTTTGCATCTACACATCGCAAAGAGCATCCTCGAATTTTCCTGGATTTTTCTGGATTTTTTTCTAAAGGTGAAAAAGGCATTATTTTTAGTGTTTGGTGCTGCAATTTTCTGTACAGAATTCCTTGGGGTAGTTCCCTTACAGAATTTATATCTCAGTGTAGGAAACTCGGATTTGAGCGTGCAGGTACTCGTTTCGACCGGCTCGACGCGACGAATGCAGCGGTTATTTTCTCGGATTTTTCTGAGTTCATCTCGCAGGTGAAAACAGCACATTTTTGGGACTGATTTTGGGACATTAGATAACTTGGATTATTGTGTGTAATTTTGGACACCCTGTGTACAATTTTTGCAGTTATCGCGGCAGGTGATCTTTTTGGGCGAGGACACTTTTGAGACTTGGATTGCCCAATTTCAGGTGGGTGGTTGCTATATCCCTCGTTCTGATACCCCACTAGGAATATTAGAGAGATACTCTCTATTGGACATGTTGAATGATCATCTACTGCACATGCATGCTTAATAGAAATCATTATGAGCCGATCATATGGATAATATCATAGTGGAAACGTGATAGTGGTTGGAACTTATACATGCTTATGGGAATATTATTGGCATTTAACTTAGCATGGGGGATTTACTTTTATGATGGGATATTATGAAATGTCTTGCGGGAGGGTACCACTTGAGGATATTTTGGACAGGCATAGGGGGATGGTTTATATGAGGGTGATTAGCAGATTATAGACAGCTGTGGTCGGATTATGATTTTAGCATGATGATTATACCCAGGTGAAGCTATTAATTGATACACTGGTCGAACCACTATTTTTCACACTTTCTCCTATCTCTCATGAGGACATAGGCTGGCTTATTTGGACATTTTGTAGGGCCATTTCTTATCGCTACACTTTATGTTGGGAATTGATTTAGAAGAAACCTATTTGCTTCTTCTCCCCCTATTCTTTAGTCAGGTGACTATTTGTTGCTCGGGTTTGAGCAGGGGATTGGCATAGTGTAGCCGGGGCCTGGATTTTAGCTTCTGGGGTATTATGGCTACCGCGGATAGTAGGCGGTGGACCAGATGTCATACAGGGGACATGTTTGTGATCATGGGTGATGTTGTGAACCCCTACTTTTGATTACCCACTAGGCATTGGAGTAGCTTCTATGATTAGAAGGCTGATTAATAAATTGTGGGCTTGGGTATGAGGTATAGATAGGCACAGGTTATCTCCTATTTACTGTCCTTATGCATTTATCAGCATGCTTTAGCAAGGTAAGATCATATCGATATCTGCTTTATTTTATATATACCATCTTGGGACATTTGCATGCTTGTATGGTCACCTAGATAGGCCACCTTTTTCTGCTACACTATTATGCTGGAATTGACATAGGAGAAACCCTTTTTGTTATTCTTTTCTCCTTTCATTTGAGGCTCAGGGTATTTGCAGCTCGTGCGCGAGCAGGTGGATGGGATAGTATAGTCAGGTTCTTGGGTTTTGGGACAGGCAGGGTATTGCGGCAACTGCGGACATTGGGCGGTTGACCGGAGATTTCTTATGCATCAGATTGGGTATCAGGTCTCTTGTGGATGGAGTTTCCACGGTTTGTCTATCTTGCACCGGGTTGAGATCGGGTCTTTCTTTAGTGGATGGGTTTTCCCACTTTGATCAGAGTCAGGATCCAGTCCTGCTGATTTATGATACTTGTGTTACTGAGATACTTTTCCTCGTGTGGGTCGCTCCCCACGAGTGCCACTCCGGAGTGCGCGGCTGACAGACTTTGAGTCCTTGGGACTCCTTTGCTTCGGTGTTATGCAGGCTGGCATACCCGTCGCGGCAGAGCAGGCAGTACCAGTGTTTACTGGTGGTCAGATTGGGTTATTCAGGCAGGCATTTATATTCTGATGCATACCCTTAGCTATTTTCTTAGCTCAGCATTTAGAGGCATACTAGTGGTAGCTTTTCATCAGGAGTTATATTCATAGCATACCACCTTTGTTCCCTTTTGCCTCTGGTAGACCTAGTGGGCGTGTCAGAGTTTGAGGTTTTACCCACTAGGGGAGGCTACTGGTTTACTAGTAGTTCTCACCCCCATTCTTCTTTCCTCTTTTTATTCTCTCTTATTTTGCAGTGTCTTCTGCGGGTGCTGCTGGGCTTTCAGTGGCGGGTCGAGGAGAGAGGACGGCTGAGTAGATAGATCTCGAGTCAGGATGAGCGTGTTAGCTGGACTGTTGGTGTACCCATGTTTCCTCAGATGGTTGTACTTTTACTTTTGGGACTGGCTTTTGCCAGCAGGTTGTATTTATTTTTGTGAGCTGGGAGAGACTAATGTATCATTTATACAGATGTATTGTATTTTATTTTCAGCTTCAGTCTGAGATGTATTAGCTTTAGTTCAGCTATGTTTTTATTGCTCTTTTATTATATCTCTTATATCTGAGCAGGTTTTTGGCGCTTCGTGTACATGGGAAATACCGTGTGCACGGCGGATCTGTGGACGGGCCCGGATTCTGGTTCTCACCCGGGGCGTGACAGATTAGTTGGTATCAGAGCTTAGGGATAGGTCAGTTGGGACTTAGGAAACCCTAGGCTTTCGGCGGACCCTAGGATGATAGGGCGCGAGGGACGCGACATTTTGCGAAAGTCGGCGATTTATTTGTTTGACTCTTCCTGTGAGTGAAGAGGGATCGATATATTCTATTTCTGTGGGACAGTTATGTTGGCTGCAGACAACATAAGGTTACAGAAATAGAGGGATGTCTTTGACTTTCGCTAGATTGGGTCGAGTGTTTGGGGTGTGCTGATTTGCGGTTTGTCGTGGCGAGCGGTGTCTCCCCGACTTTGGGCCCTGACCCGGGTGCACTTTGGTGCAGCAGTTGGCTCTAAGCTAGTTGTTTCAGGCCGGATACCAGATTTGGAGTCAGAGGACTCCGGACCCAGATGACAGGATTGTCAGAGGCTTACCAGTGGCAGAGTGAGCGGGCATCAGGTTTTTAGTGACACAGTTGTCGGAGCAGCGGGCAGCTCGACAGTGCTTCTTTCTGAGACCACCCGGTTGCAGTATCCTCAGGGGCGGGGATTTCTGTGGCACCGATGGAGTGAGTAGCCCCCTCTGTGCCAATGTTTAGTGCCGAGGCGCCGAGGCAGGATGTATAATTGACAGCTGATGAGCTATGGGACACTAATGATCAGTTGAGACAGTTTCGACAGATAAACCACCCCGATTCATAGGATTAAGTTTGGAGCCTCTTGGGGTAGAATCGTAGTTGGTGGTGATGGAGAGACTACTTGAGAGCCTCCTGGTGTCAAAAGGTTTACGCAGTTATCGAGCTGCGCGCTCTATGATTTGGGAGGGGAACATGGCGCATAGGATATGCGTGACAGTGAGTGGACTGCGTCAGGATACCTTTCAGGTTATTTGATTTCCCCCGTTTTGGATTTTGGATGCCTCGATGGAGTAGGCATTGTGTATGGCGCGTAGCGTTGCAGTTACTTTGGATAGGGGTCTGCCGCCAGAGGCGAGTCTTGGATAGAGGCGATTGGCGCTAGGTGTTGGAGGACAGATCGGCCGGCAGAGACATTTTCGTTTTCCCTTCCAGGATGGTGGATATCCTTGTGGATGGATTATGTAAAGCTTACCCAAGGGGGATGTTACCCTGTGTGATTGATAACTGGCATGTTTGGGGTGCAATATATGTGATTGAGGGGTGAGCTTAGTAAGGATAATTGTATAAGGAGTTGCATGAATCAATTGTGTTTGGTCGTATGACGTTGATATCCAGGTGGATTTCTGAGACGTCAGAGGTTGGGTGGACCCCGATGACAGCATCAGCCCTTTTATCAGAGTGGCGCAGTGGTAGCGTGGATTGGCTGTCTGCGAGAGACCACATTCGTCACCTCAGTGTGAGCATGGACAGAGGTCGTGCTCCCTTTGTGATTGGTCTAGATATTTCGGCAGGCTGAGCGACGACCACTCGCATCGAGCGGATGAATCTGTGTAGGGCCCCAGAACCCCATGCAGCTTTTTTCCGTGAATCCACTGTGTATACACCTGTTGATGGTGTATTTGGCCCATAGTGCATCAAAGGGATGCCACAGATGGACCCTGTGAGCTTTTGGTTGTTGTGTTGGCCTTCGGCTACCTTTGCCGAATTTTAGAAAAGGTTTTAGGCCAAACGGAGGTTGGATTTGGATTCAGTGCGGAAAAACGCTTGAAAATGGCTTTTTGTTTGCTAAATTCTGAGTCCGGATGCCCAAAAACGGACTCCCGGAAAATTTATTGGATTTCGGGTGCATGGGGGAGCCGTGGACCCGCGGGGGGTGCCACGTGGCGCCACCGGATTGGCCGGCGCACGCGGCTGGGTCCACGGAAGGCTTGGGTTGTGACCGGGGTTCACCGCGAGGGGCGTGGACCGGCGGAGGTCCACGTGGCAGCGCGTGATTGGGCGGCCCACGCGCGCTCGGTCCATGGGCGCGCGCGGGGAGTCGTGGACCGGGGGCGCGCCACGTGGCCGCTCCTCATTGGCGGGCTCTGGAGCGCGCGGTCCACGCGACGCGCAAGGCAGGTACCGGGGCAGGTGGCTCAACCGGGGCAGGTACGGGCGACGTGGGCAGCGCCACGTGGCGCCCGCTGATTCGCGGGCGCCACCCACCGCGTTGACGCGGGCAGGGACACGTGGCACTCTCCGCGGCAGCTTGCACGGCTGCCGCCTGTTCGGGTGACACGCGGCGAGCCCCGAGGCGGGTCGGACGAAGCACGGATCCCGTCCGACGGCGCGTAACGGGCCGGGCCGCACTGTGCGCGCCCGAAAACCGTGGGCCGGGCTGCACTGTGCGCGCCCGGAAATTTCCGGGCGCCCGAAACTCGGGATAAAATGGGAATTTTTCCAATTGTTTTCTTCTGCATATAAATAGCAGCCCGAGCCCTCTTCTTTGGCTCTTTTCTCTCAGCCCACGCACCATCTGCCCGAGCACCCTTAGGAAGATTTGTTCCTCTCTAAGTTCTTGATCTTCCTGCCAAGTTTTAGGATTTTAGGAGCACGCATCCCGAGGTTCTGGATTTTACGGCGCGACGCGACGTTGCATTTCCTGTGTTCTCCTTCGTCGCAGCGGCGGTGTTTGGACTCCCCTGGGCTACCCCGAGATCCTTTTTCTGTGATTCTTGCGCCGACAGACTCCTAAGAGGTAGGGCTTCATCTTTCGTATTGATTGTACTTTCCCGTTTTGAGGTTTTGGCATGGATCCCGAGGCAACACAGTGACCCCTTTTTTTGTGTGGATTTTGTGACAGCGGCAGAGTGTTTTGGCCATATCTTCGCGTACGAGTGTCAGACGGAAACGTGCTTATAGAACTTTTTCATCTACAGATCGCAAGGAATGCACTCGTATTTTTTTTTTATTTTCCAGAGGTTTATTTCGAGGTGAAATCCCTGTTTTTCCCTGTGAACAGTGTTCAGTTTTTAACACAGATTTTTGTTGGAGTATACCGCCTTGCCGAATTTATATCTTGACTTACAGAACTCAGATTTGGGCGTACAAGCAGCCGTTTTGAAGGTATCGACGCGAGGATCGCTATGATATTTTTTTGGGAATTTTCTGGGTATTTTCTATAGGTGAAAATTTAGCATCTTTGGGACTGTTGTTGTATGTGTGTGTAAGAGCAGATTTTGGAATGTATGTGTAATGATGGACTTGTATTGTGCCAGGAGAGTTATTGGACTTATTGGACTTAGTGGAGCGAGAGATTGGATTTATCTGGTACTTTCAGCAATTGGGATTTGGACAGTTAGCACTCCAGGTGGGTGGTTGTTGTACTTCTCTCCTTTGGTATGCCCACTAGGAATATCAGAGTGTCCCTGATTTGATGATGCTAAATTTGTTGTTGGTAGACTTGCATGCTCTAGGAAGCTAATTATTGGTTAATTGATAACATGGTTACTTTTAATCGCTTAATTATTCTGGACTGCATGTTTAGGGGTAGGATAGTAATAAAGACTGTAAATTGATGTTCATCCAAAGGAAACTGTCATCTTAGCTTTTGTTGTTCTAATTGGTTACTTTTGCAAATTAGACTAAAATACTGGGACAGTTGCATGATTTAAACTGGTCACTTAGCTAAGTCATCTTTTACTGCTACACAATCTTTTGGGACTTGACTTAGGAGAAACCATGCTTTATTCTTTTTCTTTCTCCTATTGTTTAGTGTCACGCCCCGGGTCGAAACTGCGACCCGGACTCGCCAACAGATCCGCCGCCCATACGGGAAGCCCCGTATGAACGTAGCGTCTAACCTGCAAAAGAACATCTATACTATACAGATATCAGAGCTAAAGTGTAAACTGCTGGAAAATAAAAGCTCAATGAACAACTACATCTCTCAGATAATACAAACCAACCTCACCAAAAGTACATAATCTCTCAAGCAGTAAAATAAAAGTACAACTCTATACCTCACTACAAAGTCTCTCAACATAAACTCTCAAAAGTGAGGGGGTACATCTACTCTCTGGACGATGACTGGTAGGGATCTATCTCGCGACTCCCTTACCTCGATCTGAAGAAGCAGCAACAGGAGCAGCAGGAACAGGAGTAGTAGTCCCTGTGGGAAAAGACACCACGACGGGGGTGAGAACTACGTCCCAAGTAGTTCTCAGTGGGTGCCGCCAACAAGCCCGACGGTCTGCCCACTAAGTCTACTAGAAGCATAAGTAATAATAATATAAACTGAAATGAAAGGCTGGAAAAGTAACTCTACAGCTACTATGCCTCTATCTAGATGCTCAAAAAGTGGAACAGATGATAACATGATGCATCTACTAACTCACACAGTACACTCACCCAATCTATACTGACTGCCGCATAGGGTCCAGTCAAACCTGCGCCCACCTACTGCCGCACATCCTCAATAGGACGGGTCTACCGTAGGGTGTCCGTGAAAACTGGCCCAGCCAGAGGGACGGCGTCGACAAGTCGCGATAACAAGTAACAGGCCCAACTCCGGAGTGGTACTCGAGGGGCGCGATCCCACCGAGTAAAGTATCTGCGCATCTCTGTCGAGCTCGATATGGCTCATGCAGGCTATAGTCCAAACCACGATCCACACGATCGACCAACAACACTAACTCTCAACTCACAGGCTGGAACACCACACAGCCGGGACCACCGTCCCCCAGACGGCTCCCAAAACAGAGCACCAACCAGGGCCCGAAAGTTCTGGGAGACCGACACCTACAACCCTATCAAACAAGAACAGGTTCCAGGCTTGGCCCCCGTCGCTTTCGTCCCAACCAAGAAACGGCCCCTAGAACCCGGACCACTCGAATCCTTTCGAGTGGGAAAATTTATAGGAAAAAAGTGACGTTTGTTACAGAAAGCTATTTTCACCCAGCCCACACAGGGTGAGGATTAAAAGTAGTACCCTTTTTGAAAACCTATCTTATTTTGAGAAGAAATCCATTTTTCATGATTTTTAGTTCTTTTAGGAAAATAATTAGAAGAATAAGTGTTTTATCCAAACCCCGAAGGGCTGATGCCTTTGTCCAATCAAACAAGAACAGACTCCAGCGGCCCTTCGATGCTTGGAAGGAAATATTGGCAGACTAAAATCATGTGTATGTCGAAAAGGGTTCTGGGTTCTAGGTCCGGCTAACACTAGTAAACTACCGTCACTAACACAGTGGCGACAACCCAAACAGGGAAAACAAGACCTCCCAAGACCACCGTTTATCCCAAACGGTTCCCGGTACAGACAAGCGACCCACTACATCTACCAGACTCCACTCTGCTCCCAAGCACGAGTGCAAATGCATCCCACACAAAAAGAAGTCCCGACCGCTCGGCCCACTACCCGGGCGAGGATAACACTAAGTCCAGGAATGAAACAATATTTGTGGATGTCTAAACATAAATAACCCTAGCCCAAGTGAGGGTTTTCTACTGGTCTGGTTATACATGCAACATGTGACGGTGGTGCTAGGTCAAGTCCAAGGATAGCGAATAAATAAGGATGTGGAGAATACTGATAAGGAACACATGCTGAACAGAACAAGTAAGCAATCCCAACTCATGTTCTCTAACATGCTGTACTGCAGGTAACAATGATACATACACATCCCTAAACAGCTAGAATTAGTGTGCAGATCGTAAATCCTGAAAGCGAGGCCACCCACCTGGTCAGACGAACAGTCAAAAGTCCTACAGCTGATAATACCAAAAGTAGCAGCTACACAGTGTCCAACAGGTCCAGCACAGCCCACACTGCTCCTGGTACAAAAACTGAGCTGTTGTTACACAAATATTCCTCCCAAAACTGTCAGATTTAACACACAGTAATTCAGCTGCAAAGACGGGCAAAAATCACCTGCTGGAAGTCCTCAGAAAAATCCGAATAAAATATCCCTGCGATCTACGCGTCGCTAGCTTCGAAACGACTACCTGCACGCCCAAATCCGAGTTCCCAATGCTGAGATATAAAATCGGCAAGAGAAGCACCCCAAACTAAACTGTACCAAATTCCGCAGATAAAACTCGGAAAGAAGAAAGATTCCCACCTTCGGAGCAAGCTCAGAAAATTCTGAGAAAAATCCAGGAGATTCCTCGCGAGAAGTAGATGAGAATCGCCTTTTGAATCACCTCGATCCGATGTTGGTGCGCAAAGTTACGGCCAAAACTCTGCGATGCTGTCCAAAACTGCAACTGTACCAAGGGCTCCAAAGATGATGAAATTCACCTGACTTTTAGCAATATTTAGCTTTTCTCTTCAATATGAAAGATGTAGGTCATTGAGTCTTGGTGAATTCCCCGCAAAAATCAGCTTAAAATTCCACTTCTTCAATCCTAGGGAGCAAAAACACTGAGCATTGCTCAAAACCACATCCAGAATCTCAGCTGTACACAACAATCCCAAAGATGGCTTAATTTACCTAACTTAGAGTCCAAATTGGAAATTCCATAAAATACGAAAATTGGAGCTCTATAAGTCCTGGAAATTTACCAACAAAAATCAACTTAAAATTCCATTTGTACATCCCAGGGGAGTAAAAACATTAACCTCTGCTCGAAATCTCAAACTGAAATCAAGTGTCTCAAAGATTGCTATATTTACCTGGTTTAGAGCTTCAATTAGGTCTCCTCTTCATACCAAAGTTGTAGATCATGAAGTTGTGAAGAGAACCACGCAAGAACCATCCCAAAATTCCATTCCTACACTTCTGGAGACCTCTAGGAAGAAAATGCGACGAAGTTGAACCCAAAACCAGCAATGATCAAGCTCCAACAATGGTGGATTCCTTGATGAAGAAGGAGAAGATGGAGGCTGCTACAAGTGCTCCTTTGCAGCAAAGGGGTGAAGAACATCCAAAAGAGAAGCCCCATGCTGAATAGCCCTCTTAAATAGGCTTAACAAGCTCCTAAATTGGGCTTAAGGTGCAATATACACACCCTCACCAACTCCCTCTCTCACACAGGATCCCTTGCACCAGATCCGGTGCAAGGGAGGTCGGACCCTTTTGGTCCGACCAGCTGCATGGGTGCCAGCGCAGCCTGCCAACGCGCGGGCGCGCGCCACGCGCGCGCGCATGCGCGGCGTTCGGTGCCCGGCGCACCGCGCGTGCACCGGGCGCCCGCCCGTGCACGTGGACCGGGTGCAGCGCGGCCGTGGACCGCGCTGCACCGGCCGGTCTACCGACCGTGCGCCAGGCCCCGTGGACCCGGTCCACACCCCCAGCAACACCAAGAACTCTATAATAAGCCCAAAAATGCCCAGAAAAGTGTATTTCGCACCGTTTTTTCGCGCTGAGTCCAAATCAACCAACCGATTTGCCAAATTCTAACTCTAAAAAAAATCCCGAAGGCGACCGGAGAGGTAACTTTTATCCAAACTTCGCCCGGAGTCCAAATTGACAACTGAAACGCGCGAAACCACTTCCAAACACCAGACGGGTCCTCCAAAACTCCCGCGATCCAATTCTAAGGCCCGAAGTCCACCACTGGTGTCCAAATTGCGCACAAACTTCACCAACACTCCACGCAGGCCTCCGAACGCTGCCAAACAACCAGAAAACTTCCCGCGGGGTAACCAGGTCCTCACATCCTCCCCCACTAAAAGGAAGTTTCGTCCCCGAAACTAAAACAATCCACCACAACAAGACCAGACCGACAAAACCAACACAACAACCAAGGAAGGTAAGGCCCCACCAGCAGGTAAGTCATCAACTCTCAACCCTCTATTTAGAAAACAACTGAAATTAGCGAAAAGTCCAGAAATTTCGAAAGGCCAGTGCCTTCGCCCCAATCAAACAAGAACAGGTTCGGGCACTGTCTCCATTTCTGAAGCAGCCTTTCAAAATTTGCGTCCCGTTCGTAAATTTCAGCACAATAACGAAAAAAATGGGAGAGAAAAGTGTTGATGTCGTTCCTGCTGTGGCCACAAACGAAACTACAACCTAACCAAAACCTCTAAGGACACAACCTCTAGTCCTAACAAATAAAGCTCCCGAGGTGGCATCTGTCCAAAGTCGCTGAAACCGACGCTGCCGGAAGGATACGTCAGCAATCCGAGAGAACGAGCTCCTCCTGTCCAACTCGCCGAAGGGTAACAACTCTCATTCCATTGTCAGTCGTAGCACGGTACCGCACCAACTAGTCTAACCTGAGAGCTCAATCCAAGTCCTGGAGCTGTCCTTGTATCGTCACCTCAGCGGGTGAAGTCTGAAGTCTCAACTGTACAATCAGGCACCGCAATCTCTCACTACTCATCGGATACAGGGAAGAATCCAATCGCCCAAAACATGTAGCAAAATTCCTAACCCATACCCATGCAAGGATGCCGATGCAGATACTCAACTAATAGTGCAAAAGGATGCAGCGGTATCGAAATGCTCATCTCAATTAACAAAATAAAACATACCTGCCACGACACGATCTGTCGCAGGGGTGTCCTCCACCAGGCCTGCGTAAACTCGTCCGCTAGGTGCCGCGGATCGTCGTCCCGTCTGTCCCGACGTCGTGGCCCACTCTGTCTGACGGTGTGCCGGAGAGGCTTCCGCTGCATGGATAGGCAAGGGGGGTGCTGTCGCAATCGGCAGCACTGACAAGATGGCCTGGGGGCAAGCTGCGCGGAAATGTCCCAACTCTCCACAGAGGAAACACCGACCCTGTCTCTGCTCACACTGCGACGGTGGATGAGGCCCGCCACAGATGACACACCGCTCCTGCCGCTGCTGCTGATACTGCTGCTGCTGCTGGGGCCCACCTGATCTCTGACGCCTACGAAACCCACGACCCTGAGGATGAGATCGTGGAGGTCTCGGAGGTCCCTGCTGACTCGACTGCCCCTCATCCAACGGTACCGGGCGTTTCGCCCCTGGAGTCACTACAGGGGCTGGCGCCACCTCTGCCATCACTGCCTCTCCTGACTCAACATATAAAGCCTGCTCCATCGAGGCCTCCAAAGTCTGCAGTCTGCGGGAGCGAACAACTGATAAATATCCCGACGCAATCCTCGCTCGAACATGTAGATCTGATGAGCCTCATCCCTGGCCACGTGAGGCATACTAGCCAACAACTGATTGAAATCAGCTATGTACACATGCACGGGCCGATCTCCCTGACGAAGAGTCCTCAGCCGCTCCTCCAGTCTCTGACGGACGCTCTCAGGGAAGAAAGCTCCCAAAAGAAGGCTGCGAAACTCAATCCATGTGAGAAGCTGCGTCCCCGGCGGCCCAGCCGGTCGCACACGCCGCCACCAAGCCTCGGCGTTGCCCTCCAAGAAATGTGTAGCCAAGAGAACCCGGAAACGATCCTCAATGAACAAACTCTCAAAATGCCGCTCCATGGCCGTGATCCAAGACTCGGCCTCCCACGGCTCAGCTCCCATACCAGAAAATCGAGGGGGATCAAACTGGCGAAACCTCATCAACAAATCCACCACCATCCGCTGCTCAGCTGAAGACAGAGGTCCCGTCGACCCAGACGGTGGTCTGCAAAGAACCGGCTCAACAGGAACTGCCGGTGCTGGAGGAACAACAGGGGGCGCCGCAGCTGGGGGAGAAGGTACAGGCGAACTATCATGGGGTGCTACCGCTGGCTGCGACCTCTGCTCTAACAGAGCCATCATCCGGCCCAAGGCCTCCTCCTGACGGCGAGAAGCCTCCTCCTGGCGTCGCAAGGTCCCCTCCTGACGCTGAATAACCTCGGACAACTGTGCCACCTGAGCACGGAGCTCCTGTACCTCATCCTGATGTCCCTGTGCTGGCTCCTCATGCCCAGGCTCATCGGCGGGGAAAGGCTGAGAACGCGTCTGTACCCTGCGTCGGGGAGGCATCGTGCCCACCTGCAACACACATGCAAACATCAGGACAGTACCAAACAACACTCGACCCAATCCAGCGAAAGTCTAAGACATGTCATCCATTCCCTAGCATTATGTTGTCTGCAGCCAACATAATCACTTAGGAGAATAAACATGCCAATCGCTCATCCCGTCTCGTGGGAGAGGTATAAAACTCAATCAGGACTCTCGCGAACAGTCACGACTCTCACGTAGTCATCCTAATGTCCAACCACAAGCCTAGGGTTTCTAAGTCCAACATGACCTACAACCTAGGCTCTGATACCACTCTAATCTGTCACGCCCCGGGTCGAAACTGCGACCCGGACTCGCCAACAGATCCGCCGCCCATACGGGAAGCCCCGTATGAACGTAGCGTCTAACCTGCAAAAGAACATCTATACTATACAGATATCAGAGCTGAAGTGTAAACTGCTGGAAAATAAAAGCTCAATGAACAACTACATCTCTCAGATAATACAAACCAACCTCACCAAAAGTACATAATCTCTCAAGCAGTAAAATAAAAGTACAACTCTATACCTCACTACAAAGTCTCTCAACATAAACTCTCAAAAGTGAGGGGGTACATCTACTCTCTGGACGACGACTGGTAGGGATCTATCTCGCGACTCCCTTACCTCGATCTGAAGAAGCAGCAACAGGAGCAGCAGGAACAGGAGTAGTAGTCCCTGTGGGAAAAGACACCACGACGGGTGTGAGAACTACGTCCCAAGTAGTTCTCAGTGGGTGCCGCCAACAAGCCCGACGGTCTGCCCACTAAGTCTACTAGAGGCATAAGTAATAATAATATAAACTGAAATGAAAGGCTGGAAAAGTAACTCTACAGCTACTATGCCTCTATCTAGATGCTCAAAAAGTGGAACAGATGATAACATGATGCATCTACTAACTCACACAGTACACTCACCCAATCTATACTGACTGCCGCATAGGGTCCAGTCAAACCTGCGCCCACCTACTGCCGCACATCCTCAATAGGACGGGTCTACCGTAGGGTGTCCGTGAAAACTGGCCCAGCCAGAGGGACGGTGTCGACAAGTCGCGATAACAAGTAACAGGCCCAACTCCGGAGTGGTACTCGAGGGGCGCGATCCCACCGAGTAAAGTATCTGCGCATCTCTGTCGAGCTCGATATGGCTCATGCAGGCTATAGTCCAAACCACGATCCACACGATCGACCAACAACACTAACTCTCAACTCACAGGCTGGAAAACCACACAGCCGGGACCACCGTCCCCCAGACGGCTCCCAAAACAGAACACCAACCAGGGCCCGAAAGTTCTGGGAGACCGACACCTACAACCCTATCAAACAAGAACAGGTTCCAGGCTTGGCCCCCGTCGCTTTCGTCCCAACCAAGAAACGGCCCCTAGAACCCGGACCACTCGAATCCTTTCGAGTGGGAAAATTTATAGGAAAAAAGTGACGTTTGTTACAGAAAGCTATTTTCACCCAGCCCACACAGGGTGAGGATTAAAAGTAGTACCCTTTTTGAAAACCTATCTTATTTTGAGAAGAAATCCATTTTTCATGATTTTTAGTTCTTTTAGGAAAATAGTTAGAAGAATAAGTGTTTTATCCAAACCCCGAAGGGCTGATGCCTTTGTCCAATCAAACAAGAACAGACTCCAGCGGCCCTTCGATGCTTGGAAGGAAATATTGGCAGACTAAAATCATGTGTATGTCGAAAAGGGTTCTGGGTTCTAGGTCCGGCTAACACTAGTAAACTACCGTCACTAACACAGTGGCGACAACCCAAACAGGGAAAACAAGACCTCCCGAGACCACCGTTTATCCCAAACGGTTCCCGGTACAGACAAGCGACCCACTACATTTACCAGACTCCACTCTGCTCCCAAGCACGAGTGCAAATGCATCCCACACAAAAAGAAGTCCCGACCGCTCGGCCCACTACCCGGGCGAGGATAACACTAAGTCCAGGAATGAAACAATATGTGTGGATGTCTAAACATAAATAACCCTAGCCCAAGTGAGGGTTTTCTATTGGTCTGGTTATACATGCAACATGTGACGGTGGTGCTAGGTCAAGTCCAAGGATAGCGAATAAATAAGGATGTGGAGAATACTGATAAGGAACACATGCTGAACTGAACAAGTAAGCAATCCCAACTCATGTTCTCTAACATGCTGTACTGCAGGTAACAATGATACATACACATCCCTAAACAGCTAGAGTTAGTGTGCAGATCGTAAATCCTGAAAGCGAGGCCACCCACCTGGTCAGACGAACAGTCAAAAGTCCTACAGCTGATAATACCAAAAGTAGCAGCTACACAGTGTCCAACAGGTCCAGCATAGCCCACACTGCTCCTGGTACAAAAACTGAGCTGTTGTTACACAAATATTCCTCCCAAAACTGTCAGATTTAACACACAGTAATTCAGCTGCAAAGATGGGCAAAAATCACCTGCTGGAAGTCCTCAGAAAAATCCGAATAAAATATCCCTGCGATCTTCGCGTCGCTAGCTTCGAAACGACTACCTGCACGCCCAAATCCGAGTTCCCAATGCTGAGATATAAAATCGGCAAGAGAAGCACCCCAAACTAAACTGTACCAAATTCCGCAGATAAAACTCGGAAAGAAGAAAGATTCTCACCTTCGGAGCAAGCTCAGAAAATTCTGAGAAAAATCCAGGAGATTCCTCGCGAGAAGTAGATGAGAATCGCCTTTTGAATCACCTCGATCCGATGTTGGTGCGCAAAGTTACGGCCAAAACTCTGCGATGCTGTCCAAAACTGCAACTGTACCAAGGGCTCCAAAGATGATGAAATTCACCTGACTTTTAGCAATATTTAGCTTTTCTCTTCAATATGAAAGATGTAGGTCATTGAGTCTTGGTGAATTCCCCGCAAAAATCAGCTTAAAATTCCACTTCTTCAATCCTAGGGAGCAAAAACACTGAGCATTGCTCAAAACCACATCCAGAATCTCAGCTGTACACAACAATCCCAAAGATGGCTTAATTTACCTAACTTAGAGTCCAAATTGGAAATTCCATAAAATACGAAAATTGGAGCTCTGTAAGTCCTGGAAATTTACCAACAAAAATCAACTTAAAATTCCATTTGTACATCCCAGGGGAGTAAAAACATTAACCTCTGCTCGAAATCTCAAACTGAAATCAAGTGTCTCAAAGATTGCTATATTTACCTGGTTTAGAGCTTCAATTTGGTCTCCTCTTCAATACCAAAGTTGTAGATCATGAAGTTGTGAAGAGAACCACGCAAGAACCATCCCAAAATTTCATTCCTACACTTCTGGAGACCTCTAGGAAGAAAATACGACGAAGTTGAACCCAAAACCAGCAATGATCAAGCTCCAACAATGGTGGATTCCTTGATGAAGAAGGAGAAGATGGAGGCTGCTACAAGTGCTCCTTTGCAGCAAAGGGGTGAAGAACATCCAAAAGAGAAGCCCCATGCTGAATAGCCCTCTTAAATAGGCTTAACAAGCTCCTAAATTGGGCTTAAGGTGCAATATACACACCCTCACCAACTCCCTCTCTCACACAGGATCCCTTGCACCAGATCCGGTGCAAGGGAGGTCGGACCCTTTTGGTCCGACCGGCTGCATGGGTGCCAGCGCAGCCTGCCAACGCGCGGGCGCGCGCCACGCGCGCGCGCATGCGCGGCGTTCGGTGCCCGGCGCACCGCGCGTGCACCGGGCGCCCGCCCGTGCACGTGGACCGGGTGCAGCGCGGCCGTGGACCGCGCTGCACCGGCCGGTCTACCGACCGTGCGCCAGGCCCCGTGGACCCGGTCCACACCCCCAGCAACACCAAGAACTCTATAATAAGCCCAAAAATGCCCAGAAAAGTGTATTTTGCACCGTTTTTTCGCGCTGAGTCCAAATCAACCAACCGATTTGCCAAATTCTAACTCTAAAAAAAATCCTGAAGGCGACCGGAGAGGTAACTTTTATCCAAACTTCGCCCGGAGTCCAAATTGACAACTGAAACGCGCGAAACCACTTCCAAACACCCGACGGGTCCTCCAAAACTCCCGCGATCCAATTCTAAGGCCCGAAGTCCACTACTGGTGTCCAAATTGCGCACAAACTTCACCAACACTCCACGCAGGCCTCCGTACGCTGCCAAACAACCAGAAAACTTCCCGCGGGGTAACCAGGTCCTCACATTTAGACTTGAGGCTTAGATGCTCGGGTTCGAGCGGGGGTTTGGACAGTGTAGTCAGGTGCTGGGGATTTGGGACAGGCTGGGCTTTATGACGGGGTGTTGCGGCAACCACGGACCTTGGGTGGTTGACCGGGTTGTACTATTGCATCAGATTGGGTGATTGGGGATCGGGCTATCTTTTGTGGAGGGTTTTCCCACTTGGTTGAGTCTTGATCCAGTCCTGCTATATCAGGTTACTTGT
Organism: Tillandsia fasciculata; assembly: GCA_029168755.2. NCBI lineage: Eukaryota > Viridiplantae > Streptophyta > Magnoliopsida > Poales > Bromeliaceae > Tillandsia > Tillandsia fasciculata. The sequence continues at coordinate 18,301,532 of CM054938.1, forward strand.
GGTTACTTACTTTTCCTCGTGTGGGTCGCTCCCCACGAGTGCCACTCCAGAGTGCGCGGCTGACAGACTAGAGTCCTTGGGACTCCTTTGCTTCGGTGTTATGCGTAGGTTGGCATACCCGTTGCGGCAGAGCAGGCAGTGCCAGTGTCCACTGGCGGTCAGATTGGGTCGCTTGACAGGCTTCTAGTTACTGATGCATCCTTTTCCCATCTTTGTTGGGTTATCATGTAGAGGCATATTAGGGATAGCATTTTATCAGTTGTCACATTTATCTGCACCCCCTTTCTTTCCCTTTCCCTTTTTGCCTCTGATCACCTAGTGGGAATGTCTGGGCAAAGGCTTTACCCACTAGGGGAGGCTACTGTTTATAGTAGTATTTACCCCCATTGTCTTTTCTTGTTTCTTTCTTCCCCCTTGTTTTGCAGAGTCCTCTGTGGGAGTTGCTGGGCCGTCAGCAGCTGAGCGAGGTAAGAGGATTGCGGACTAGTGAGCGAGCGACCGAGGGATGTAGTTGGAGTTTTTGGTCACCCGGTCTTCTCAGACAGTTTTTATTATTTCTTTTTGGGTCTGGCTTCTGCCAGCTGTTTGTATATTTGTGGCGAGCTGGGAGAGATATCTGTATTTATTCTCACTGTTGTGTTACGGAATTTGAGTTGGCGTATTTCGTGAAAAGTGTTAAGTCTTGAAGATTGAAGATGAAAGAATTTTGGATCATATACCTCAATCTCAAGAAAGAAGAATTCAAAAGGATCAGGTATGTTTAACTAAAGAATTTTGGTGATCCGAATACTTCTTGTAGTGTAGAAACACCTGGAAGAATGTTTAATTGCATAAAAATCAAAAACTGGACATGGGACATGTTCAGGATCCGGATCGGGCCTTGCAATCCGGATCCCGAAGGGTGTTTGTTCATACACTGGTTCAATCCGGATCGCAGCATCTCATGATCCGGATCCCGAACACTTGTTTTACCTTGGTACTTGCACAATCCGGATCAGGATTTGCAATCCGGATCCCGAATGATAATGTTTGGTAAAACTGTATGAACGATCCGGATCGGGGACTACGATCCGGATCCCGAATGAGTGTTTTTCTGGAAACCGTCTTTCTTGCTACTGCAATCCGGATCGCCCAATTCTGATCCGGATCGCCGTCCGTAAAATTTCCAGAAAAGGCTGTTTTTGATCCTTATCTTCTTCCAATGGTTTCTAACCTATAAATAGGCCCTTTATACATTTTCTAGGGCATTCACATATCGGAAAACAACGGGACTTAATAGAAAAATATAGCCGAAAAGAAAAAGATCCACATATAGAGAAGAAAGGAAATCAATAGAATTTATTCTATGTTTCTTCATCTATATTGATTGATTTGATTCTAGGTTTTCCAAACTCAGATTTTGAGTAGAATCAAATCAATGAATACTTAGATGGTATTTCCGATCTATTTCTAATCTAAGTATTCGGCGGATCATCACCACCCAAAAACAACGATTTACCCCAAATCGGCGCGTGGACTCGCGTGGCCTTGTGGATTCAAGGTGCAACCGCTCTCGTGGATTCGGAGCGAGGTACGTTCGTGGATTCGAAGCGTGCTACTGGGTGAAGACCGTGGATTCGGTCGGACGTCGTGGATTCGACGTTGGACGCTGTGGATTCAGCGTTGGGCGCAGATCGTGGATTCGAGAAGCGTCGTGGAGCGAGCGGAGAAGATCTACTAGGAGCGTATGGTAAAAGGTTGAGTCGTCTGTGAGTACGTTATATCACCTTGTACGTGTGTTAATTCTAGTGGATTTCGCCGTGTTATCGGTCCCGTGGTTTTTTACTCCGGTTTGGAGTTTTTCCACGTAAAAATCTTGCGTGTTCATTTTTATTTCCGCATTGGGTTTTATTGCGCAATGATTTTTTGAGTGTTTATTGTTTACACCTATTCACCCCCCTCTAGGTGTTTTTTCCCCTATTTAGATCCATATTAATATAACCCAACAAGTGGTATCAGAGCGGGAATAGGGTTGTAAACAATGGTTGAAGGTGGAAACATCAATCGACCCCCTTTCTTTGATGGAACAAATTATGCGTACTGGAAAGTACGGATGAAAGCCTTTTTAATTTCCATCGACGAAAGGGTGTGGCAATCAATTGAATTAGGATGGTCTAATCCAACTGAAATTATTTCTGATGTTCGCACCTTAAAACCTAGGTCGAAATGGACCAAGGAAGAGATAGATTCATCTTCTTACAATGGCAAAGGGATTAATGCTCTATTTAATGCTTTGTCACAAACAGAGTTCTCTCGCGTCTCGGCATGTGAGACTGCGAAAGAAATCTGGGATGTTCTTCAAGTTACGCATGAGGGAACTAACCTTGTGAAGATTCAGAAACTGCAAATGCTTACGAGCAAGTTTGACTCTATTTCTATGGCAGAGAATGAATCTTTCACTGACTATTACACACGATTGCAAGACATCGTAAACTCATGTGCTAACTTGGGAGAGAAGATTCCAGAATTTAAAGTTGTAAGAAAGATTTAAGAACTCTTCCTGAACGATTTCGCCCGAAGGTCGCAGCCATTGAAACAATTAAACACCCGGACGAAATGCGTGTAGAAGAATTAGTTGGTGCATTACAAACTTATGAAATGACATTTCCTACTAACTATTCTTCTGGAAAGGCATCCTCTTCTAAGTCTTCAGGTTATGCATTGAAATCAACTAAAGAAGAAGACGCGGATTCATCCTCCTCGGACGATGACGAGAACCTATCTATGGAGGACTTTGAGAAGCAGCTCGCTCTCTTGACAAGGAAGTTTCGCCGCAACTTTCGAAGGGGTAATTCAAGCAAAACTCCATCCTTCGGAAAGTCGAAGAAAGGCAAGGGTTCTTCAAGCTACAAGTCAAGAAAGCAAGAGAACTTCTCAAAGGATAAGAAAAGTTCAGAGGGACAAGTACAGTGCTTCAAATGTCGAGGCTACGGCCACATTGCAACGGAGTGTCCCAACAAGAATCCGGCAAAGAAGAAAGCGATGCAAGTCGTTACTTGGGATGACAACTCCACGTCAAATGAGTCATCCTCAAGTGATGAAGAAGACAACGCGACAGCATTCCACGCGTCCACTACATCTTCACCCTTCATGTGCTTAATGGCAAGTACATCCGATTCCTTGTCCAACTCCTCCCTGTTGAAAAGATTGCAACGGACGATGAATCGAGCAATTCTGAAGGTGAAGATTTTGCTCTTGCCTACCATAAGCTTTTGAGGGATTCAAAGAAACTGGCAAAGCAAAACCGGAGTTTGAGAGGGAGATTGCAGGATCTCGAAGAAGAAGTAAAAAGGGTAACTTCTCTCTCAAACGCTCTTGAAGTGGAAAGGGATAATCTAGTCAAAGCAAATGTTTCCCTTCAAGAGTCCAATGAGCTTCTCGAGAAAGAACATACAAATATGGTGGACAAAGCGAATTACTTCTTGAAGCTCTACGGCGAGGCTCGACAGGAAAAATGGAAATGACAAAGACCATACGCCAACTAAAGGATGACTTACAGAGATTTTCTTCTGGAAGGAGTAAGTTGGACAGGCTTCTTGGTCTTGGTCAAACAAATAAGTTCGGCCTCGGATACACTCAAACTGGAGACATTCCAAGTTCGAGTGGGACAGTTTTTGTGCCTCAGTCGGTATCTCCTCCTCCGACACCGGAATTCACGACAAGCAACGACAACAAGCCTACTTCATCCTCCTCGGGATCGTCAAGAACTAAGGTATGTTTTCGTTGTGGCATTTCAGGGCACATAAGGAGAAATTGCAAGACGGGAGCCAAACGCACACCTCAAGCACCTCTTGCAATGACTACCAAAAGGGTGATTCCTCAGAAATCAAATGCAAATCATTTGAAGGAAAAGAGCCTTGGTAGTTCACCGCTCAAGACGACATCATCAAGGAGCAGCAATTCTTCAAACAAGACGCTTTCACCTAGGAGAATAACTTCACGACCATTACCGACGCATTCCAAAAAGGTTTGGGTGCGCAAAGGTGAAATTTTCCCTTGTCTTGTTACCAATGTTTCCTTGCATGCATATGATAGTTCGTCTTGGTATCTGGATAGCGGGTGTTCCCGTCATATGACCGGTGACAAAAACTGTTTTCAAACCTTTGAGAAAATCTCCGGAGGACTTGTTGTTTTCGGAGATGGTCGGTCTTCCAAAATTGTTGGAAAGGGAACGGTAGCTATTCCAGATGGCCCGGTTCTAAATAATGTGTTATTTGTTCATGGCCTTAAGACTAACCTCATAAGCATAAGTCAACTTTGTGATAATGGTTATTCAGTTAATTTTTCATCTGATGAATGCACTGTAACTGACAAGAACCATGCTTTCTTTTTAAAAGGGGTTAGATCAGAAAACAATTGTTATGTAGTTCCTCATAAAATTTCTGAAAAATGTAACCTAGCATCTTTGAAAAATGAAACACTTTGGCATGAAAGGCTAGGTCACATAAACTTTAAGGAACTTGCTAGAATTTCAAACAAAGATGTGGTCAAGGGGGTTCCTAAACTTTCTTTTGAACAAAACATTGTGTGTGGCGGTTGCCAAAAGGGAAAACAGTCTAGGACTGCACACAAGAACTTGAACCACATAGGTACAAAACGGCCTTTGGAACTTTTGCACATGGATTTAATGGGGCCAACTCGTCAACCATCTTTGGGAGGTAAATGGTATATTTTCTTATTGGTTGATGATTTCTCTAGATATACTTGGGTAGCATTTTTAAAAGAGAAAGCTGATACTTTTGATTCTTTTCACGAGATTTGCCATCGTATTATGATTGAAAAGAATGAAAAGATTACTCGAGTTAGAAGTGATAGAGGTGGAGAATTCATAAATTCCAAATTCATTGATTTTTGCACTTCAAATGGCATTAAACATGAATTCTCAGCACCTTATACACCTCAACAAAATGGTGTAGTCGAGCGCAAAAACAGGGTCGTACAGGAGATGGCACGTGTTATGCTTCATAGCCGGAACCTACCTTTATATTTTTGGGCTGAAGCGGTGAACACGGCTGTCTATGTTATCAATCGAGTGTATTTGCGCCCGGGGACTTTGAATACACCATATGAACTATGGTTTTGTAGAAAACCTAACATCAAATATTTTCGTATCTTTGGGAGTCGGTGTTTTATTTTACGTGATCGCGAGAATCTTGGAAAATTTGACTCTCGAAGTGACGAAGGGATTTTCTTAGGTTATTCTACAAACAGCAGAGCATATCGAGTTTTTAACTTAGAATCTAAGACGATCGTAGAATCGATAAATGTTAAGGTAGATGAAGCTTTTCACTTTGAATCTGAAAAATCTACCCTCGATATCTCTCTTGATGATGATACACCTGCTAATGCATCTTCTTCTAACAATTCTTTCGATAATAATGATGCATCTAACGGTTCTTCAAGTTTATCTGATGTGCAGGAATCATCTCGTGTACCTCCGACTACTCCTTACCTCAAACGTTACGCATCTCCAAGGATCATCCTGAATCGAACATCATTGGAGATCCACAAGAAGGAGTTAGAACACGGAGACAATTGGTTTGCGGATTTGCATGCTATGTATCTCAAATCGAACCAAAGAATGTTGATGAAGCTCTTCAAGATGACTACTGGATTGAAGCAATGCAGGAAGAGCTCCATCAATTTGAGCGAAACAAAGTCTGGGAATTAACGAAGCCTCCGAAGCAACACAATGTGATAGGTACCAAATGGATCTTCAAGAACAAGAAAAATGAAGAAGGTACTATCATCAGGAACAAAGCAAGGTTAGTTGCTCAAGGCTACTCTCAAGTAGAAGGTATAGACTTTGATGAAACTTTCGCCCCTGTAGCTAGACTCGAGTCCATTCGTATATTGTTTGCGATTGCTTGTCATTTTAAAATCAAATTATTTCAAATGGACGTTAAGAGCGCATTTTTAAATGGATTTTTAAATGAGGAAGTTTATGTGGCTCAACCGAAAGGTTTTGTGGATCATAAACTACCTAACCATGTTTTTCGTCTGAAAAAGGCTCTTTACGGTCTGAAACAAGCACCGCGAGCATGGTACGAAAGGTTGACAAAGCACCTTTTGGAAAAGGGCTATACTCGAGGGGGAGCTGACAGGACTCTCTTTGTGAAGCATTATCAAAACAATTTCATTGTTGCACAAATCTATGTCGATGACATTGTATTTGGCGCAACAAGAGATAATGATGCTTCTAAATTCGCGGAGACCATGGAAAGCGAATTTGAGATGTCCATGATGGGCGAATTGACTTATTTTCTTGGATTACAAGTTAAACAAAACGATGAAGGTATTCACTTGTGTCAATCCAAGTATGCACTGGAGTTGGTCAAAAAGTTTGATCTTGAAAATTCTAAGGATTTTCCGACTCCAATGGGAACTAGCCATAAGGGACTTGGAAGTGAATCACATAGTGAGAATGTAGACGAGAAACTGTATCGCAGTATGATTGGAAGTCTACTATATCTCACGGCTAGTCGCCCGGATATATCCTTCAGTGTTGGGATTTGCGCGAGATATCAATCAGCACCGAAGGAGGTTCACCTGAAAGCGGTGAAACGGATCATCCGGTATATCAAAGGTACAATCAATTTCGGAATTTGGTATCCTATGGGAACAAGTTTGGATATTGTTGGATACTCAGATGCCGATTGGGCTGGATCGGTGGATGATCGGAAAAGCACGAGTGGTGCATGCTTCTATCTTGGCCATTGCCTTGTTGCATGGCACAGTAAAAAGCAGAACTGCATAGCACTCTCGACTGCCGAAGCGGAGTACATTTCTGCAGGAAGTTGTTCAACCCAATTGATTTGGATGAAAAGCGTGTTGAGCGATTTCCGGATTTCAGCATCTTCGGTAACCATTTTATGTGACAACACTAGTGCTATTAACATTTCAAAAACCCTGTGTTGCACTCTAGAACAAAACATATTGAACTTAGATATCATTTTCTTAGAGAGCTAGTTGAATCAAATATTCTTCAACTGTCATATATTTCAACTGAGGATCAATTAGCTGATATCTTAACAAAACCTTTGGATCAAAAACGTTTTATTCACTTGCGTAAAGCAATTGGCATGCTTTCCTTGAAATAACCTTTTTGAAACCTTTGCTTTTATCAGAGTTTTTTTTTCTTTTCTTTATGTTCTTTTGTAATTTTGTTTTGCTTACGAGTTATTTGCATTTTTTTTTTTTTAGCTTGTTGATTATCATATTATTATTAAGCAGCAATATTTAATTAGGTTGCTTTATCTATGCATAGTACATTAATTGAGCATAAATCATAATTGACTTTAATTGCATCCTTTCACACATTTAGAAATTTATTATGCTTTTGATATCATAATATTTCGATGTTGCAATGATCATTTATGTTAATTAAGTCATCTTTTAAGTGATCAAAGTCAATTTCTCTCTCAATGATCTCTTGGTATAGTCATTATCTTATTTGATTGCTTAGTCGAGTATGAATGCGAGATCAATTTTTGGTTGAATACCTTATATATTAAATAATTGATAGCCAATTGAGGGGGAGTCAAAGAAAAGTAAAATGCTCAAAAGATGTGGAAAGAGTTACATCCCAATGAGGAGTGTGAAAACTACCACCACATGGAGGAAAGAGCTACCACCTCGGTCGTCCGAGTACTGTGTGCAGCTACCACATGAATACCAAGCATGGTTTCGTCAATTTTTGAATTTAATAAACTGCATATTGAAATACTTGACTCTGTCAAATTTCAAGGTTGGTATAAGGTGGAATTTTGATAAAAGATGCTCAAAGAGCCACTCCTTCAACAGATTGTCTAGATATATTATCTAACTTATCTGGGATTTCAAACATCTATTGATCTTTGTATTTCATTTTCTTTACCAAAATTGATGATTTGATAAAGGCATTACGCATAAGATCAGGATAGATGTGATTGAAGTTGTTCAACTTTAAGTGTTTTAATTTCCATAAATTTTCGTTTCATTTTTGAGTATTCTTGATAGATTTAGTATAATCTATTTCTTGTTGTATGAAACGATGATTTTTGTTTAAAGTTGATATGGTAAAGTGCTTACATACTTTTTCTGGATTTTATGAAATTTTTCTAAAATTTTCTGGAGAAAAAGTTGAAGCCGATCCGGATCGGGGTAAGTGATCCGGATCCCGAACGCAGGCTGTTTCCTGCGGGTAGCCGATCCGGATCACATTCACGATCCGATCCGGATCACGGCTAGGGTTTTTAATAGAACGAAGAGATTTCGAATTCTTTTACCCTAATCTTTTGTTCTCAAGTCTCTAGAGCTTCTCTCTCTAGAATCTTTGCATCTTGAAGCTTTCCAAACTCAAGTTCTTCGAATCCAAGTAAGTTTTGTTGATCAAAATCTCGGTTTTTCAGTGTTTTTGCTTGTTTGCTCAAAACGTGAGCAAAAATCTTGCTACTTTTTCGTTTGTGAATAGTTTTTGGTCAAATTTCTTTTGAAATAAGAACTCTGGGTAGATTAGTTTTGATTATATGCTGGGTTTTCACCTGATTAACGAATTTTTGGGCTTCAATTTCTGAAAATTCTGTTTTAGGGCATAAAAGAGGAATTTTTGAAAATCATGGAATTGATCCATTTTTAAAATTCTTTTTGCAAAACTAATTTGATTCTTAGCTTCTCTACATGATTATGATTCTTTGGGTACAATTTTTCAAATTTTTGAAAACTGAAAATTTTCATGTGTTCTTGAGTCGGTGTTCACAGGATTTCAATCTTCTTAAAACACCTTGGTCAATGGCGTTCTCTTGGATCATTCTTCTCCTGGTTTCTATGGTACATACTCGAGCTACAAACAAATTGAAAAGAACCAAGAAACTTCAACGAAAAGGTGAGTTTGTTGAGGTCAGTGACACAGAAGTAGATTGTCATGAAGTAGATTGGACTCAATTGACAGATGATGATGACTCATTGCCTGAACAAAAAGCGTCTGATGGTTCAAAAGGAAAAGCCTCCGATGGTTCAAAGGGAAAGGCCACCATGGATACAGGAAAAGCACCTTTGGCTGCACCAACCATCTCTGTGAAAAGGAAACGAGTAACTAAACGCTTTGGACTACGACGAGACGCTGGTATTGACACGCCAAAAGTTCCTGACTCGCCGCCTCGCGTGGAAGGAGTATTCGTCAGCATGGATCGCCTTAGAGCTTTTGAACGACGTGAATGCATCGGTGAGCGTCATGTCAACATTGAAGCCCTTCGCAATCACTCACCAGAATTTGGAACCTTAATTGAGCAAGCTTCTCTTATTCAAGTCTGCCGATTCCCTGAACTTCTTGGATATTGTTTGTATCGTGTAAGAACTTTTTACACGAATGCAAGACATCTTCACGAAGATGAACATGGACCAATGCACTTCTTTACAAATATCCAAGGGATGAAACTTAAAATCACTCCACAGTTAATTGGTGAAGTCCTTGGAATGGAATCTAACACTTCAGGGGTCAACTTTTTAAAGGGAAGAAGTTTGACGAATGCCTTATGGCAAACCGTGATTGACAAGATTTGTTTGGAAGGAACTAAATCAGCTGATGGTAAAAGTGTAAGATCCAAACATCTACGACTGGAGTACCGATTTCTAAACTTCATCACGTGTTACAACATTCTGCCTAACATGCAGACCAAGGTCGTGAGATGGGAGAGACTGCTGTTCTTATATCTCATTGGTCATCCCTCTGAGGCTGTCGGATTGAACATGAATATTCCGTACATAATTTGGAATAGAATGTCAAGATATATTGTGCATCCTCATCCTTCTGAGCGACTTCCGTTTCCTCTACTCATCATGAGGATCTTACAAAAGTTTGACATTGATATAAGCTCAACATCATATCAGCACAGTTGCGGAATGATAGATGAATCAACGATTGTGAAGTCGCTTCACAAATTACCACATGTTACTGGGAAGAAACCTTGTGTCGGCACCTCGGCCTCACCGTCTCAACAAGAACCCGGCGCGGATGATGAAGCATCACTAACTTCGATTTTCAAGCAACAACATCGACTATCCGTTAAGCAAGAACAGATTTTGAAGGAACAGCAAAGAATCTCCAATGAGCTTGAAATCATCACGGCAGCTCATATTACCATAACCAAAAAGGTCAACTCTATGAACAAGCGAGTGAAAAAGATGTTCTCTAAAATGGGTTGCACGAGCTCTGAAGACTCGGATTCTGATGAATGATTACTTTTTGACTCATTTATTTTTCTCTTTTCTTTTTGTGCAGGATTTTACTTTTTAGGATTTAGTTTTATTCTTACCTTGCGTTAGTTTTAGTTCTCAGGTTTTTCATGTTAATGGAACTTTTAACTCTCCTTTAACTTTGTAGTTTTGACTACATTTTTGGCTGTGTTTCTGTGACAAAAAGGGGGAGAGAGTTTAGAGAGAACTTGAACAATGACTTGAACACAATGACTTGAACAGTGACATGAACAATGATGATGTTCATGATGATGTGAAAACTGTGTGAATATGTGAACATTAAGGTAAGTATGACTTCAACTTCAACTTTGCTTTTATCTTGTGATTTGATGCATGTCCCTACTAACTATTCGACTAACTATTTGGGCATGTAATATGACTAACAAGTTGATGTTGGACTAACATTTTGTGACATTTGGTTTTTGAATGCTTAGAAGATATGTTGGTTTTTGTCTACGATTCTCTTACATATCTGAATTCTCAAATGTCATGATGAGAATAAACTCTATCTCTGTATTTGGTTTTGTATGTTTCAATTCTTGAGGTATCTAACGATTTCTTTTGTCAAGAATGATATCTTTGTGCAGAGAGTACAGATGTCTAAGTCTAGAGTCTGTTTTAGGAGTTTATCTCATGTTTTTAAATTTTTGGATCTCCATTGTAAATTTTTGTTGTATGGTGATAGCAACAAAAATATCTTTTTGAATTTTCTTTTGTGGATTTGTGTTTTGTCACGAAACCGCCAAAGGGGGAGATTGTTACGGAATTTGAGTTGGCGTATTTCGTGAAAGTGTTAAGTCTTGAAGATTGAAGATGAAAGAACTTTGGATCATATACCTCAATCTCAAGAAAGAAGAATTCAAAAGGATCAGGTATGTTTAACTAAAGAATTTTGGTGATCCGAATACTTCTTATAGTGTAGAAACACCTGGAAGAATGTTTAATTGCATAAAAATCAAAAACTGGACATGGGACATGTTCAGGATCCGGATCGGGCCTTGCAATCCGGATCCCGAAGGGTGTTTGTTCATACACTGGTTCAATCCGGATCGCAGCATCTCATGATCCGGATCCCGAACACTTGTTTTACCTTGGTACTTGCACAATCCGGATCAGGATTTGCAATCCGGATCCCGAATGATGATGTTTGGTAAAACTGTATGAACGATCCGGATCGGGGACTACGATCCGGATCCCGAACAGTGTTTTTCTGGAAACCGTCTTTCTTGCTACTGCAATCCGGATCGCCCAATTCCAATCCGGATCGCCGTCCGTAAAATTTCCAGAAAAGGCTGTTTTTGATCCTTATCTTCTTCCAATGGTTTCTAACCTATAAATAGGCCCTTTATTCATTTTCTAGGGCATCATATCGAAAACAAGACTTAATAGAAAAATATAGCCGAAAAGAAAAAATCCACATATAGAGAAGAAAGGAAATCAATAGATTTATTCTATGTTTCTTCATCTATATTGATTGATTTGATTCTAGGTTTTCCATACTCAGATTTTGAGTAGAATCAAATCAATGAATACTTAGATGGTATTTCCGATCTATTTCTAATCTAAGTATTCGGCGGATCATCACCACCCAAAAACAACGATTTACCCCAAATCGGCGCGTGGACTCGCGTGGCCTTGTGGATTCAAGGTGCAACCGCTCTCGTGGATTCGGAGCGAGGTACGTTCGTGGATTCGAAGCGTGCTACTGGGTGAAGACCGTGGATTCGGTCGGACGTCGTGGACTCGACGTTGGACGCTGTGGATTCAGCGTTGGGCGCAGATCGTGGATTCGAGAAGCGTCGTGGAGCGAGCGGAGAAGATCTACTAGGAGCGTATGGTAAAAGGTTGAGTCGTCTGTGAGTACGTTATATCACCTTGTACGTGTGTTAATTCTAGTGGATTTCGCCGTGTTATCGGTCCCGTGGTTTTTTACTCCGGTTTGGAATTTTTCCACGTAAAAATCTTGCGTGTTCATTTTTATTTCCGCATTGGGTTTTATTGCGCAATGATTTTTTTGAGTGTTTATTGTTTACACCTATTCACCCCCCTCTAGATATTTTTTCCCCTATTTAGATCCATATTAATATAACCCAACATGTTGTACCTTATTTACTTCTAGCTTCTGTCTGAGATACAGTAGTTTTAGTTTAGCTCTGATTATTATGCTCTTTTATTATCATCTCTTATATCTGAGCAGGTTACCGACGCTTCGTGTACGCGGAAATACAGCATGCACGGCAGATCTGTAGACGGGTCCGGATTCTGGTTTACACCCGGGGCGTGACAATCTGTGCCGCCCGGTTGGAGGGCGCCACGGTAGTGGGTTGAGTTGTCGCAGGTGTGATTTCATCACAGCGGTCGGAGTTAGGACATGTTGCATTCCTGCATGGACTAGAGGTAGAGTCGTTACCACATGCACTTGAGGTACAGGTTACTGTTGGTATTGTGCAGGTGGGGAAGGTTTGTGGATCATGTCCAGTGCAGCAGAGGCCGTGAGTTATGCCAGCAGACCTATTGGTATTTGTGGCAGTTCAGTGTTTTGACCCAGTGCTTGGGATCGGTTGGCATAGTGCCACAGGATGTTTGACTGCTGAGAGAAAGGACTTTGATTTTCTGCGAGGCAGACAATAGAAGGCTTGTTTATTGAGACTGTTAGAGCACACAGGTTACAGCGACAGTGTGAGAGGTGCCTACGGCGGCAGCGGAACTTAAGGATATCCCTATTGCCCATGAAATCCCGGGTGTGAGTCCACCTGAGCCGATGATTATGTCGCCAGATAGGGAGATTAAGATTGCGATTGACGTGGTTCTGGAAACCGCGCCAACTTTTGTAGCACCTCATTGGATATCGCCTTTAGAGCTGCGGGAGTTGATGTCATAGGTGCGTGGATTTGAGGATAGAGGGTTTGTTTGACCTAGTGCCGCGTCGTTGATACACGACGGTGAGAGCCCTTTGGGATTGGAGCCCGGGCAGGTCCAGGTATTATTTAGAATCTTTTGATGGAGCTATATTCCGGCAGTTATTGTATGACGCGAGTACCTACTTGGAATTAGGCAGCCGAGGACTTTGTCTAGATGGTGTTCAGGACACGATAGGGGCATTATGAGTACAGTGAGGCCAATGGAATGACTAATGCCCTGTTGCCGTTAAGATTGAAGAATTCTGTGTTTCAGTTGGACTTGATCGGTTTGATAGCGGCATTCTCCAGGGATATTTTGGTTTTACCCCTCCCCGAGTGATTTAGAGCTTGTGAAACATTTGTAGATGATGTGACAAGGTCTGTAGGGAAGAAGCTCTATGCCAAGTCGTTGTGGTACGAGTTTAGCTTTGAGAGCACATCTTCCTGGATTACATATTCTAGCCGTAGGGCAGCGGTGGAAATTCGTCAAAATGGATGCTATTTGGGACTGGCCGAGATCGACGGTTACTATTGAGGTGAGGAGCTTTTGGACCGTATGGTGCCAGCAGAGCTTGACGAGCGGATGATGAGATTGGTACCAGCACCGATTTTAACCTAGTCAGTGGTGGGAGATGGATTTGTGAGTTATAGTGATACCTCCCATAGTGGCTGTAGAGCTACCATGGGATTTTGTTGAGCATCCAGTATCACCCCGACAGAGCCACTGTGGTGGCGGATACCTAGAGCAGAAGAGCTTTTGGGGTTGAGTTTTACGATTCTATAGCTGGCGCTGTGTGGGGCCATTCTGGTGTACAGGGTTTGAGTTTGTGTCCCAGAGGATCCCTTTTGATGAGAGGTTGCGGCTGAGCAATCCACTTGGGTGGTTGAGTTTTGAGGGCGACCGAGTGTGAACCCCTGCTTGATAGGGCCCCTTTTCTGTGCAGGTGTTTGTGTGGATGTGTTTCGGGTCGCTTTGGTTGAGTTGGCTCTTGGGAGTGATTTTAGAGCGTGTTGCTCGGGCTGTTCGTTCCTTTTCCCCAGTCTTTTGTTGGAGTTTTTGAGGTTTTTCTGCGTCTCAGCTCAGGAGTGTTATGCTTTGGACCCCTCGCCCGTGATTGACTCGTTCCTTTTGAGGTCTGTGAGAGTTTGGAGTACGAGGGACGCCCGTTGCGAATTCCGGCTCGTGAGGTGAGGGAATTGCGCAATCGGGCTATGCCGTTCTGGTTGTTGCTGATGTTGTTGCTGAGGAGTAATCACGGGGAGTGATAGGTGACTTGGGAGCTGGAGACGGCGGTGTTGAGTATTGACCCCTGGTTTCTGAGACTCCTTGGGAGTTGCTTTAGTTTCGAGGACGAAACTTTCTTTTAGTGGGGGCGGATGTGGTGACCCGGATCTTTGTAGGGCTTCTACAGTGTGACCAGCAGCTTCTGGAAGCCTACGTGGCATGCCGACGGTGTTCCTGCGCCAATTTGGACACAAGTGATGGACTCGGGGCTTAAAATGGATCACGTGGGTAATCGGGGGACCCCGTCGGATGTTTAGAGGAGTTTACGCGCAGAATGGATGTCAAATTTAGGCTCAACGCGAAATTCGGATTAAAAATGCCTTTTCGGGAGCCTCCGGCAATTTATAGGATTGGAATTTGGCAAAATGGACGCCGGATTTGGAATCAGCGCGCGAAAACGGTCAAGATGGGCTTTTTACTTGTATTTTTCGGAGCTTGCTACAGTAATTTTTACTGTTCACTGCCGGAACAGTGTTCCCGGCGATCGCCGGCGGCGGCCGGCAGCGGCCCGCTCGGGCAGGTGGCGCGCGGCCGCGGGCAGGCGCAGAGCGGCGCGGGCAGGCGCGCATGGGCGCGGGCAGGTGCGCGGTCCACGCGGCAGGCGTGCACCAGGGCGGTGCCACGTGGCGGGTTGTGGTTGGATGGTTCTGGCGGCGCGGTCCACGAAATTTTGGGTGCATGGTGGACCGACAGTGGGACGCGTGGCAGCTTTTGATTCGTTGGTGTTGTGGACCCGGTCCACGGTGCAGGAGGTGTGTAGTGAACCAGAACTTGGAATATAAACAAATGTAAATAAAAATAGTATAAAATACTATTTTTATGGAAGTAGAAAAGTAAAGGGTTACTCGGAAGTGAATTGGGCCCAAATCGGAATTAAAATAAGAGATTTAGAATTTTATATGAGAAAGTGGGCCCAGATTGTAAGTGGAAAATTCACAGTGTCGGAAAATTCTGAGAAAATTACGGGAGCTCCGTAAATATGTTTTATGGCCACAGTAAAAGTTTTGCGTTGATCGGACGCCCGGATTGAGAGAACGGGCTCCGCCAGCGAATTCAGATACAGTGGGACTTTTGGTAAACCAAAAAGGGTCCAAATTGAAAAATTTAAGTACCATGAGGTAAATCAAGTTAAACTGTGGCTGCCCGTCAAATTTGAGCGAAAACGGGCGAAAAACGAGCGAGAACGGACGAAAACGGGCGAAACTGGGCTTGGGCCCAAGTTTCGGGCGCCCGAAAATGGGTTCCGGGCGCCCGGAAAATACTGTAGCAAACCCGATTTTCGGGCTGCAGCGAACCGGGCTGCACTGTAGCGAACCCGATTCACTGTAGCAGCCCGGTCCAGGTGAGGGTGCGCCCGAATGTTACTGTAGCGGCCCGAATCTCGAGGCATGGGCACGGATCCCGAGGCAGTCGGCACGGATCCTAAGGCAGTGGCACGGATCCCGAGGCAGTCGGCACGGATCCCGAGGCAGTGGCACGGATCCCGAGGCAACTGGCACGGATCCCGAGGCGCGGGTGCGAATCCCGAGGCAAGTTTTCGCGCGCGACGCGCTGTGGCGCGCGGCTCGAGGCGCGCGGTAGGTGGGGAAATGCCATGTGTTGCCTCCCTATTGGTCGCTCTGACCGGGGGAGCGTGGGCGTGCGCGGGGAAGGCGCGACGCGCCTGGCGCGGTGTCAGCGGGGCAGGCCACGTGTCGGCCCCCCATTGGCCGGTCAGCGCGACGTGACGCGCTGACGGGACAAGACGCAACCACCGCAGGCGGTAGTGCGGTCCACGTGGCAGCCTCTGATTTGCTGCCACCGGTCCGTGGTCACGGTGCACGGGTCCAGGGACACGTGTCACACTCCGGTTGGCCGAGCGTGGTGACGTGGCGCTGAGCTGGCGCGGCGTGGACGCGTGGACCGCGGCTTGGGCGGTTACTGTAGCCGCCCGAAAACTTTCGGGCGCCCGAAAGGTGCGCCAGAAAGTTCGGGTTTGGCCTATTTAGGCCCGAAACGGCCCGTTTTTCCTTCTTTTTCCCTTTTTGGCTTCACCCGAGCGTACCAGGAGGAGAACCGGGCGATTCCGCCCGAGGTTTTTGAGGGCGCACGAGCACGCCGTGGACTCCGTGGAGCGCGCAAGATGTTCCAAAAAGCCTATTGGGCGTGATTGGACGGCACGATGTTGTCGAGGTAGGCCCTGTTTGTCGTTTTGCGGTATTTTTGGCACAGTTTTGAAGTTTCCTTTGTGGATTTTGGATTTGACCCCATGCCGACGTGCGTGATAGGGACCCAACTTTTCTGTGCCGTTTTACTGCGCGAGTTTTGCGAGCGTTTTGGGCGGGCCTCGTTTTGCGTGCCGCTCGGGGGAAATATGCACCGTTTTGCGTGCGGATTCGACAAATATGCACAGTTTTGGGCGCAAGCTTGGAATACGTGCACCGTTTTGCGTGCAAAGTTGGAAATGGAGCGTGCACCGTTTTGCGTGCCAATACGAGGTATGTGCTCCGTTTTGCGCGCAGGTAGAACTAACGGGCACCGTTTTTTGTGCAAACTCTAACAATACATCTCGTTTTACGTGCAGGGTCGGAAAAATGTACACCGTTTTGCGTGCAACCCTATAGTAGAGTGTGCACCGTTTTGCGTGCCAATACGGGGTATGTGCTCCGTTTTGCGCGCGGGTTGGACCAATACGCATCGTTTTGTGTGTTGATTCTAATGGTTGCATCGTTTTTCGTGCAGAGCTAGGAAAAATATGCACCGTTTTGCGTGCAACCCTACAGTCAGATGTGCACCGTTTTGCGTGCAGTTTCGAGGTACGTGCACCGTTTCGCGTGCAATTCGTGTTATCGCGCACCGTTTTGCGTGCTGTCGCTAATGTTATGCACTGTTTTGCATGTAGGGTTGGAAAATAATGTGCACCGTTTTGCGTGCAACCCCACAGTGAGGCATGCACCGTTTTGCGTGCAGATTTGAGATACGTGCACTATTTTGCGTGCAGATCGTGTTGCCGCGCATCGTTTTGCGTGCCGGCTGATGTGGCGTGCATTATTTTACATGTAGGTTTTTGATGACATGCACCGTTTTGCGTGCAGGTATAGGGGACGTGCACCGTTTTGCGTGCGGACTCGGCGAATGCGCGCCGTTTTGCATGCAAGCTCAAGGAAACAAGTGGAATCGCGTGGAGACCAATTGCAAGCGTCTACAAGCAATTGGGGACGCTACAAGGTGGGGAATTCTGCCGAAATTGGGTGACCTCTCCCCTTGCTCCTTTGCTTTTCGATTCGAAGTATTATAGTAGCCTGTTAGAGGCGTTAGGTAATTATGATTATGTTTGCCGGTGTAGATGGATTCAGATGGAAAAGTGCAACTGTTGGTTGCCAGAGTTAGAGGAATAGATGTACATGTGTAAATGAACACAGAGGAAAAGTGCAACTGTTGGTTGCCAAAGATATATGATGAATATGCATGCGTAGAAGTAATTACTATTTGATGAATGAACTGAAAATAACTGCATGCATGAAAAAGGATTAGCTATTATGATTGTGAACATGTTAGGGTATAACCCTAGGAATCACGTGACATAAGGGAGCAACAGTTGTTGGTAGTAAGACTAGGAGAAAACCTAGTATAGGGGTTTGACGAGTGACATCAACTTAGGAGTTATCCTAGGGAGGACGAGTGGCATGGTCTTAGGTGATAACCTAAGGACACTGGATAGAGTGATAAACTTAGAGTCAGGGAACTCTAGGACATATGTGGCATGGAACTTAGGTAAGGGAAACCTAAGGAAAGCTAGTGATCAACATAGAGTCAGGGAACTCTAGGACATATGTGACATGGAACTTAGGTAAGGGAAACCTAAGGAAAGCTAGTGATCAACATAGAGTCAGGGAACTCTAGGACATATGTGACATGGAACTTAGGTAAAGGAAACCTAAGGAGAGTCAGTGATCAAAAATAGAGTTAAGTTAACTCTAGAATCCCACGAGGAATCAGAGAAAGGAAAATTAGATCAAGCGTGGTGACATGAAAGGGAAAAATGAGAAATAGACCAAGTGTGGTGATACGAAAGGAAAAAGGAGAACAGATCAAGTGCGGAGATATGAAAGGGAGCAGGAAATTAGAGTCAGCATAACTCTAAGGTAAGAGTGGGATAGGAAAGATCAGAGTCAGCGTAACTCTAAGTTAATAGTGGAACAGGAAAATAGAGTTAAATTAACTCTAGGATTCAGTGAGGAATCAGGAAAGTGGGATAAGATCCCCAGTTTAAAGAATTGATCAAATATAACCCTAGAAGGTCATAGGGTGTCTGGGCAAATGGATAATAACTTTAACTTCAATTTGAGTTAAAGAAATAAAGAGAAATGTTTAAGAGTCCAGGAGACTCTCTGGTTATCCTTATGGCAAGACCTAGGATAAGAGGAAAAATTGTTGCAAAAAGGTAAAGATTAAAAGCAAGCTAAAAGTGGCTAAAAGCATAAAGAAAATGTAATTGGCGCCTTCGAATTTGAGACTCGTCAAGAGGAGCAGGACTCCCTGGGCAGTGACCCGTCGGACGAGATACTTCCGAAGGGCTAAAAGTGAAAGTAAAGAGCTAAATGCTCAAAGAAAAGAGAAAGAGATTGCCAGTGGTAAAATGGGAGCTACAAGCTCGAATAAGAAAGAAAAGCAAGGGTTCAAAGGCAAAGAGGCTAAGAACTAAAGTAAAAAGAGAAAGAAAAGAAAAGAAAAAGATAAAACGAGCGTACCTTCAGGGGTGAAACGTAGATCTTGTCGGAGCAGGGCTCCCTGGGCAGTGACCCGTATTACAAGTTCCCCGTTGGGCGGGGTAGCACTTGCGGGTGCTATCGGCAACCTTAGAAATCTTATCTTATGGTAGCAGGACTACCGGGCTCGGGCCCGTTGGATAAGAATTTCTGAGGGTTAACTTGAACTAAAGCACCAGAATCTAAAGAATAAAGAAAAAAATAGAGTTGCCAAGTTGGCCGGGTTAGTTTGACCCTGTATATAGCGGCATAGTGGCCGAGTTAGTGCTTAGCAACCTAGTGTGGCTAGACAGAGTAGTGCTGGGTCGATGAGTATACACAGATAGTGTAGTGACCTATTATATGGTAGCCTAGTATGGCTGGACAGTTTAGTGATGGGTTGATGAGTATATACAGACAGTGATGTATCATTTTGTATAGCTGCATTTGATATCGAGGATTTTAGTTTCCTAGCACTATTATTATTGCTTCCATTGGACCAAGTGGTGTAGGACACTTTCTCTCGGTGGTTGAACCCACTGGGAACTCAGATGTAGTTCTCACACCCCTTGGGTGACTCCCCCCCACAGGTGCGGGTATGGATGCAGCGATCGTGACGGTTCAGACGCAGACGGCGAGGCATACGACAGGGGCAAGAGCCCAGCAGCATAGAGACCTAGAGGGTCTAGCAGAGGTACCCCTTTTATATATTTCTTGAGTGAACTATGTATGGTGAGGAAATTATTGTAATAATTTTATTTGCAAGTTCAGAAATGTAAAGTGTAACAAATTTAATTCGTGGTTCACTCTTGTATGCTTTCATTTCCGCTTAAACTGGTTGTTTATTAAATGAAAGTTTAAATTTATAGTGATTTTTAGTACTCTGATATTGAGCTTCCGCATACACTTGTTGTGTTATTATGGATGTTACCGTTCCTTTCGGGTAGAAAAAGGTCTTACCCGATTGGCGGGTCTGTTGGCGTGCCCGAACCGTACAAATTGGCGGACTCGGGGCGTGACAAGGTGGTTACCTCGGTTTGCATGCGCGGTATGGGCGCGGCAGCGCGCACGTGGGCGCGATTCCCGAGGCGCGGGCGCGCGGGAAGGGGAGGCCACGTGTCGCGCGGTGAGTGGCCAGGATCGGTGTTTGCTGTGCGGGTGCCACGTGGCGCTCTGTGAATGGCCCGTTTTGGTGTTTCCTGTTTTGGGGACACGATGGGTATTTCATGAAATGTTTTCTTTGGATTTCCCTTAAGTGGCAACCCGAGGGCTTTTGGGAGGAGGTTTTCGACCCCTTCGAGCCCTCTGCTCGAAGAGGGTTGAGAAGAAGAATTCTTCTCCTTGAAGTGAGGATTATACCTGTCAAGTTTCAGATTTTTCGGCGGCACGGATTTCGAGATTTTGATTTTACCGGCGCGGCACGATGTTTCTTCTTCGGTGTTCTTTTCCGTCGCTTTTCGGTACTCGAGCTCCCCCGGCCTACCCCGAGCTCCTTTTTCTGTGATTTTTGCGCCATTGGCTTCACGACAGGTAGGGCTTCAACTATCATGTTTTGAGCTCCCCCTATTTCTGAGCATTTCTTGGAGTTTTTCGAGCTTCTCTTTGACCCATTTTCTATTGCGGAGTAATTGGACAGCACCGTAGTATTTCGGCGATATCTCCGCAACCGAGCATCGGATTGAAACGTTCCATAAGGCGTTTTGCATCTACACATCACAAGGGGCATCCTCGAATTTTCCTAGATTTTTCTGGATTTTTTCTAAAGGTGAAAAAGGCATTATTTTCAGTGTTTGGTGCTGCAGTTTTCTGTACAGAATTCCTTGGGGTAGTTCCCCTGCAGAATTTATATCTCAGTGTAGGAAACTCGAATTTGAGCGTGCAGGTACTCGTTTCGACCAGCTCGACGCGACGAAAGCAGCGGTTATTTTCTCAGATTTTTCTGAGTTCATCTCGCAGGTAAAAACAGCACATTTTTGGGACTGATTTTGGGACATTGGATAACTTGGATTATTGTGTGTAATTTTGGACACCCTGTGTACAATTTCTGCAGTTATCGCGGCAGGTGATCTTTTTGGGCGAGGACACTTTTGAGACTTGGATTGCGCAATTTCAGGTGGGTGGTTGCTATATCCCTCGTTCTGATACCCCACTAGGAATATTAAAGAGATCCTCTCTATTGGATATGTTGAATGATCATCTACTGCACATGCATGCTTAATAGAAATCATTGTGAGCCTATCATATGGATAATATCATAGTGGAAACGTGATAGTGGTTGGAACTTATACATGCTTATGGGAATATTATTGGCATTTAACTTAGCATGGGGGATTTACTTTTATGATGGGATATTATGAAATGTCTTGCGGAAGGGTACCACTTGAGGATATTTTGGACAGGCATAGGGGGATGGTTTATATGAGGGTGATTAGCAGATTATAGACAGGTGTGGTCGGATTATGATTTTAGCATGATGATTATACCCAAGTGAAGCTATTAATTGATACACTGGTCGAACCACTATTTGTCACATTTTCTCCTTTCTCTCATGAGGACATAGGCTGGCTTATTTGGACATTTTGTAAGGCCATTTCTTATCGCTACACTTTATGTTGGGAATTGATTTAGAAGAAACCTATTTGCTTCTTCTCCCCCTATTCTTTAGTCAGGTGACTATTTGTTGCTCGGGTTTGAGCAGGGGATTGGCATAGTGTAGCCGGGGCCTGGATTTTAGCTTCTGGGATATTATGGCTACCGCGGATAGTAGGCGGTGGACCAGATGTCATATAGGGGACATGTTTGTGATCATGGGTGATGTTATGAACCCCTACTTTTGATTACCCACTAGGCATTGGAGTAGCTTCTATGATTAGAAGGCTGATTAATAAATTGTGGGCTTGGGCATGAGGTATAGACAGGCACAGGTTATCTCCTATTTACTGTCCTTATGCATTTATCAGCATGCTTTAGCAAGGTAAGATCATATCGATATCTGCTTTATTTTATATATACCATCTTGGGACATTTGCATACTTGTATGGTCACCTAGATAGGCCACCTTTTTCTGCTACACTATCATGCTGGAATTGACATAGGAGAAACCCTTTTTGTTATTCTTTTCTCCTTTCATTTGAGGCTCAGGGTATTTGCAGCTCGTGCGCGAGCAGGTGGATGGGATAGTATAGTCAGGTTCTTGGGTTTTGGGACAGGCAGGGTATTGCGGCAACTGCGGACATTGGGCGGTTGACCGGAGATTTCTTATGCATCAGATTGGGTATCAGGTCTCTTGTGGATGGAGTTCCCACAGTTTGTCTATCTTGCACCGGGTTGAGATCGGGTCTTTCTTTAGTGGATGGGTTTTCCCACTTTGATCAGAGTCATGATCCAGTCCTGCTGATTTATGATACTTGTGTTACTGAGATACTTTTCCTCGTGTGGGTCGCTCCCCATGAGTGCCACTCCGGAGTGCGCGGCTGACAAACTTTGAGTCCTTGGGACTCCTTTGCTTCGGTGTTATGCATAGGCTGGCATACCCGTCGCGGCAGAGCAGGCAGTACTAGTGTTTACTGGTGGTCAGATTGGGTTATTCAGGCAGGCATTTATATTCTGATGCATACCCTTAGCTATTTTCTTAGCTCAGCATTTAGAGGCATACTAGTGGTAGCTTTTCATCAGGAGTTATATTCATAGCATACCACCTTTGTTCCTTTTTGCCTCTGGTAGACCTAGTGGGCGTGTTAGAGTTTGAGGTTTTACCCACCAGGGGAGGCTACTGGTTACTAGTAGTTCTCACCCCCATTCTTCTTTCCTCTTTTTCTTCTCCCTTATTTTGCAGTGTCTTCTGCGGGTGCTGCTGGGCTTTCAGTGGCGGGTCGAGGAGAGAGGACGGCTGAGTAGATAGATCTCGAGTCAGGATGAGCGTGTTAGCTGGACTGTTGGTGTACCCATGTTTCCTCAGACGGTTGTACTTTTACTTTTGGGACTGGCTTTTGCCAGCAGGTTGTATTTATTTTTGTGAGCTGGGAGAGACTGATGTATCATTTATACAGATGTATTGCATTTTATTTCCAGCTTCAGTCTGAGATGTATTAGCTTTAGTTCAGCTCTGTTTTTATTGCTCTTTTATTATATCTCTTATATCTGAGCAGGTTTTTGGCGCTTCGTGTACACGGGAAATACCGTGTGCATGGCGGATCTGTGGACGGGCCCGGGTTCTGGTTTTCACCCGGGGCGTGACAAGAGATCCCCTATTTTAAAACTGATAATCGATATTCCAATTATGAATTGCATGAGTAGACCCCACAAATTATATGACAGCTCATTTATGTTAAATTGGGACACTATTGTTGAGACAAATGCTATATCCTATTCTCTCATGCAAATGACTTATCATGTTGGGGACATTTAAACCACCTTTTTCCAAATAAATATCAAACACTTTTCTTTAGTTTTTAAAGAGGACAATTGTATGCTTGTTTGGACATCTAGTTAGGCCACTATTCATTGCTACACTATCATATTGGGACTTGACTTAGGAGAAACCATGTTTCGTTGTTCTCCTTGTTATTCAGACGCATGTGGCTCAGTTTGAGCAGGGTTTTTGGGATAGTGTAGTCGAGGTCATCAAGTCGGGGACGGGTTTGACTCTATTTTATGTTGTGGGGCATTGTGGTAACCGCGGACATGAGACGGTTAGCCAGATGTTGATTACTTTATCAGATTTTGGACTTATGGGGTGTTGCGGCAACCGCGGACATTAGGCGGTTGATCGGATGTTCATTTGTGCATCAGATTAGGTTTCAGATTTTCCTAGTGGATGGTGTTTCCCACTTTTTGATTACTATTGCATCTGATTGGGGATCAGGGTTACTTTAGTGGATGGATATTTCCCACTTTGATCGTAGTCATGATCCAGTCCTGCTATTGTGAGACATTAGTTACAGAGATGCTTGATACAGAGATACTTTACTCGTGTGGGTCGCTCCCCACGAGTGCCACTCCGGAGTAGGCTTTTGACCGTGACAGGTGCCGGTCAATTGGTGAGTTGTGAGTGATGACAGAGCAGACAGTGCTAGTGTTTCCTGGCCCTTTGATTGGGTTTCTTTGGGCGGTTAGCCTTATAGTTGCATGCATACGGTTATCTTTTTGGCACTGCATTTAGAGGCATTGTAGTAGCAATTTTCTTTTCAGCAGCTTTGTAGCTTACCACTGTCCTTTCCTTTTGCCTCTAGTAGTCCTAGTGGGTTCGTCAGAGTTGAGGATTTACCCACTAGGGGGAGGCTACTGGTTTATCTAGTAGTTCTCACCCCCCCATTGCTGTTCTCTGTCTTTTTTCCTTTGTTTTGCAGAGTCATCTGCGGGAGCTGCTAGGCCATCGGCAGCTGATCGAGGTAAAGGGATCGCTTAGTAGGTAGATCTCCTGTGAGGTTGTGAGCTGCTTTTAGACAGATGTTGTACCCTCCACTCAGACTGTTATATTTTCTTTTTATTTTGGGTCTGGCTTTAGCCAGCTGGTTGTACTATTTTGGTGAGCTGGGATATTACTGTATTTATTACTGCTTTATTTTTAGTTCCAGTTTGAGATACTATGTGATTCTTCTATTTCAGCTCTGTATTATGCTCTTTTATTGTACATTTTATATCTGAGCAGGTTACCAGTGCTTCGTGTACGCGGGAAATTCCGTGTGCACGGCGGATCTATAGATAGACCCGGGTTCTGGTTTACACCCCAGGGCGTGACAGATTAAGTTGGTATCAGAGCTTAGGGATAGGTCAGTTGGGACTTAGAAAACCATAGGCTTATGTTGGACCCTAGGATGATAGGGCGTGAGAGACGTGATGTTCTTAGGCGAAAGTCGGTGATTGGGTCATTTAACTCTTCCAGTGAGTGAAGAGGGATCGACATATCCTATTTCTAGTGAATAATTATGTTGGCTGTAGACAACATAAAGTCACAGAAATATGGAGATGTCTTTGACTTTCGCTAGATTGGGTCGTGCGGGGTTATGTTTCTGATTTGTGGTTTCTTGTGGTAGGATGCCTCCGCGACGCAGGATGTTGACGCGTTCTCAGCCCTCTTCCCCTGAGCCCGATCAGGAGGAGTCCGGGCAGGACCAGCAGAGTGAGGTGCAGGAGCTACAGGCTCAGATGGCTCAGATGTCGGAGGCTGTTCGGCGTCAGGAGGAGGCCATGGGTCGGCTGACGCAGATGTTAGAGCAGAGGGCGCAGCTTGTTGTAGCACCCCCGGAGAGTTCTCCCGTACCATCATCCCCTGCTGTGGCTCCCCCAGTTGTACCGGTGACCCCGGCATCCCCTGTTGCTCGGGGTACTGGTAGACAGCCGTCTGGTTTGACGGGACCTCTAACCCCAGCAGAGCAGCGGGAGATGGTCGACTTGTTGATGAGGTTTCGCCAGTTTGACCCACCCCATTTCTCGGGGCAGAGTGCAGAGCCGTGGGAGGCAGAGTCGTGGATTACGGCGATGGAGCGACGTTTTGAGACATTGTTCATCGAGGAGCAATACCAGGTGTTATTGGCGACGAACTTTTTGGAGCGCAACGCCGAGGCTTGGTGGCTGCGTGTTCGACCGGCTGGTCCGCCTGGGGCTCAGCTCCTGACCTGGGCGGAGTTCCGCAGTCTTCTTCTTGGGGCTTTCTTTCCGGAGAGCGTCCGGTAGAGGTTGGAGGAGCGGTTGAGAAACCTTCGACAGGGAGATCGGCCCGTGCACGAGTATATTGCGAATTTTAATCAGTTATTGGCGTGTGTACCGAACGTGGCCAGGGATGAAGCACATCGGATTTACATGTTCGAGCGAGGGTTGCGCCGGGACCTTTTTCAACTGGTTCGCTTGCGCAGGTTACAGACCTTGGAAGCCTCGATGGAGCAGGCACTCTACGTTGAGTGCGGGGAGGTAGTGATAGAGGAGGTTGCTCCAGCTCCCATAGTGATCCAGGGGGCGAAGCGACCGGCATTGGAGGTTGGGGGACAGGCTAGTTCGTGGAGGCCGCCACGACCGCCGCGGCCTCAGTTTTCCAGCCGTGGGCATTCTGAGCGGCGAGGGCCTGGTGGATCCCAGAGGCCCCAGCAGCAGCAGCAGAGATCACAGTCGTCGCAGTGTGGGTCTCAGCGGCAGCCTCAACGACAGCGGCAGTCTCAGCGACAGCAGTAGTCACGACAACCACGGACCCCCGGCAGTTGTATTTTCTGTGGAGGTCAGCATTTTTTCGGCACCTGCGACCAGCAGTGGGGTCGTTGCTACGGATGTGGACAGCCCGGGCATATTCGAGCTTCGTGCCCCTTTTCGACCTCCGCCGCTCCTTCTTCAGCATCTGCTCCATCTTCATCGCAGCAGCGGTCGACGGCTCAGCGGCCATATGCTCCAGCGAGTAGGCCATCTTCTTCCCATCCCACAAATTATCGCCCTCCAGCTCAGAGTGGGCGAGTGTATGCTGCGAAGGTAGAGGACTCTTCGGCAGCAGATCATGTGGTGGCAGGTATCACCTTACTTTCTGGCATTAGGACTCGTACTTTATTTGATACTGGAGCATCACATTCTTTTATTAGTAGATCATTTGCATCATTACATGGGTTAGAGGTAGGACTTTTACCACGTGCACGAGAGGTTCAAATTCCCCATCACACTTTGCACGTAGAGGAGTGCTGTTGGTCTTGCCCGATGCAGATCGAGTCCTCGATTATGCCAGCAGACCTATTGGTCTTGAAACAGCTGAGGGATTTTGATGTGGTTCTCGGAATGGACTGGTTGGCTCGGTATTTCGCGATTATTGATTGTGCCGCGAGGACTGTCACTTTTAGAGAGCCAGGCCAGGAGGTGTTGGTATACCGGGAATGTCAGAGTGCTTTCTTTGCCTCTATGGTTTCGACTTCCCGAGCGAGGCAGATGATCCATCGAGGATGTGTAGCCTTTTTGGCTAGTGTAGTTGAGGGGCCTACGGAGGCGCCGGGACTCGGGGATATCCTTATTGCCCGCGAGTTCCCGGATGTCTTTCCACCTGAGCTGACTAGCATGCCGCCAGATAGGGAGATTGAGTTCGTGATTGACGTAGTTCCAGGAACTGCGCCAATTTCTAAGGCTCATAACCGGATGGCACCGGCTGAGCTGCGAGAGCTTAAGGCACAACTCCAGGATTTAATGGATAAGGGTTTTATTAGACCAAGTGTGTCGCCTTGGGGAGCGCCGGTGCTATTCGTGAAGAAGAAGGATGGGTCACTTCGATTGTGTGTGGACTATAGGGAATTGAATAAAGTGACCATCAAGAACAAGTACCCTTTGCCATGCATCGATGATCTCTTTGATCAGCTGCAACGGTCTTGTGTCTTTTCTAAAATAGATCTGCAATCCGGTTACCACCAGCTGAAAGTGAAGGCCGAGGATATTTCGAAGACGGCATTCAGGTCTCGGTACGGGCATTATGATTATGCCTTTTGGACTGACTAATGCCCCTACCGCTGTAGAATAACGGGATTTCGGATAGCGCACCAACCTCGCAAGATGGCGTGGTGCGTAGAAATTGCCTCGAGCGTGTCCCATATGTGTTTACAGATGAGTTCGGGTCGACTCGAATCTTCGCGGAAGCCCTAGGTTGATTCGGGATTTTCTGGGCATTGTCCGCCGTTAGAGGATTGGCTTCGGGGAAGCCTCGACTTCACAGTGGAGTGCAGAAAAATTTGGAAATACTTGGAGCAGGTGTATTTTATTTTTACAGCGGAGTTCGGGAGGTTCCGGACTGGTGCGGAGACCCCGAAGGCAAAAAGTGAGTTGATGGGGGCATTTAATAGATTAATTAATTAATTTATTTAATTAGGTGGCTTGGTCTGGGGATTATTGGCTTATTAATGAAAGAGAGAAGGAAATGAATGATTTTGGAGATAAGGGTGTGGAGATTTTTTTTCGTGGGCATTAAATGCCTACCAACCACCCTTATTAATTAGCAGGTTGCTAATTATCACGCCAACTCATCTTCTCCTTCAACAAGTGGAAACAGAGGAGTTAGTAAATAACAGAGGAAAAGAATGAAAGGGAGAAAGGGAGAAAAGAAAGAGAAGAAGAAGAAGAAAAGAGTAATGGTGGTGATGCTTGAGGTTGGATTTTGACCCTGCTCGAAGCCGGGCGGAGCGTGCGAGCGGAGCGCGCGCGCGCCGAGCCTCCGTCAAGGTAAGTGCTATTTTTTTTCGGATTGTGAGCTTGGATTTCTTTTTGAGTTTTGTTTTGGAGCTGTATTTGTCGGACTGTTGTCCGTGGCGGGGGAGAACGCGCGCAGCGGGCGCCGCCCAAAGGCGGGCGCAGCGCTGCAGGTTGGCGCGCGCGGCAGGGACGCCGCGCGCGCAGCAAGTTGACGAGCGCGCGGCACGGGCGCCTCGTGCGGGCGGGCGCCGCACAGCGCGCGGGCGCGCGCTGCGGGCGCCGCGCGCAGGCGGGCGCCTCACAGCGCGGCCGCGCGCTGTGGGCGCGCGCAGGGTTTGCGCGTGCGGGCCGGGCCGCCGCGCGGCGGACCCTTGCGCCGCGCAGCGAGCCCCGGTGCCGCGCCACGCGGCTGTTGCAGCGCAGCACCGTGCGGCATCTGCTGCAGCGCCGGCGGCGGCTGCGGCGGCGCGGCGCTAGCGGGCGGTGCTGGTTTTGCCCTGTAGGCGGGGTTTTCTTGCGATGTGGCTGTACTTGATCAGTTTTTCCCTTTTGCTCTCGTAGGTTGACGCTGTGTGGCGCGGTTTCCGCCTTGGTGTCGTGCTAAGCCTGGTTCGAGTGCGCGGCGCGTGTTTGCCTCTTCACCTGAGCAGTTTGAGAGGTGTTGTGTTGCTGAGGTGTTGTAATGTGTGTGTTTTGGAGTTGGATGATTATGTGAATTTTGGGCTTCGTTTGTGTGCATAAGAGTTTATTTGCTCAATTAAGATGGAATTAAATTTATACACATTGGTAGTGTATAAGAGTGGAATTAAGGAATTGTGTATGCATGGACTTTAATTAGTGGTGTGCTATTGGAGTTGATTGAGTGTGTAAATGGAGCCTCCAGGATAATTTATATGAGTGTGTGTGTTTAATTTGGGGTGGCTTTTGTGAAGAAATTAGTGGACTATTTGATTAGTGTTGTGCTGTGTGTTATGTGAGAATTTGTTGGAGAGCCATTTGTGCAGTGAGTGTGGAGAGGATGTACGTGGATGGTTGGAGCTTCAGAGTTGTATATTGAATTTATATGTTTAATTGGAGTTAACTGTTGGTGATGTGTATTTGGATTTATTATGTGTGTGCAGAGAAGGCATGGAATGAACTGTGTCTGGAACTTTTAATGTGTTATGAGCCATTTGAGAGTTGTGTTGATGCAGAGAGATGTATGTAGTGTGGGATTATGGATTTATGTGTTTTATTGTTGGCTGTTGGATTGAGGTGGAGGTAAAATGGATTGTGATCACCTTGTAGCAGCTGATGGACTTAGTTTATGTGTACTTGTGTGCTGTGGAGGTGTGGAGTGAGCCGTTGCGCGCCGGAATTTTTGTATGGACTCGAGAAAATTTATTGGAGCTTCCGAGGATTTTTTCCGGGATTTGCGGCACGATTTTCGAGGTTTCGTCAGTTCGAGGTTCCGGCACTTTACAGACTTCAGCAATTGCCTGCGGAAAGCGTTCCAGGTGGGTTGGAATTTCTCCGAAATTTATGAGATGCCCTCTAATGCTTCTGTAAGCATATTGATCATGTTTAGCTTATTTATCATATATTGATCTTGATTAGCTGAATTATTATATATTGATAAATCTGATAGTTGTCTAGAAAATTGTAGAATGACATTCTTGAGCCCCAGACATTTTTAGTATAACCTAGAGGTTATTTGACACTAGACTGCATGTTCATTTGAGATTCAGGCTGCATCTGGACCTTCATATATTTTTAGTGCCCCGTTTTAAGTAAAACTCCATATTAAAAAGGGTTTTTAACTATTGAGAACACTATGAATGGTCCAGATTGTTCGAATTGATTGTATACTCATGCCGAGGGCCGAGTAGATTTTTAGAGCATTGTGAGATGACTTTCTAGTGTCATGAGAGAGCTTTAGCATTTTTCCAGTATGGGGGGGGGGGGGGGGGGCGGAAGCTATGGGCGGCTACGTCTGTAGCCTGTTCTTGTTTGATAGGGTTTAGGTGGTAGTCGTTCAGAATTTTCAGGCCTCCCGTGTGAGAGATTGAGAGCTTATTTTCCCTGTTTGGATTACTCTAGATCTTGGGTTGTGTTCATGATTTAGTGGCGGAGGTAGTTCTCCCACTTAGTTTTGAGGATATTTGGGGTTCTGGCAGATCGAGTCGCGGAGGTTTCCGACTCAGCCATGGTCGTGCATTATCAGATTGAGTCGTTGAGGGTTCTCCGACATAGCTGTGAGAGCGTTTAGGCTGTGAGAGCGTTTGGGCTATTCATGTTTGAGTCGAGGTTCTTTTCCGACCAAGTTGTGATTTCGAGCTTTGAGATACCGATCTGTTTGATCGTAGATTATAGCCTGCTGAGCCTGGCATTTTATGCTAGTTATGAGATACTTGAGATACTTGAGTTCGCGGGGTCGCTCCCCGCGAGCTACGCTCCGAATGCGATGATGATACCGAGCCTGACGAGGCTGCGATGTGGTTACTGAGATAGTCCTTGAGGGACACCCTACGTAAGACCAAGTCCTGTTTGGGCGTAGTGGCAGTAGATGAGCGCAGGCTTGACTTTGACTGGTCCAAAGAGGGACAACCATTGAGATTTGGGTGATTTGTGTGCGTGAGTTTCATTGCATGTTCATAGATGAGATTTTCTTTGAGCATAGTACTTGAGGCATATTATTAGCAGTGTTAGTGTATGCATAGCAGGGTCAGAGTAGATTTTCTTCAGCATGATGTCGTTACTTATTAGCTTTAGTTCCTTCCAGCTTTTATCTATCTATCTATCTATCTATCTATCTGCATACCTATCTTTTGTGCCTCCAGTAGACTTAGTGGGCATACTGTGGATATTGGGACGGTACCCACTGAGATCTGCCTTCTGCAGTAGATCTCACACCCACTGCGGTGACAGGTTTTCTGGGGTAGCTGTTCCGGCTTGGTTCACGCGGAGACAGCTCATCAAGGTGAGGACGTGGCCGAGTAGTTCCTTACCAGCATTTGGGTCAGAGGTAGATGTACCCGGTTATTTTATATTTCCACTTTTGTACTGAACATTCTGAGAGATCTGTGAGATTTGTACTTGTATTTTTCATAGTTGTGAGAGGATGTATTGAGGTTTGTTTTTATTCAGATGTTCAGTGATTTTTGTTAGCTACTAGTTTTATTTTTCAGCTCTGATACATGTATAGCTTTAGATCTTTTGCAGGGTAGACGCTTCGTCTGTACGGCAGTTTTCGTACAGATGGCGGATCTGTTGGCGAGCCCGGATCGCAGTTTCGATCCCGGGGCGTGACAGCCGCTTTCATGGATTTAATGAACCGGATCTTCCGACCGTATCCGGATCGATTCGTGGTAGTGTTCATCGATGACATTCTAGTTTACTCCCGAAGTGATGCTGAGCATGAGGAGCACCTGAGGATTATGCTACAACTTCTACGAGAAAAGAAGTTGTATGCCAAGCTGGCGATGTGAGGACTCGAATTCCCACTTAAGAGATTACTGTCGGTTTAGTGGCCTTTGGGAGTGTTTGTGCGCGTGTCGGGCCCAAGAAATAGATTTGTGGTGCAAATTGAAATTTAGTTTGCATCACTGGAGGCCTGCGTGGTGTGTCAGTGGTGTTTGTGCGCAATTTGGACACAAGTGTTGGACTTTGCGCTTAAAAGGAGATCCCGTGGGAATTGGAGGACTCGTCGAGTGTTTAGAGGTGGTTTCGCGCTACGTAGATGTCAAATTTGGACTCCGGGCGAAGTTTGGATAAAAGATTACCTCTCCGGTCGCCTACGGAAATTTTTAGAGTTGGAATTTGGCAAATCGGACTTCAGAATTGGACCCGGCGCGAAAATCGAATCAAGTGGGCTATCCGGGGGCATTTGGCAAATTAATGGTTGAGAATTTGGAGAAACGGACATCGTTTTTGGATTCAGCGCGCGAAATCATTGAGAATGGACTATTTACTTGTTCGTTTTGGAGCCCGGTTGACGTGTGCGTTTTTCGAGGCGACGCGGCACGAGAATCGAGGTGTTAGCGCGGCGCGGATCCCGAGGAGAGAGGTACGCGGTTCGAGGCGGCGTACGGCGCGAGGAGGGGCGCTGCAGGCGCGCTGGGAAGCGCGCCTCTCTGTGCGCGGGTCAGCGGGAGTGCCGCCACGTGGCGGGCCCCCACTGGCGCCCGCTCGGGCGCGGGGGCGCGCGCCTGTGGTCGCGCTGTGTCCCGCGCCCGTGTGGCGCGGTGTACCGCGCGCCCGTGTGGCGGCGGGGGAGGGGGGGGGGGGGGCGCGCTGCGCCTGGTGCGCGCCCCCGTGCTGTGAACCGGGCGGCTGGAGAGCCCGGATTGGCCGGTGCACCGTGGACCATCCCCCTTTCTCCTCCTCCTCTTCTTCTCCTTCTTTCTCCCCCGCACGCCATTCCTCCTCTTCTTTTCTTTCTTCTTCAACCGTGCGAGAGGGAGAGTGAGGGAGGAGATGGTGGGAAGTGCGGCGTGGCGTCGTGGACCTCGTGGAGCGCGCGAGGTTTTCCAACGGAGCAGTTGGACGGCGCGACGCGTCGAGGTAGGTCCCGCTCTTGTTTTTACGGTGTTTTTGGCACAGTTTTAGAGCGATCTTTTGGACAGTGAATTGACCCTCTTGCTCTTATCTGTGTTAGGGACCGTGTTTTACTGCACCGTTTTGCGTGTGGTCCCCGACGGCGTGCTCCGTTTTGCGTGCGGACTCCGTTTTGCGTGCGAATTCTGGCACTGTGCTCCGTTTTGCGTGCGAATTTCGGCACCGTGCATCGTTTTGCGTGCGAACTTCATTTTGCATGCAGACTCCGGCACCGTGCACCGTTTTGCGTGCGGAATTTGGCACCATGCACCGTTTTGCGTGCGGACTCCGTTTTGCGTGCGGACTTCGGCATCGTGCACCGTTTTGAGTGCGGACTCCGACGGCGTGCTCTGTTTTGCGTGCGGACTCCGGCAGCGAGCATCGTTTTGCGTGCGGATCGCGTGGAGGCTAATTGCAAGTGTCTACGAGCAATTGGTGGCAAATCGAGGTGGGTGGCCTTATCTCCAAGTTTTTTGCACTATACAGTAATTCTACTGATGTAGGACTATGCATGATAGTTTATTTTCCTTGTGTGGCATGCTAGATTGTAGGAATTGTTATTCCTTTTATCATCTGTTAATATAGTTATCTTGGAACTTAACGTAGCACCCCCGTCATATGTTGCATGTGTAACCAGACCAGTAGAAAACCCTCATTTGGGCTAAGGTTATTTATGTTTAGACACCCACACTGTTTTTCTATTCCTGGACATAGTGTTATCCTCGCCCGGGTAGTGGGCCGAGAGGTAGGGACTTTCTTTTAGTGTGGGATGCTTTTGCACTCGTGCTTGGGAGCAGAGTGGAGTCTGGTAGTTGTAGTGGGTTGCTTATCTGTGCCGGGAGCCGTTTAGGTAAACGGTAGTCCCGGAAGGTCTTGTATCCCTGTTGTGCTGTCGTGGGAGGGAGCCGTTGAGCAGACGGTAGTCCCGGACCGTCGAGTCTCTTCCGGTCAGTGTTATTGGGAACCGTTGGGGTTGACGGTGGTCCCAGGTCGTTGAGTGTTGTCCGACCGGTATTGTTAGCCTGAGTTGTGGGTCGTTCCTGGCTGTGGAGTACCTCCAGCCAGTGTGCTTTGTGCTGCGAGCTGTTGGAGAGGCTAGTGTCTCGTGTTTCGTGTTAGCTGATCAGCTGAGTCGTCGAGAGTGCTCCGACTGTTGTGCGAGAAATTTGGGGATCTTGAGTCCTACCGTTCTGAGAGTGAGCGTGGATTTTGACTATAGCCTGCATATGTAGAGTTATTTAGGATCCACAAGGATCTAAATAGGTACTATCAAACACCTAGAGGGGGGTGAATAGGTGTAATATTATAAAAACCAATCTCAGTGCAAAAATAAAAATTAATGCGGAAAATAAAAATCAACACACCGAGATTTACGTGGAAACTCCAATCCAGGAGAAAAACCACGGGACCAACACGCAATAACAATCCACTAAGAATAGAAGAATAACAAGGTGATTACCGACTCCACGGACTCAACCCCTCCTTCAGCTTCTTCGGACCTTGCGCTGACCGGTTGGATATCCACGCAATAACAATCCACTAAGAAAAGAAGAATAACAAGGTGATTACCGTCTCCACGGATTAACCCCTCCTTCAACTTCTTCGGACCTTGCGCTCCACCGCTTGCACGTCCACTGCACACGTTCGAATCCACGAACGCCACTCGAATCCACGAGCACACGTTTCGAATCCACGAAACGCCTTCAACACACCGAATCCACGATGCCACGTCGAATCCACGACGCAAACTCAGCCGGTAAGAATATTGGCTTCGATGGTGATCCTTTGCTTAGATTATCAATGAAGATCCATGGGAAAAAATCTCTAAGCAAAGATTAGATCAATTCGACAAAAGATATGTTCTTGAAAGAACCATCGAATTGACCTAAAAGAGGCTATAAAGAAGAACGATAAAAACCTAGCCTCTAGGGTTGCTCTCAAGTGTTTTATAAATTGATCGGCCGTGCTCCCCACGTTTTTGAGAAACCCTAAATGTCTATTTATAGTTTAGAAACCTTTGGAAAGAGATAAGAATCAAAAACTTACCTTATCTGGAAATTTTCAGGACGGCGATCCGGATCGGATTTACTGCGATCCGGATCGTCGTAACGAGATTGACGATTCCAGAAATCCAAGGGTTCGGGATCCGGATCGCAAGGCCCGATCCGGATCGTTCATGAATTTCAGCAACATCCAATGTTCGGGATCCGGATCAGAATAGGCTTGGATCCGGATTGGATTTGCACATGAACTAATACCCTTCGGGATCCGGATTGGATCATCTGATCCGGATCCTGAACATGTCCCATGTCCAGTTTTTGATTTTTATGCAATTAAAAATTCATCCAAGTGTTTCTACACTATAAGAAAGTATTCGGATCACCAAAATTATTTAGTTAAACATACCTGATCCTTTTGAATACTTTTTCTTGAGATTGATGTAACTGATCCACAATTCTTCATCTTCAATCTTCAAGACTCAAGACAC
Organism: Tillandsia fasciculata; assembly: GCA_029168755.2. Lineage (NCBI taxonomy): Eukaryota > Viridiplantae > Streptophyta > Magnoliopsida > Poales > Bromeliaceae > Tillandsia > Tillandsia fasciculata. The sequence goes on from CM054938.1 coordinate 18,336,923, forward strand.
TGAGTGTCAACTTGAGCTCTTGTTGAATCTTCTCTAAGTCTTTGATTGCTGATTGACAATTTGATCCCTTTAAGACTCCGACTCAACTCACTGACTTGACTCACGAAATATGCCAACACCAAAATGCCGTAACAATCTCCCCCTTTGGCAATTTCGTGACAAAACCCAAAAATACATAAAACGCTCAAGTCACTCATCTTAAACCAAAAAGTCGAAATTCAATGTCATCACCAAAACATTGATTTTCTTTGCGTGAAAGATCCAATAAATACAAAATTACATTTGAACCAAACAGTCCTAGAACATACTCTATGACTTAGGACTTGGAGTCTTAAAGTGATGTAATTCCTGCAAAACAAAACTCCAAACAAAATCAAACGTTAGTCGTTAGAAATTAAAATCCTACATTTGATTCGTCCTTTTGGTTCTTTTGTTTTTCGGCTCTTTCAATTTTTTCTTTGTCTCCCCCTATCTTGAGCATCTCTAACATGTTCTCCATGTTCTCCATGTTCTTGAGCATCTCTGTTCTCCCCCTTTGTGATACGATCATCATTTTCCGTTCTCCCACATTTTCCATTTTCGTTTGTCCTCTCTTGATGATCTCATCTCCATCATTTCTCTTCTCCCCCTTTTTGTCACAAATTGTCAAACAGTGAACATACTAGACAAAAGAAAATTAGTTCATAGAGAAAGAGAGATAAAAGCTCAGTTCCGGTATATAACAAAAATGCAGATTGCGTACCGGTACCAGAAAGCAAAAATCAAATAATTTCTTGAAACAAATCCAGATTTTGGAAACTTTTCAAATACCGATTTGTATTCCATCAAGAAATCCATTTAAGTGCTTTGAAGAACAATGAATTCACATAGATGTCATTCAATCCAAATTTCTTTCATTAGAATAATTTAGAAAAATAAAAACCAGAAAGAGTATGTAAGCACTTTAGCGTATCAACTTTAAACAAAAGTCATCGTTTCATGCAACAAGAAATAGATTATACCAAATCTATCAAAAATACTCAAAAATGAAACGAAAATTTATGAAAATTAAAACTCTTAAAGTTGACCACTTTCAATTACATCTAACCTGATCTTATGAGTAATGCCTTTATCAAATCATCAATTTTGGTAAAGAAAATGAAATACAAAGATCAATAGATGTTTGAAATCCCCGATAAGTTAGATAATATATCTAGACAATCTGTTGAAGGAGTGGCTCTTCGAGCATCTTTTATCAAAAATCCCACCTTATACCAACCATGAAATATGACTGAGTCAAGTATTTCATTATGCATTTCATCAACATTTTTAAACACAAAAATTTGCTTTGCATACATGGGGTTTCTTTTTCTTTCTTCTTTTTCTCCATGTGGTGGTAGTTTTCACACTCCTCATTGGGATGTAACTCTTTCCACATCTTTTGAGCATTTTACTTTTCTTTGACTCCCCCTCAATTGGCTATCAATTATTTAATATATAAGGTATTCAACCAAAAATTGATCTCGCATTCATACTCGACTAAGCAATCAAATATGATAATGACTATACCAAGAGATCACTGAGAGAGAAATTGACTTTGATCACTTAAAAGATGAATTAATTAACATAAATGATCATTGCAACATTGAAATATTATGATATCAAAAGCATAATAAATTTCTAAATGCGTGAAAGGATGCAATTAAAGTCAATTTAACCAATGCTCAATTAAACAACTCCTCTAATGAAGTGTCTTCAAGATTATGATTAAGGAGTCAAGTTGATAATCCAAGTAAAATTAATTTGGAGTGAATGAACGTGAAGCCCTTTTTTATTCAATGCACTTGTTCGTTAAAAACCCTTTTGTTCAAAAACAAAGTATAAAAACAAAGAGCATTGAAAAACATGTAATGCAGAGATTAAGAAAAATATGAAGGGAAAACCAATCAAAGCATTACATACAGTCATAAGCTATTTAGAACTTAAGACAAGGAAAGATATCACCTTTCCGAATCCAAAATCGCTGGATTTTGGGTTGTCTTGATTCGTTGTGGGGGGGTTGTCCGCTTTGACTGTTGGTCCACCTTAGGTCTTTGCCTCGCAATGATCCACTTGTATGATTGATGTTGTGGCTCGGACCTTTGGTGGGTTGAGTGAACTCCTTTGACTTGATGTGTCTTTTGATTCCGTTGAGTCCGCTCCGTAGATGAAGTTGCCGAAGAATTTTTCTTTCTCTTTTTCGGGCAATTCTTCACCAAATGTCCTTCAAGTCCACAAAGGTGACAAGTTCTTCCTTTCAATTTCATTGTGGAACTTGAAGCATGCACAGTTTGGTCCTTTTTAAATCCCAAACCAACCTTGCTTGATTGACCTAATCCGGACATACAATCTAGTTTCTTGGAACCGGTTGAAAGCCTTTGTATGTCGGATTTGAGTTCATGAACTTGCTTGGTCAAAGCTTGGTTGGTGACATGAATATCCTCAAACTGCTTTTCAAGAAAACCAATCTTGTTAATATGATTTAACGTTTGTCTCCGATTGGTTTATCTTTTCTTGGAGGATTTTATTGTTATCCAATAAAAGCTCCGTTCCTCCTCGAGATCATGAAGTTTGATCTTTAAAGCTTGATTCTCGTCTTGAATCTCAAGTCGTTGCTTCCTCAACTTCTTGTTAAGTTTGGCCATCTTCTTTGATTCCGCAAGAAGTTGTTGGTATGCCTCAACGAGTTCTTCTTCGTCCGACTCCCCCTCACTTGATGACTCTCCTCCGGATGTTGATGTTTCATGCAAAATCAAAGGAATAGAGTCAGTGACTGAAGATGATAAACACAAATTAGAAGAGGAAGTTTGAGAGGCATGAAAAGCAACAAATTGTTCTTTTTCCTCTTCACTTGAGGTCGATTCATCGAAACTAGAATCGTCCCAAGTTTTCGCTTGCAAAGCCTTCTTTTTATATAATTTCGGAGAAGGACAATCCGTTGAAATATGGCCGTAGCCTTTGCATCTATACATCGGATTTCCCCTTCGAAATCATCTTTTTCTTTTTCTTTAGAAGGTTTTGCAACGCCTTGAGTTTAGAGGATTTAGAACCCGATGATCCTTTAGATGATTTCGTGGATGAAGATCCATCGGTTCGATTCTTCCAAAATTTCTGACGAAATTTCTTTGTGATCCGCGCCAATTGTTCTTCAAAATCGGCAAGAGAGATTTCATCGTCGGAACTCGATTCGTCATCTTCTTCCTTTGTTGATTTGAATGCAATACCTGTAAGCTTAGAAGAAGACTTGGAAGAATTTGATTAGTAGGAAAAGTCATCTCATAAGTTTGTAAAGCACCTACTAATTCCTCTACACTCATCTCATCCGGATGACTAACGGTTTCAATGGCGGTAACCTTTGCCCTAAACCGTTCCGGAAGAGTCCGAAAGTATCTTTCTTACAATTTTCGACTCCGGGATCTTTTCTCCTAAATTAGCACATGTATTAATTACATCTTGAAGTCTAGTGTAATAATCTGTAAACAATTCATGCTCTTCCATATGAATAGAGTCAAATTGACTTGTAAGCATCTGGAGCTTTTGAATTTTTACAAGATTAGTACCCTCATGTGTAATTTTGAGAATATCCCAAATTTCCTTCGCGGTTTCACACGCGGAAATTCTTGTAAACTCAGTCGAGGAAAGAGAATTAAATAAAGCGTTCATACCTTTCCCATTGTAAGAAGATCTTTCGATTTCCTCTTTAGACCATCTAGAGCGAGGTTTTGGGGTAGTAGAATTTCCTACTTCCTCAACCGGATGCACCCAACCGTATTCAACGGTTTGCCATACCCGCTCATCAATAGAGATGAGAAAAGCTCTCATCCGCATTTTCCAATATGCATAATTGGTCCCATCAAAAAGAGGAGGTCTAAAAATATTACCACTTTCACCCATTATGATAGATAAACCTAAAACCCGCTCTGATACCAATTGTAGAGTTATTTAGGATCCACAAGGATCTAAATAGGTACTATCAAACACCTAGAGGGGGGTGAATAGGTGTAATATTATAAAAACCAATCTCAGTGCAAAAATAAAAAACAATGCGGAAAATAAAAATCAACACACCGAGATTTACGTGGAAACTCCAATCCAGGAGAAAAACCACGGGACCAACACGCAATAACAATCCACTAAGAATAGAAGAATAACAAGGTGATTACCGACTCCACGGACTCAACCCCTCCTTCAGCTTCTTCGGACCTTGCGCTGACCGGTTGGATATCCACGCAATAACAATCCACTAAGAAAAGAAGAATAACAAGGTGATTACCGTCTCCACGGATTTAACCCCTCCTTCAACTTCTTCGGACCTTGCGCTCCACCGCTTGCACGTCCACTGCACACGTTCGAATCCACGAACGCCACTCGAATCCACGAGCACACGTTTCGAATCCACGAAACGCCTTCAACACACCGAATCCACGATGCCACGTCGAATCCACGACGCAAACTCAGCCGGTAAGAATATTGGCTTCGATGGTGATCCTTTGCTTAGATTATCAATGAAGATCCATGGGAAAAAATCTCTAAGCAAAGATTAGATCAATTCGACAAAAGATATGTTCTTGAAAGAACCATCGAATTGACCTAAAAGAGGCTATAAAGAAGAACGATAAAAACCTAGCCTCTAGGGTTGCTCTCAAGTGTTTTATAAATTGATCGGCCGTGCTCCCCACGTTTTTGAGAAACCCTAAATGTCTATTTATAGTTTAGAAACCTTTGGAAAGAGATAAGAATCAAAAACTACCTTATCTGGAAATTTTCAGGACGGCGATCCGGATCGGATTTACTGCGATCCGGATCGTCGTAACGAGATTGACGATTCCAGAAATCCAAGGGTTCGGGATCCGGATCGCAAGGCCCGATCCGGATCGTTCATGAATTTCAGCAACATCCAATGTTCGGGATCCGGATCAGAATAGGCTTGGATCCGGATTGGATTTGCACATGAACTAATACCCTTTGGGATCCGGATTGGATCATCTGATCCGGATCCTGAACATGTCCCATGTCCAGTTTTTGATTTTTATGCAATTAAAAATTCATCCAAGTGTTTCTACACTATAAGAAAGTATTCGGATCACCAAAATTATTTAGTTAAACATACCTGATCCTTTTGAATACTTTCTTCTTGAGATTGATGTAACTGATACACAATTCTTCATCTTCAATCTTCAAGACTCAAGACACTGAGTGTCAACTTGAGCTCTTGTTGAATCTTCTCTAAGTCTTTGATTGCTGATTGATAATTTGATCCCTTTAAGACTCTGACTCAACTCACTGACATGACTCACGAAATATGCCAACACCAAAATGCCGTAACAGCATATGCCAATGTTTAATACTCTATGCCGCGCCGTTTTCCTCAGTTGGAGTCGCGCCCCCTGAGATGCCGCTGTGGATACGATGGTTGGCCTGTTGATGCAGTTTTCCGCAGTGGATGCAACGATGGGCCTGTTGAGGCAGTTTGCGCGAGGGGTGAGTTAATCGGACAGGACGCCCCACGTAAATCCCGTCCTCATGTGGATGTGTGGTAGTGGGCAGGTGCGTTCCTAGTCGACAAGCGCAGGCTTGACTGGACCCTATGAGGCAGTCAGTTCGATTGGGTCGATTGAGCACCTTGGGTGCGAGTGGTCACATTTACTTTCATCTGTTCCACTTTTTGAGCATCTTGATAGAGGCATGGTAGCTGTAGAGTAGCTCCAGCTTTTCTTGTTCAGATTTTATTGCACTGTTATCTTTTGCTTCTAGTAGACTTAGTGGGCAGACCGTTGAGCTTGTTGACGGCACCAACTGAGAACTACTGTGGGAAGTAGTTCTCACACCCGTCGTGGTGTCTTTTTCCCCAAGGACTTCTACTCTTGTTCCTATGCTCCAGTTGCTGATCCTTCTGACCGGTTTCGAGGGAGTCGCGAGCTAGTTCCCTACCCGTCGTTGGAGTGTAGCGGTACCCCTTCAGAGGAGAGCTTCAGTTGATTAGTTTACTTCTTTTTCCTTTGTTGAGAGACCTTTGTTGTGAGGTATAGAGTTGTACTTTATTTTACAGTTTGAGAGACTGATGTAGTGAGGATATTTTTTGTATTGAGAGCTTGTACACCGATGTATTTTATTGGAGATATCTCCCTTTTGAGTTTTGTATCAGAGGACTTTTATACGATCGTATTTGGGAGATGGATATTGTATTATTTTCAGTTGTACAGTGTTGGATTTCAGTTTTTAGTAGTTACTTTCAGCTCTGACATCTGTATACTGTAGTTGATTCTTTTGCAGGTTAGACGCTTCGTCTGTACGGCAGTTTCGTACAGATGGCGGATCTGTTAGCGAGCCGGGGTCGCAGTTTCGACCCCGGGGCGTGACAGACTAGAGTGGTATCAGAGCCTAGGTTGTAGGTCATGGTGGACTTAGAAACCCTAGGCTTGTGGTTGGACATTAGGATGACTACGTGAGAGTTTGACTTATAGCGAGAGTCCTGATTGAGTTTTATACCTCTCCCAAGAGCGGGATGAGATGATTGGCATGTTTACTTTCCTAAGCGATTATGTTGGCTGCAGACAACATAATGCTATGGAATGGATGACATGTCTTAGACTTTCGCTGGATTGGGTCGTATGGTTGTTGTGTCCTGACGTTTGTTATTGTGCAGTGGACTACGATACCCCTGAGATGTCGTGTTGTGAAGAGGACACACCCCGCACCTGATGAATACCCGAGCAGCGGGAGCAGAGCTATCAGAGCAGAGCGAGACCCAGAGTTATGGACCCAGATGGCACCGATGTCGGAGGGTGTCCGATGCCAGGTGGGCACATGCCCTGGCCGAGTTACCAGGAGGATACTTTCCACTGGCCGAGAGCTACCAGATGGATACATTGCCCCTGGCCGAGTTACAGGTGGGCACATGCCCAGGCCGAGTTACCAGGAGGATACTTTCCACTGGCCGAGCTACCAGATGGACACATTACCCCTAGCCGAGTTACCAGGTGGGCACATGCCCTGGCCGAGTTACCAGGAGGACACTTTTCCCTGGCCGAGTTACCAGGAGGATACTTTCCACTGGCCGAGTTACCAGATGGATACATTGCCCTGCTGAGTTACCAGGTGTGCACATGCCCTGGCCGAGTTACCAGGAGGATACTTTCCACTGGCCAAGCTACCAGATGGATACATTGCCCCTGGCCGAGTTACCAGGTAGGCACATGCCCTGGCCGAGTTACCAGGAGGACACTTCCCTGGCCGAGTTACCAGAAGGATACTTTCCACTGGCCGAGCTACCAGATGGATACATTGCCCTTGGCCGAGTTACCAGGTGGGCACATGCCCCTGGCCGAGTTACCAGGTAGGCACATGCCTGGCCGAGTTACCAGGAGGACACTTTTCCCTGCCGAGTTATCAGGAGGACACTTTTCCCTGGCCGAGTTACCAGGAGGATACTTTCCACTGGCCGAGCTACCAGATGGGTACATACCCCTGGCCGAGTTACCAGGTGGGTACATGCCCTGGCCGAGTTACCAGGTGGTTGCTTTAGTGAGATTGAGATGGTCTGACAGGACGCCGAGATTTGGTGGCGTCGAGTTCGTCCTGTTGGACTACCGGGAGCGCAGTTGTTGACTTGGAACCAGTTTCGTGCTTTGCGGCTCAGGGCCTTCTTTCCTGACAGTGTAAGCAGAAACTGGAAGGGGATCTTAGACTCCTGCAGCAGGGGAGTCGATCTCTTCTGGAGTATGTTCGCGAGTTTTGCGATTGTTGAGCGGTGTACCCCATGTCGCCTAGATGAGGCCCAGGAGGTTGAGCTAGTTGAGAAAGGACTGCATCGGAATATCTATCACTTGGTGTATTCTCGGCGGGTGCTCACGTTAGATGCAGCGATTGAGCATGCTTAGTGGGTTGACCGAGGATCAGTGATCATGTCAGAGATAGACGGAGCGCCAGGGACCAGCTCCGGGGAGAGGCATCCAGTGCCGCCTGAGTTGGGACAATCGAGTAGATCGAGACCCCCGGGGCCGCCACGATCCCAATCTGAGGGTCGTGAGTCTCAGAGGAGACAGAGACCAGGAGGTTCTCCACAGCCGATGTATCAGCAGCAGCAGCGGGATGACTGTGTCATTGTTGTGGGTGGCCGCATTCTGTGCCGCAGTGTGACCACAGGCAGGGGCGATGTTTTTCGTGTGGACAGTCGGGACATTTTCAGGCAGATAGGGCCACGACGTCGGGGCAGACTGAGCGACGACCATCTACATCGAGCGGATGAGTCTGTACCGCCCAGTTGGAGGGCGCTACGGCAGTGGACCAGGTTATCGTGGGCATGATTTCCTTGCAGCAGTTTGAGTTGAGTGTTTTTGGCTTTCCTGTCTGGACTGGAGGTAGATTTGTTACCACGTGCACTAGAGATACAGGTTTCTGTTGATGTTGTGCATGTGCAGGAGGCCTGTGGATTATGTCCAATGCAGTTGAGGCCGTGAGTTGTATCGGCAGACTTGTTGGAAACTGTGGCAGTTCGGTGTTTTGACCCAGCGCTTGGGGATTGGTTGGCATAGAGCACACAAGTTTTAGCTCAAAGTGCATGCCTTCTTGGGTCACTTTTTTCTAGCCGTTGGAGCGGCGGTGGAACCCGACCATATGGATGTTATTCGAGTTTGGCTGAGACCAGCATTATTCTTGAGGTGAGGAGCTTCTTGGACTTGGCAGTGCCGGGAGAGCATGGCCAATGAATAATGAGACTGATACCAGCGCCAATGCTAGTATTTCCAGTGTTGGGAGACGGTTTTGCGTGTTTTAGTGATGCCTCCCTTTGTGGCTGTGGAGTTACCGTGGGTTGATCTTCGGTCCGCGCTTCATCAGTCCGACCCTATGAGTATTGTGACAGGACGAACCGCTGTTTTGTATGCAGCTTGGATCCCACAGTTGAGCCTTTCAGTATGCCTATTATTTTCCAGCTTTGATTGATATACCTGGGCGTTGGCTATCAGTTCTGATTTCTCAGCATTTCTGTTCTCTACTATGATAGTTTAAGTTTTCAGCTTCGGTTTACAGTTTCTGCCATGCGGCACCAGTGGAGACTTCAGTTTTCAGCATCTTGAGTGGGTTTTGCGTGGATAGTCGTTGATGGTTCGGACTTTTGACCGCGAATTTGGGCATCAGCTTTATGATCGCCTTGCGAGCCAGTTTTCAGTCCCGTTCACCGACGGTTTGGTCCCCGTCAGGGTGTTCTTTATTAGTTGAGGGATCGACTTCGACCCGTGGGTCCGTTGGGGTTATGATAGCATGTTGAGTGACCAACTGTGGCATGGGTTTGTGTCTCTTGAGGATCCCTTTTGAGGTTAGCCTGCAGTTGAGTAGTCCACTCGGGTGGTTTTGGATCGGGAAGTAACCGAGTGAAGACCCCCGCTTATTGGTTTTCTTTCCTTATTGGATGAATGTGTGGGTATGCTTCGGGTCGCCTTGTTGAGGTTGGCACCATGATGTGGTTTGGTGCGTGTTGCACTAGTGGTTATTTCCGTTTTCCCCCAGCCTTTTTTTGGAGCCCCTTGGGTATTTCACGTCTCAGCTCAGGAGTGATGTGTTTTTCCTCGCCCGTGATTTACTTGCCCCTTTGAGATCTGTGATTGTTGGAGTACGAGGGACGCCCATTGCAATTTCTGGCTCGAGAGATGAGAGAATTGCACGTCGGGCCACACCGTACTTGTTGTTGTTGTTGTTGTTGCGGAGTAATCACGGGGAGTGAGTGGTGTTTCGGGAGCTGGAGGCGTATTGATGGAAACCTACCCGCGGTATTTGTGACTCCTGATGGACTTGATCTAGTTTCGAGGACGAAACTTTCTTTTAGTGGGGGAGGATGTGAGGACCCGAATTCCCACTTAAGAGATTAATGTCGGTTTAGTGGCCTTTGGGAGTGTTTGTGCGCGTGTCGGGCCCAAGAAATAGATTTGTGGTGCAAATTGGAATTTAGTTTGCATCACTGGAGGCCTGCATGGTGTGTCAGTGGTGTTTGTGCGCAATTTGGACACAAGTGTTGAACTTTGGGCTTAGAAGGAGATCCCGTGGGAATTGGAGGACCCGTCGAGTGCTTAGAGGTGGTTTGGCACTGCGTAGATGTCAAATTTGGACTCCAGGCGAAGTTTGGATAAAAGATTACCTCTCCGGTCGCCTTCGGGAATTTTTAGAGTTGGAATTTGGCAAATCGGACTTCAGAATTGGACCCGGCGCGAAAATCGGATCAGCTGGGCTATCCAGGGGCATTCGGCAAATTTTCGGTTGAGAATTTGGAGAAACGGACATCGTTTTTCGATTCAGCGCGCGAAATCGGTGAGAATGGACTATTTACTTGTTCGTTTTGGAGCCCGGTTGACATGCGCGTTTTTCGAGGCGACGCGGCAAGAGAATCGACGTGTTAGCGCGGCGCGGATCCCGAGGAGAGAGGCACGCGGTTCGAGGCGGCGTATGGCGCGAGGAGGGGCGCTGCAGGCGCGCTGGGAAGAGCGCCTCTCTATGCGCGGGTCAGCGGGGGCGCCGCCATGTGGCGGGCCCCCACTGGCGCCCGCTCGGGCGCGGGGGCGCGCGCCTGTGTGGCGCACGCTGTGTCCCGCGCCCGTGTGGCGCGCGGTTTGCCGCGCCCGCGTGGCGCGCTGGCCGCGCGACGCGTGGCGGGGGGGGGGGGGCCGCGCGCTGCCTGGTGCGCGCCCTCGTGCTGTGAACCGAGCGGCGGGAGAGCCCGGATTGGCCGGTGCACCGTGGACCGGTGCACCGTGGACCATCCCCCTTTCTCCTCCTCCTCTTCTTCTCCTTCTTTCTCCCCCGCACGCCATTCCTCCTCTTCTTTTCTTTCTTCTTCAACCATGCGAGAGGGAGAGTGAGGGAGGGGTGGTGGGAAGTGCGGCGTGGCGTCGTGGGCCTCGTGGAGCGCGCGAGGTTTTCCAACGAAGCAGTTGGACGGCGCGACGCGTCGAGGTAGGCCCCGCACTTATTTTTACGGTGTTTTTGGCACAGTTTTAGAGCGATCTTTTGGACAGTGAATTGACCCTCTTGCTCTTATCTGTGTTAGGGATCGTGTTTTACTGCACCGTTTTGCGTGCGGTCCCCGACGGCGTGCTCCGTTTTGCGTGCGGACTCCGTTTTGCGTGCGGATTTTGGCACCGTGCTCCGTTTTGCGTGCGGATTTTGGCACCATGCACCGTTTTGCGTGCGGACTTCGTTTTGCGTGCGGACTCCGGCATCGTGCACCGTTTTGCGTGCGGACTCTGACGGCGTGCTTCGTTTTGCGTGCGGACTCCGGCAGCGGGCATCGTTTTGCGTGCGGATCGCGTGGAGGCTAATTGCAAGTGTCTACGAGCAATTGGTGGCAAATCGAGGTGGGTGGCCTTATCTCCAAGTTTTATGCACTGTACAGTAATTCTACTGATGTAGGACTATGCATGATAGTTTATTTTCCTTGTATGGCATGCTAGATTGTAGGAATTGTTATTCCTTTTATCATCTGTTAATATAGTTATCTTGGAACTTGACGTAGCACCCCCGTCATATGTTGCATGTGTAACCAGACCAGTAGAAAACCCTCATTTGGGCTAAGGTTATTTATGTTTAGACACCCACACTGTTTTTCTATTCCTGGACATAGTGTTATCCTCGCCCGGGTAGTGGGCCGAGAGGTAGGGACTTTCTTTTAGTGTGGGATGCTTTTGCACTCGTGCTTGGGAGCAGAGTGGAGTCTGGTAGTTGTAGTGGGTTGCTTATCTGTGCCGGAAGCCGTTTGGGTAAACGGTAGTCCCGGGAGGTCTTGTATCCTTGTTGTGCTGTCGTGGGAGGGAGCAGTTGAGCAGACGGTAGTCCCGGGCCGTCGAGTATCTTCCGGTCAGTGTTGTTGGGAACCGTTGGGGTTGACAGTGGTCCCAAGTCGTTGAGTGTTGTCCGACCGGTATTGTTAGCCTGAGTTGTGGGTCGTTCCTGGCTGTGGAGTACCTCCAGCCAGTGTGCTTTGTGCTGCGAGCTGTTGGAGAGGCTAGTGTCTCGTGTTTCGTGTTAGCTGATCAGCTGAGTCGTCGACAGTGCTCCGACTGTTATGCGAGATATTTGGGGATCTTGAGTCCTACCGTTCTGAGAGTGGGCGTGGATTTTGACTATAGCCTGCATATGCCAATGTTTGATACTCTATGCCGCGCCGTTTTCCTCAGTTGGAGTCGCGCCCCCTGAGATGCCGCTGTGGATACGATGGTTGGCCTTTTGAGGCAGTTTTCCGCAGTGGATGCAACGATGGGCCTGTTGAGGCAGTTTACGCGAGGGTGAGTTAATCGGACAGTACGCCCCACGTAAATCCCGTCCTCATGTGGATGTGTGGTAGTGGGCAGGTGCGTTCCTAGTCGACAGGCGCAGGCTTGACTGGACCCTATGAGGCAGTCAGTTCGATTGGGTCGATTGAGCACCTTGGGTGCGAGTGGTCACATTTACTTTCATCTGTTCAACTTTTTGAGCATCTTGATAGAGGCATGGTAGCTGTAGAGTAGCTCCAGCTTTTCTTGTTCAGATTTCATTGCACTGTTATCTTTTGCCTCTAGTAGACTTAGTGGGCAGACCGTTGAGCTTGTTGACGGCACCCACTGAGAACTACTATGAGAAGTAGTTCTCACACCCGTCGTGGTGTCTTTTTCCCAGGGACTTCTATTCCTGTTCCTGTGCTCCAGTTGCTGATCCTTCTGACCGGTTTCGGGGGAGTCGCGAGCTAGTTCCCTACCCGTCGTTGGAGTGTAGCGGTACCCCTTCAGAGGAGAGCTTCAGTTGATTAGTTTACTTCTTTTTCCTCTGTTGAGAGACCTTTGTTGTGAGGTATAGAGTTGTACTTTATTTTACAGTTTGAGAGACTGATGTAGTGAGGATATTTTTTGTATTGAGAGCTTGTACACCGATGTATTTTATTGGAGATATGTCCCTTTTGAGTTTTGTATCAGAGGACTTTTTATACGATCGTATTTGGGAGATGGATATTGTATTATTTTCAGTTGTACAGTGTTTGGATTTCAGTTTTTAGTAGTTTACTTTCAGCTCTGACATCTGTATACTGTAGTTGATTCTTTTTGCAGGTTAGACGCTTCGTCTGTACGGCAGTTTTCGTACAGATGGCGGATCTGTTAGCGAGCCCGGGTCGCAGTTTCGACCCCGGGGCGTGACAGGCGAAGTGCGAGTTTTGGCTTCGGGAGGTAGCTTTCTTGGGCCATGTGATTTCCGTTACTGGTGTGGCAGTAGACCCGGCGAAGATTGAGGCAGTTCGAGATTGGCCCCGACCGACGACTGTATCAGAGGTGCGCAGCTTCATGGGATTAGCTGGTTATTATCGTCGGTTTGTGGAGGGCTTTGCGAAGCTCTCCACACCCCTCACTCGCTTGACGCGTAAAGGAGTGAAGTTTATCTGGAGTGAGGACTGTCAGAGGAGCTTTGAGGAGCTGAAGGGTAGACTGATGACCGTCCCTATCCTTTCCCTCCCTATTATGGGGAAAGGATATGTGATCTACAGCGACGCATCACACAGTGGACTTGGTTGTGTGTTGATGCATGAAGGGAGGGTAATTGCTTATGCATCAAGACAGCTCAAGGATTACGAGAAGAATTACCCTACCCATGACTTGGAGCTTGCTGCCGTGGTGTTTGCACTAAAGCTTTGTCGTCATTATCTGTATGGGGAGCACTGTGAGATCTACACCGACCACAAGAGCCTGAAGTACCTGTTCACACAGAAAGAGCTAAACCTAAGGCAACGCCGATGGTTGGAGCTATTAAAGGATTATGATGTGGATATCCTTTACCATCCGGGCAAGGCCAATGTGGTTGCAGATGCTTTGAGCAGGAGAGCTATGCAGAGTCTGTCCATGATGATTACAGTTCAGGCGCCCCTGTTAGTGGAGATGAGGCGGCTCGAGATAGAGGTTGTGTCCCCTGGGGTCTCTGCTAGACTGACGTCTTTAGTCGTGCACCCCACTCTGTTGGATAGGATCAGGGAGAAACAGAGTGAGGACCCCCACTTGACCAGGATTAGAGATCAGATCCCGAGTGATCAGTCAGGGGACTTTACAGTGGATGCTTCGGGAGTACTGAGGTACAGGAACCGAGCATGTGTGCCAGTGGATGTGGAGATCAGAGAGCAGATATTGCGAGAGGCCCATTATACACCTTATACCCTACATCCTGGTGGGACTAAGATGTATAAGGACCTCAAGGCACACTTCTGGTGGAATGGCATGAAGAGGGATATCGGGAGATTTGTGGCTCAGTGTTTAACTTGCCAACAGGTGAAGGCTGAGCATCGAGTGCCAGCTGGCAAGTTACAAAGTCTCCCGATTCCCGAGTGGAAATGGGACCACATTACGATGGATTTCGTGGTCGGATTGCCGAGGGCACAGGGAGGAGCTGATGCTATCTGGGTAGTTGTAGATCGACTTACCAAGTCAGCGCACTTTTTGCCTATGCAGACTACTTGGCCACTCGAGCGACTAACCCAGTTATATCTAGATGAGATAGTGAGATTACATGGAGTACCAGCCTCCATAGTATCAGATAGAGACCCGAGGTTTATTTCGCGTTTCTGGAGGAGCTTGCAAACAGCCTTGGGGACTCAGCTTAGGTTCAGTACAGCCTTTCATCTGCAGACTGATGGGCAGTCAGAGCGGACTATACAAATCCTGGAAGACATGCTGAGGGCTTGCGTCTTGGATTTCGGCGGAGGGTGGATTCGACACTTATCTTTGGCTGAGTTCGCGTACAACAACAGTTTTCAAGCAAGCATTCAGATGGCTCCATTTGAGGCGTTGTATGGACGCAAGTGTCGATCACCGCTATATTGGAGTGACGTGGGCGAGAGACGGACCTTGGGTCCAGATGTATTGTTAGAGGCAGAGGAGAAGGTCCGAGTGATTCGACAGCATCTTCAGACCGCCCAGAGCCGACAGAGGAGCTATGCTGATGTTCGGCGACGAGACTTAGAATTTCAGGTTGGAGATCATGTATTTCTGAAAGTCTCACCGTCCAAAGGAATCAGGAGGTTCGGCATTCGTGGGAAACTGAGCCCTCGTTATATTGGTCCTTTCAAGGTATTGGAGCGCATAGGGCCAGTTGCTTACCGACTTGCACTTCCTCCCAGACTTTCTGGTGTCCACGATGTATTTCATGTTTCTACTCTGAGGAGGTATGTCTTCAACCCGTCGCACGTCATCGACTTCACACCGCTTGAGATCAGCGAGGATTTGAGGTATGAGGAGCGCCCATTGCGAATTCTGGATCGGGATGTGAGAGAATTGCGCAGTCGGGCCATTCCCTACGTGAAGATCCTATGGAGCAATCATGACGAGCGCGAGGCTACGTGGGAGCTCGAGTCAGAGATGAGGGATACCCACTCCTACTTATTTGAGATATCGGATTGAGGGATATTGTTTAGTTTTGTTTCGAGGACGAAACTCTTTTTAGTGGGGGAGGATGTGATGATCCGAACTTTTGTAGAAGCTTTTACAGCTTTAGCAGAGATTACAAGAAGCATACACAGCGTATCGGAGCTCGTAGCGTCGAAAATGTAGGGTTTAGGTTAATAAGGATCTAATAGGGGAAAAAACACCTAGAGGGGGGTGAATAGGTGTAAACAATAAACACTCAAAAATCTTTGTGCGATAAAACCCAATGCGGAAAAATAAAAGAACACACAAGATTTTTACGTGGAAAACTCCAAACCGGAGTAAAAAACCACGGGACCGATAACACGGTGAAATCCACTAGAGTTAACACACGTACAAGGTGATATAACGTACTCACAGACGACTCAACCTTTTACCATACGCCCCTAGTCGATCTTCTCCGCTCGCTCCGCGACGCTTCTCGAATCCACGATCCGCCGCCAACGCTGAATCCACAGCGTCCAACGTCGAATCCACGACGTCCGACCGAATCCACGGTCTTCACCCAATGGTACGCTTCGAATCCACGAACGCACCTCGCTCCGAATCCACGAGAGCGATAACACCTTGAATCCACAAGGCCACGCGAGTCCACGCGCCGATTTTGGGGTAAATCGTTGTTTGTTTGGGTGGTGATGATCCGCCGAATACTTAGATCAAGAGTAGATCGGAAATACCATCTAAGTATTCATTAGTTTGATTCAACTCAAGATATGAGTATGAAAACCTAGAATCAAACTAATCAATATAGATGAAGAACCATTAAATAGATCTAATGATTTCCGTTCTTCTCTATATGTGGATCTAAGGCCGTATAAAATGATCTTTGAAAATGACGGCTCTTTTTCCGATGTGTGGATTGCCCTAGAAATGAAATGGAAGGGCTATTTATAGGTTAGAAACCCTAGGAAGAATATTCGGATCAAAAACAAACTTTTCTGGAAAGTTTTACCGACGGCGATCCGGATTGCGCAAGTCACGATCCGGATCGCAGACGCGTAGAGAGCAATTTCCAGAAAAACCGCCTGTTCGGGATCCGGATCATAATCTACGATCCGGATCGTTCATACAGTTTTACCAGAACAATGTGTTCGGGATCCGGATTGAGATTCCTGATCCGGATCGTTCAAGCCAACAGGTAAAACTCATGTTCGGGATCCGGATCATCAAATGCCATGATCCGGATTGAACTAGTGTATGAACGAACACCCTTCGGGATCCGGATTGAAACGACACGATCCGGATCCTGAACATGTCCCATGTCCAGTTTTTGATGAATATGCAGTTAAAACCTCTTCCAGGTGTTTCTACACTATAAGAAGTATTCGGATCATCAAAATTATTTAGTTAAACGTACCTGATCCTTTTGAATTCTTCTTTCTTGAGATTGAGGTATATGATCCAAAGTTTCTTCATCTTCAATCTTCAAGACTTAAACTATTCACGAAATACGCCAACTCAAATTCCGTAACAATCTCCCCCTTTGGCGGTTTCGTGACAAAACACAGATCCACAAAGAAAATTCAAAAAGGATATTTTTGTTGCTATCACCATACAACAAAAATTTACAAAAGAGTTCCAGAAATTAAAAACATGAGATAAACTCCTAGAACAGACTCTAGACTTAGACATCTGTAACTTCTGCACACAGAAAACATTCTTGACAAACAAAATCGTTAGATACCTCAAGAATTGAAACATTGAAAACCAAATACAGAGATAGAGTTTGATCTCATCATGACATTTGAAAGAATCAGATATGTGAAAGAACATAGTTAAAACCAACATATCTTCTAAGCAATTGAAAACCAAATGTCAAAGTATGTTAGTCCAACATCAACTTGTTAGTCATATTACATGCCCAAATAGTTAGTCAAATAGTTAGTATAGAAGCATGTCACAATCCACAAAAGAAAAACCCAAGTTGAGTTGAGATTCATACTTACCTTGATTCATTCCTGATTCATTCACAGTCATTGTTCAGAGTTCATTGTTTTTCATTGTTCAGAGTTTATAACTCTTCAACTCTCTCACTCTCATTCTCTCCCCCTTTTTGTCACAAATAAAGCCAAAAATGTAGCATGAGCTACAATATGTAAGGAGAGTAAACAAAAAGTTCATAAGTTTCTAACAATATGCACAAAAAGAGAATTAACCTAAGAATAGCACAAACTGAGAGTTAAACTAGACTAAAAGAATCAACTAAACTAATCCAAATTCAGTTATCGAGAAATAAATCCTGCACAAAAAGACAAGTTAGTTATCAGAATCTGAAAAGTCTGAACTCATGCAACCAATCTTGACATAATCTTTCGCATCCGCTTGTCCATTGAGTTTATTTTCTTCGTGATGGTGATGTGAGCTGCTGTGGTTAGCTCCAGTTCATTCGCAAACCTTTGTTGTTCCTTCAACATTCGTTCCTGCTGAACGGATAGTCGTTGCTGCAACTTGAAAATTGAAGTCAATGATGCTTCATCATCTGTGCCAGGTGCTTGATGAGATGGTGATGCATCCGTGTCAGGCTTCTTTCCAGATGCAGAAGCTTGAGTGACATGAGGCAGCTTGTGAAGAGATTGACAATTGTGGACTCATCTATCATGTTCAAACATTGATGATACGTCGCCGAGGTGATGTCAACTTGAAATTTCTGTAAGATCCTCATTATGATCAATGGAAAAGGAATTCTTTCGGTAGGATGAGGATGCTCAACATATCGTGTCATTCTGTTCCAGATGATGTATGGTATGTTGACATTCAATGCCCTTGCTTCTGAGGGTGTCCTATGAGATATAAGAACAACAACCGTTCCCATCTCACAACCTTCGTCTGCATGTTTGGAAGTATATTGTAGCAAGTGATGAAGTTCAGGAAGCGATATTCCAGACGAAGTTCTTTGGATCGAACTGATTTGTTCGTTGATTGAGTTCCCTCGAGACAAATCCCTCAATAACTTTACACCATAAAGTATTTGTCAAATCCATCCTTTCAGATAGTGAGCTCCTCTTCCGCTTGCTTCCATTCCCAAAACCTCACCAATCAACTGTGGGGTGATTTTAATTCTCGTTCCTTGGATATTCGTATAGAATTCCATCGGACCGTTCTCAAATTCGCGAAGATGCCGTGCGTTGGTATAGAAGGTCCTCACATGGTGCAGGCAGTATCCGAGAGTTTCCGGGAAGCGACATACTTGAAGAGATTTGCTTCATCAATCAAAGTACCAAATTCAGGAGAGTGACTTCGTAGAGCTTCAATGTTCACGTGTCTTTCGCCAATGCATTCGCGATGTGCAAATGCTCTAAGCCGGTCATTGTTAACAAACACTTCTTCATCTCGTGGCGGAGAGTCCGGAGCTATTGGTGGTTCAACATCGGTCTCCTTCTCCGTCCAAAACGTCGAGCGAGCCGCTTACGTTTTAGAGAAATAGTTGGGGCAGGCATAGAGCCTTCCCAGAGTTCACTGGTGCTTTTCCTTTTGCTTCGAGTCAGCAGGCACAAACTCGTCATCATCATCGTCATCCGTTAACATGTCCCAGTGTACTTCATCTGGGTTTTTCTCAAGTTCAGTATCACTGATAATTTCAACCTCTCCTTTTCTTTGAACTTTCTTAGCCCTCTTCAACTTATTGGTTGGTTAGTGAGCACCATCGAGATAAGTAACAGTACAACCAGGAGAAAGTCATTGATCCTAGTGCTTTGAGTTTAAAGAGAATGTCCTGTGAAAACCAACTCAAGAACATATGAAAAATTGTCAATTTTGAAAAATTTAACACATTGTACCTAGACAATCATAATCATATAGAGAAGCTAAGAATCAAATTAGTTTTCCAAAAAGAATTTTAAAAATAGATCAATTTCATGTTTTACACAAATTCCTCTTTTATGCCCTAAAACCGAATTTTTAGAAATCGAAGGCTAAAAACTCGTTAATCATGCAAAAACCCAGCATAAAAGCAAAACTAATAGATCCAGAGTTCTTATTTCAAAAGAAATTTGATCAAAAACCATTCACAAACGAAAAAATCCATCTTTTCAACTCACGTTTGATGAAAAAACCTAAAAACTGTGAAAAACCGAGTTTTGATCATGAAAACTTACTTGAATCCGAAGAACTTTGAGTTTTGAAGCACCAAGAAGCAAGAAATCTAGAGAGAGAAACTCTAGAAGCTTGAAATCAGAAATTTTGGTAAAGAAATCTTGAATCTGAAAGTTTCTATAAGAAGCCCTAGCCGCGATCCGGATCTTATGAATGAGATAGGCCCTAGCAGGGATCCGGATCGGATCCGATCACTTGTGATCCGGATCGGCTATACGCAGGAAGAATCCTGCGTTCGGGATCCGGATCACTTGCCACGATCCGGATCGGCTACACCTTTTTCTCCAGAAAAGTTAAAAAAATACAATAAAATCCAGAAAAAGTATGTAAGCACTTTATCATGTCAACTTTAAACAAATAGCATCGTTTCATACAACAAGAAATAGATTATGAAAATCTATCAAAAATATCCAAAAATGAAACGAAGATTTACGAAAGTTAAAACACTTAAAGTTGAACAACTTCAATTACATCTATCTTGATCCTATGTGTAATGTCTTTATCAAATCATCAATTTCAGTAAAGAAAATGAAGTACCAAGATCAATAGATGTTTGAAATCCCAGATAAGTTAGATAATATATCTAGACAATCTGTTGAAGGAGTGGCTCTTTGAGCATCTTTTACTAAAAATCCCACCTTATACCAACCATGAAATACGACTGAGTCAAGTATTTCAATATGAGTTTCATCAACAATTTTCAAAACAAAAATTTGCTTTTCATTCATGGAGTTATCTTTTTCTTTCATTTTCTCCATGTGGTGGTAGTTTTCACACTCCTCACTGGGATGTAACTCTTTCCACATCTTTTGAGCATTTCACATTTCATTGACTCCCCCTCAATTGGCTATCAATTATTTAATATATAAGGTATTCAACCAAACCATTGATCTCGAATTCATACTCGACTAAGCAATCAAATATGATAATGACTATACCAAGAGATCATTGAGAGAGAAATTGACTTTGATCACTTAAAAGATGGTTTAAATAACGTAAATGATCATTGCAACATTGAAATATTATGACATCAAAGACATAATAAATTTCTAAATGCATAAAAGGATGCAATTAAAGTCAATTATGATTTATGCTCAATTAGTGTGCTATGTACAAAACATAGATAAAGAACAAAACAAAACAAAAACAAAAACAAAACCTAATCTAAGCAAAGGTTTCAAAAGAGTTTATTTCAAGGAAAGCATGCCAATTGCTTTACGCAAGTGAATAAAACGTTTTTGATCCAAAGGTTTTGTTAAGATGTCAGCTAATTGATCCTCAGTTGAAATATATGACAGTTGAAGAATGTTTGATTCAACTAGCTCTCTAAGAAAATGATATCTAAGTTCAATATGTTTTGTTCTAGAGTGCAACACAGGGTTTTTAGAAATGTTAATAGCACTAGTGTTGTCACATAAAATGGTTACCGAAGATGTTGAAATCGGAAATCGCTCAACACGCTCTTCATCCAAATCAATTGGGTTGAACAACTTCCTGCAGAAATGTACTCCGCTTCGGCAGTCGAGAGTGCTATGCAGTTCTGTTTTTTACTGTGCCATGCAACAAGGCAGTGGCCAAGATAGAAGCATGCACCACTCGTGCTTTTCCGGTCATCCACCGATCCAGCCCAATCGGCATCTGAGTATCCAACAATATCCAAAGTCGTTCCCATAGGATACCAAATTCCGAAATTGATTGTACCTTTGATATACCGGATGATCCGTTTCACCGCTTTCAGGTGAACCTCCTTCGGTGCTGATTGATATCTCGCACAAATCCCAACACTGAAGGATATATCCGGGCGACTAGCCGTGAGATATAGTAGACTTCCAATCATACTGCGGTACAGTTTCTCGTCTACATTCTCACTTTGTGATTCACTTCCAAGTCCCTTATGGCTAGTTCCCATTGGAGTTGGAAAATCCTTAGAATTTTCAAGATCAAACTTTTTGACCAACTCCAGTGCATACTTGGATTGACACAAGTGAATTCCTTCATCGTTTTGTTTAACTTGTAATCCAAGAAAATAATTCAACTCGCCCATCATGGACATCTCAAATTCGCTTTCCATGGTCTCCGCGAATTTAGAAGCATCATTATCTCTTGTTGCTCCAAAAACAATGTCATCGACATAGATTTGAGCAACTATGAAATTGTTTTGATAATGCTTCACAAAGAGAGTCCTGTCAGCTCCCCCTCGAGTGTAGCCCTTTTCCAAAAGGTGCTTTGTCAACCTTTCGTACCATGCTCGCGGTGCTTGTTTCAGACCGTAAAGAGCCTTTTTCAGACGAAAAACATGGTTAGGTAGTTTATGATCCACAAAACCTTTCGGTTGAGCTACATAAACTTCCTCATTTAAAAATCCATTTAAAAAGGCGCTCTTAACGTCCATTTGAAATAATTGATTTTAAAATGACAAGCATCGCAAACAATATACGAATGGACTCGAGTCTAGCTACAGGGGCGAAGGTTTCATCAAAGTCTATACCTTCTACTTGAGAATAGCCTTGAGCAACTAACCTTGCTTTGTTCCTGATGATAGTACCTTCTTCGTTTTTCTTGTTCTTGAAGATCCATTTGGTACCTATCACATTGTGTTGCTTCGGAGGCTTCGTCAGTTCCCAGACTTTGTTTCGCTCGAATTGATGGAGCTCTTCCTGCATTGCTTTAATCCAATAATCAT
This sequence comes from Tillandsia fasciculata, assembly GCA_029168755.2. Classification (NCBI taxonomy): domain Eukaryota; kingdom Viridiplantae; phylum Streptophyta; class Magnoliopsida; order Poales; family Bromeliaceae; genus Tillandsia; species Tillandsia fasciculata. Next base: position 18,359,138 of record CM054938.1, read on the forward strand.
CTTGGAGAGCTTCATCAACATTCCTTGGTTCGATTTGAGATACATAGCATGCAAATCCGCAAACCAATTGTCTCCGTGTTCTAACTCCTTCTTGTGGATCTCCAATTATGTTCGATTCAGGGTGATCCTTGGAGATGCGTAACGTTTGAGGTAGAGGAGTAGGCGGAGGTACACGAGATGATTCCTGCACATCAGATAAGCTTGAAGAACCGTTAGATGCATCAACATTATTATCGAAAGAATTGTTAGAAGAAGATGCATTAGCAGGTGTATCATCATCAAGAGAGATATCGAGGGTAGATTTTTCAGATTCAAAGTGAAAAGCTTCATCTACCTTAACATTTATCGATTCTACGATCGTCTTAGATTCTAAGTTAAAAACTCGATATGCTCTGCTGTTTGTAGAATAACCTAAGAAAATCCCTTCGTCACTTCGAGAGTCAAATTTTCCAAGATTTTCACGATCACGTAAAATAAAACACCGACTCCCAAAATGCGAAAATATTTGATGTTAGGTTTTCTACAAAACCAAAGTTCATATGGTGTATTCAATGTCCCCGGGCGCAAATACACGCGATTGATAACATAAACAGCAGTGTTCACCGCTTCAGCCCAAAAATAAAAAGGTAAGTTCCGGCTGTGAAGCATAACACGTGCCATTTCCTGTACGACCCTGTTTTGCGCTCGACTACACCATTTTGTTGAGGTGTGTAAGGTGCGGAGAATTCATGTTTAATGCCATTAGAAAGCAAAAATCAATGAATTTGGAATTTATGAATTCCCCACCTCTATCACTCCTAACTCGAGTAATCCTATCATTCTTTTCTATCATAATACGATTGCAGATTTCGAGAAAAGAATCAAAGGTATCAGCTTTTTCTTTTAGAAAGGCTACCCAAGTATATCTAGAAAAGTCATCAACCAACAAGAAAATATACCATTTACCTCCCAGAGATGGTTGACGAGTTGGCCCCATTAAGTCCATATGCAAAAGTTCCAAAGGCCGTTTTGTACCTATGTGGTTCAAATTCTTGTGTGCAGTCCTAGACTGTTTTCCCTTTTGGCAACCGCCACACACAAGGTTTTGTTCAAAAGAAAGTTTTGGAACCCCCTTGACCACATCTTTATTTGAAATTCTAGCAAGTTCCTTAAAGTTTATGTGACCTAGCCTTTCATGCCAAAGTGTTTCATTTTTCAAAGATGCTAGGTTACATTTTTCAGAAATCTTAGAAGGAACTACATAACAATTGTTTTCTGATCTAACCCCCTTTAAAAAGAAAGCATGGTTCATGTCAGTTACAGTGCATTTATCAGATGAAAAATTAACTGAATAACCACTATCACACAGTTGACTTATGCTTATGAGGTTAGTCTTAAGGCCATGAACAAATAATACATTATCTAGAACCGGGCCATCTGGAATAGCTACCGTTCCCTTTCCAACAATTTTGGAAGACCGACCATCTCCGAAAACAACAAGTCCTCCGGAGTTTTTCTCAAAAGTTTGAAAACAGTTTTTATCGCCGGTCATATGTCGGGAACACCCGCTATCCAGGTACCAAGACGAACTATCATATGCATGCAAAGGAAACATTGGTAGCAAGACAGGGAAAGATCTCACCTTTGCGCACCCAAACCTTTTTGGAAGTGCGTCGGTAATGCTCGTGAAGTTGATTTCCTAGGTGAGAGCGTCTTGCTTGAAGAATTGCTGCTCCTTGATGATGTCGTCTTGAGAGGTGTACTACCAAGGCTCTTTTCCGTTAATTGATTGAGTTGTTTTTCGAGGAATAGCCCTTTTGGTAGTCATTGCAAGATGGTCTTGAGGTGTGCGTTTGGCTCCAGTCTTGCAGTTTCTTCTTATGTGCCCTGAAATGCCACAACGAAAACATACCTTGGTTCTTGTCGATCCGAGAGAGAGATGTAGTAGGTTCGTTGTCGTTGCTTGTCGTGAACACCGGTGTCGGAGGAGGAGATACCGACTGAGGCACAAATACTGTACCACTCGAACTTGGAATGTCTCCAGTTTGAGTGTATCCGAGGCCGAACTTGTTTCTTTGACCGAGACCAAGGAGTCTGTCCAACTTACTCCTTCCAGAAGAAAATCTCTGTAAGTCATCCTTTAGTTGGCGTATGGTCTCTGTCATTTCCGATTTTTCCTGTCGGGCCTCGCCGTAGAGCTTCAAGAAGTAATTCGCTTTGTTCACCATATCCATATAATTCTTCTCGAATTGCTCATTGGACTCTTGAAGGGAAACATTTGTCTTAATCAGATTGTCCCTTTCCACTTCAAGATCGGTTGAGATAGAGGTTACTCTTTTTACTTCATCTTCAAGATCCTGTAATCTCTCTTTCAACCCCTTGTTTTGCTTAGCCAGTTTCTTTGAATCCCTCAAAAGTGATGGTAGGCTAAACAAAATCTTCACCTTCCGAATCATCTGATTCATCGTCCGTTGCAATCTTTTCACAGTGGAGTTGGACAGTGAGTCGGATGTACTTGCCATTAAGCACATGAAGGATGAAGGATTGGTGGACGCGTGGAAAGCTGTCGCGTTGTCTTCTTCATCACTTGACGATGACTCATTTGACGTGGAGTTGTCATCCCAAGTAACAACTTGCATCGCTTTCTTCTTAGCCGGATTCTTGTTGGGACATTCCGTTGCTATGTGGCCGTAGCCTCGACATTTGAAACACTGAACTTGTCCCTCAGAACTTTTCTTATCCTTTGAGAAGTTCTCTTGGTTCTTGACTTGTAGCTGAAGAACCCTTGCCTTTCTTCGACTTTCCGAAGGATTGAGTTTTGCTTTGATTTCCCCTTCGAAAGTTGCGGCGAAACTTCCTTGTCAAGAGAGCGAGCTGCTTCTCAAAGTCCTCCATAGAAATGTTCTCGTCGTCGTCCGAGGAGGATGAATCCGCGTCTTCTTCTTTAGTTGATTTCAATGCGTAACCTGAAGACTTAGAAGAGATGATTTCCAGAAGAATAGTTAGTAGGAAAAGTCATTTCATAAGTTTGTAAAGCACCTACTAATTCTTCTACACGCATTTCGTCCGGGTGTTTAATTGTTTCAATGGCTGCAACCTTCGGGCGAAATCGTTCAGGAAGAGTTCTTAGAATTTTTCTTACAACTTTAAATTCTGGAATCTTCTCTCCCAAGTTAGCACATGAGTTCACGATGTCTTGCAATCGTGTGTAATAGTCAGTGAAGGATTCATTCTCTGCCATAGAGATAGAGTCAAACTTGCTCGTGAGCATTTGCAGTTTCTGAATCTTCACTAGGTTAGTTCCCTCATGCGTAACTTGAAGAACATCCCAGATTTCTTTCGCAGTCTCACATGCCGAGACGCGAGAGAACTCAGTTTGTGACAAAGCATTAAATAGAGCAATAATCCCTTGCCATTGTAAGAAGATAAGTCTATCTCTTCCTTGGTCCATTTCGACCTAGGTTTTAAGGTGCGAACATCATCTAAAATTTCAGTTGGATTAGACCATCCTAATTCAATTGATTGCCACACCTTTCGTCGATGGAAATTAGAAAGCTTTCATCCGTACTTTCCAGTACGCATAATTAGTTCCATCAAAGAAAGGGGGTCGATTGATGTTTCCACCTTCAACCATTGTTTACAACCCTATTCCCGCTCTGATACCACTTGTTGGGTTTAGGTTTAATAAGGATCTAATAGGGGAAAAACACACTAGAGGGGGGTGAATAGGTGTAAACAATAAACACTCAAAAAATCATTGGCGATTAAGAAAAACCCAATGCGGAAAAAAACTACATTAAAAAGAACACAAACGGATTTTACGTGGAAAACTCCAACCGGAGATATAAAAAACCACTGGGGACCCGATAACACACGGTGAAATCCACTAGAAGTTACACAC
>CM054938.1:18363117-18608022 GCA_029168755.2 Tillandsia fasciculata
ATCAAAAACTGGACATGGGACATGTTCAGGATCCGGATCGTGGCTTTCAATCCGGATCCCGAAAGGTGTTTGTTCATACACTGGTTCAATCCGGATCGCAGCACTCTCTGATCCGGATCCCGAACACTAGTTTTACCTGTGTGCTTCTTCGATCCGGATCAGGAATTGCAATCCGGATCCCGAACATGATGTTTTGGTAAAACTGTATGAACGATCCGGATCGGGGACTACGATCCGGATCCCGAACAGGCAATTTTCTGGAAATCGTCTTTTGTGCTTCTGCAATCCGGATCGCCAATCCAATCCGGATCGCCGTCGGTAAAACTTTCCAGAAAAGGCTGTTTTTGATCCGAATATTCTTCCTAGGGTTTCTAACCTATAAATAGCCCTTATTCATTTCTAGGGCATCCGCAATAGATCGGCTGGTTAGAAAATATAGCCGAAAAGAAAAATCCACATATATAGAGAAGAACGGAAATCATTAGATCTATTCTATGGTTCTTCATCTATATTGATTGATTTGATTCTAGGTTTTCCATACTCACATTTTGAGTAGAATCAAATCAATGAATACTTAGATGGTATTTCCGATCTATCTTTAATCTAAGTATTCGGCGGATCATCACCACCCAAACAAACAACGATTTACCCCAAAATCGGCGCGTGGACTCGCGTGGCCTTGTGGATTCAAGGTGCAACCGCTCTCGTGGATTCGGAGCGAGGTGCGTTCGTGGATTCGAAGCGTGCCATTGGGTGAAGACCGTGGATTCGGTTGGACGTCGTGGACTCGACGTTGGACGCTGTGGATTCAGCGTTGGGCGCGGATCGTGGATTCGAGAAGCGTCGTGGAGCGAGCGGAGAAGATCTACTAGGAGCGTATGGTAAAAGGTTGAGTCGTCTGTGAGTACGTTATATCACCTTGTACGTGTGTTAATTCTAGTGGATTTCGCCGTGTTATCGGTCCCGTGGTTTTTTACTCCGGTTTGGAGTTTTTCCACGTAAAAATCTTGTGTGTTCTTTTATTTTTCCGCATTGGGTTTTATCGCGCAATGATTTTTTGAGTGTTTATTGTTTACACCTATTCACCCCCCTCTAGGTGTTTTTTCCCCTATTTAGATCCTTATTAACCTAAACCCAACAAGTGGTATCAGAGCGGGAATAGGGTTGTAAACAATGGTTGAAGGTGGAAACATCAATCGACCCCCTTTCTTTGATGGAACAAATTATGCGTACTGGAAAGTACGGATGAAAGCTTTCTTAATTTCCATCGACGAAAGGGTGTGGCAATCAATTGAATTAGGATGGTCTAATCCAACTGAAATTTTAGATGATGTTCGCACCTTAAAACCTAGGTCGAAATGGACCAAGGAAGAGATAGACTTATCTTCTTACAATGGCAAAGGGATTAATGCTCTATTTAATGCTTTGTCACAAACTGAGTTCTCTCGCGTCTCGGCATGTGAGACTGCGAAAGAAATCTGGGATGTTCTTCAAGTTACGCATGAGGGAACTAACTTAGTGAAGATTCAGAAACTGCAAATGCTCACGAGCAAGTTTGACTCTATCTCTATGGCAGAGAATGAATCCTTCACTGACTATTACACACGATTGCAAGACATCGTGAACTCATGTGCTAACTTGGGAGAGAAGATTCCAGAATTTAAAGTTGTAAGAAAAATTCTAAGAACTCTTCCTGAACGATTTCGCCCGAAGGTCGCAGCCATTGAAACAATTAAACACCCGGACGAAATGCGTGTAGAAGAATTAGTAGGTGCTTTACAAACTTATGAAATGACTTTTCCTACTAACTATTCTTCTGGAAAGGCATCCTCTTCTAAGTCTTCAGGTTACGCATTGAAATCAACTAAAGAAGAAGACGCGGATTCATCCTCCTCGGACGACGACGAGAACATTTCTATGGAGGACTTTGAGAAGCAGCTCGCTCTCTTGACAAGGAAGTTTCGCCGCAACTTTCGAAGGGGAAATTCAAGCAAAACTCAATCCTTCGGAAAGTCGAAGAAAGGCAAGGGTCCTTCAAGCACAAGTCAAGAAAGCAAGAGAACTTCTCAAAGGATAAGAAAAGTTCTGAGGGACAAGTTCAGTGTTTCAAATGTCGAGGCTACGGCCACATAGCAACGGAATGTCCCAACAAGAATCCGGCTAAGAAGAAAGCGATGCAAGTAGTTACTTGGGATGACAACTCCACGTCAAATGAGTCATCGTCAAGTGATGAAGAAGACAACGCGACAGCTTTCCACGCGTCCACCACATCTTCTCCCTTCATGTGCTTAATGGCAAGTACATCCGACTCACTGTCCAACTCCACTGTTGAAAAGATTGCAACGGACGATGAATCAGATGATTCGGAAGGTGAAGATTTTGTTTTAGCCTACCATAAGCTTTTGAGGGATTCAAAGAAACTGGCTAAGCAAAACAAGGGGTTGAAAGAGAGATTACAGGATCTTGAAGATGAAGTAAAAAGAGTAACCTCTATCTCAACCGATCTTGAAGTGGAAAGGGACAATCTGATTAAGACAAATGTTTCCCTTCAAGAGTCCAATGAGCAACTTCGAGAAGAATTATATGGATATGGTGAACAAAGCGAATTACTTCTTGAAGCTCAACGGCGAGGCTCGACAGGAAAAATTGGAAATGACGGAGACCATACGCCAACTAAAGGATGACTTACAGAGATTTTCTTCTGGAAGGAGTAAGTTGGACAGACTTCTTGGTCTCGGTCAAAGAAATAAGTTCGGCCTCGGATACACTCAAACTGGAGACATTCCAAGTTCGAGTGGTACAGTATTTGTGCCTCAGTCGGTATCTCCTCCTCCGACACCGGTGTTCACGACAAGCAACGACAACGAACCTACTACATCTTCCTCGGAATCGACAAGAACCAAGGTATGTTTTCGTTGTGGCATTTCAGGGCACATAAGAAGAAATTGCAAGACGGAAGCCAAACGCACACCTCAAGCACATCTTGCAATGACTACCAAAAGGGCTATTCCTCGAAAACAACTGCAATTCAATTGAAGGAAAAGAGCCTTGGTAGTACACCGCTCAAGACGACATCATCAAGGAGCAGCAATTCTTCAAGCAAGACGCTCTCACCTAGGAAATCAACTTCACGATCATTACCGACGCACTTCAAAAAGGTTTGGGTGCGCAAAGGTGAAATCTTTCCCTGTCTTGCTACCAATGTTTCTTTGCATGCATATGATAGTTCGTCTTGGTACCTGGATAGCGGGTGTTCCCGTCATATGACCGGCGATAAAAACTGTTTTCAAACATTTGAGAAAAACTCCGGAGGACTTGTTGTTTTCGGAGATGGTCGGTCTTCCAAAATTGTTGGAAAGGGAACGGTAGCTATTCCAGATGGCCCGGTTCTAGATAATGTATTATTTGTTCATGGCCTTAAGACTAACCTCATAAGCATAAGTCAACTGTGTGATAGTGGTTATTCAGTTAATTTTTCATCTGATAAATGCACTGTAACTGACATGAACCATGCTTTCTTTTTAAAGGGGGTTAGATCAGAAAACAATGTTATGTAGTTCCTTCTAAGATTTCTGAAAAATGTAACCTAGCATCTTTGAAAAATGAAACACTTTGGCATGAAAGGCTAGGTCACATAAACTTTAAGGAACTTGCTAGAATTTCAAATAAAGATGTGGTCAAGGGGGTTCCGAAACTTTCTTTTGAACAAAACCTTGTGTGTGGCGGTTGCCAAAAGGGAAAACAGTCTAGGACTGCACACAAGAATTTGAACCACATAGGTACAAAACGGCCTTTGGAACTTTTGCATATGGACTTAATGGGGCCAACTCGTCAACCATCTCTGGGAGGTAAATGGTATATTTTCTTGTTGGTTGATGACTTTTCTAGATATACTTGGGTAGCCTTCTTAAAAGAAAAAGCTGATACCTTTGATTCTTTTCTCGAAATCTGCAATCGTATTATGATAGAAAAGAATGATAGGATTACTCGAGTTAGGAGTGATAGAGGTGGGAATTCATAAATTCCAAATTCATTGATTTTTGCACTTCTAATGGCATTAAACATGAATTCTCCGCACCTTACACACCTCAACAAAATGGTGTAGTCGAGCGCAAAAACAGGGTCGTACAGGAAATGGCACGTGTTATGCTTCACAGCCGGAACTTACCTTTTTATTTTTGGGCTGAAGCGGTGAACACTGCTGTTTATGTTATCAATCGCGTGTATTTGCGCCCGGGGACCTTGAATACACCATATGAACTTTGGTTTTGTAGAAAACCTAACATCAAATATTTTCGCATCTTTGGGAGTCGGTGTTTTATTTTACGTGATCGTGAGAATCTTGGAAAATTTGACTCTCGAAGTGACGAAGGGATTTTCTTAGGTTATTCTACAAACAGCAGAGCATATCGAGTTTTTAACTTAGAATCTAAGACGATCGTAGAATCGATAAATGTTAAGGTAGATGAAGCTTTTCATTTTGAATCTGAAAAATCTACCCTCGATATCTCTCTTGATGATGATACACCTGCTAATGCATCTTCTTCTAACAATTCTTTCGATAATAATGTTGATGCATCTAACGGTTCTTCAAGCTTATCTGATGTGCAGGAATCATCTCGTGTACCTCCGCCTACTCCTCTACCTCAAACGTTACGCATCTCCAAGGATCACCCTGAATCGAACATAATTGGAGATCCACAAGAAGGAGTTAGAACACGGAGACAATTGGTTTGCGGATTTGCATGCTATGTATCTCAAATCGAACCAAGGAATGTTGATGAAGCTCTCCAAGATGATTATTGGATTAAAGCAATGCAGGAAGAGCTCCATCAATTCGAGCGAAACAAAGTCTGGGAACTGACGAAGCCTCCGAAGCAACACAATGTGATAGGTACCAAATGGATCTTCAAGAACAAGAAAAACGAAGAAGGTACTATCATCAGGAACAAAGCAAGGTTAGTTGCTCAAGGCTATTCTCAAGTAGAAGGTATAGACTTTGATGAAACCTTCGCCCCTGTAGCTAGACTCGAGTCCATTCGTATATTGTTTGCGATCGCTTGTCATTTTAAAATCAGATTATTTCAAATGGACGTTAAGAGCGCCTTTTTAAATGGATTTTTAAATGAGGAAGTTTATGTAGCTCAACCGAAAGGTTTTGTGGATCATAAACTACCTAACCATGTTTTTCGACTGAAAAAGGCTCTTTACGGTCTGAAACAAGCACCGCGAGCATGGTACGAAAGGTTGACAAAGCACCTTTTGGAAAAGGGCTACACTCGAGGGGGAGCTGACAGGACTCTCTTTGTGAAGCATTATCAAAACAATTTCATAGTTGCTCAAATCTATGTCGATGACATTGTTTTTGGAGCAACGAGAGATAATGATGCTTCTAAATTCGCGGAGACCATGGAAAGCGAATTTGAGATGTCCATGATGGGCGAGTTGAATTATTTTCTTGGATTACAAGTTAAACAAAACGATGACGGAATTCACTTGTGTCAATCCAAGTATGCACTGGAGTTGGTCAAAAAGTTTGATCTCGAAAATTCTAAAGATTTTCCGACTCCAATGGGAACTAGCCATAAGGGACTTGGAAGTGAATCACAAAGTGAGAATGTAGACGAGAAACTGTACCGCAGTATGATTGGAAGTCTACTATATCTCACGGCTAGTCGCCCGGATATATCCTTCAGTGTTGGGATTTGTGCGAGATATCAATCAGCACCGAAGGAGGTTCACCTGAAAGCGGTGAAACGGATCATCCGGTATATCAAAGGTACAATCAATTTCGGAATTTGGTATCCTATGGGAACGACTTTGGATATTGTTGGATACTCAGATGCCGATTGGGCTGGATCGGTGGATGACCGGAAAAGCACGAGTGGTGCATGCTTCTATCTCGGCCACTGCCTTGTTGCATGGCACAGTAAAAAGCAGAACTGCATAGCACTCTCGACTGCCGAAGCGGAGTACATTTCTGCAGGAAGTTGTTCAACCCAATTGATTTGGATGAAGAGCGTGTTGAGCGATTTCCGAATTTCAACATCTTCGGTAACCATTTTATGTGACAACACTAGTGCTATTAACATTTCTAAAAACCCTGTGTTGCACTCTAGAACAAAACATATTGAACTTAGATATCATTTTCTTAGAGAGCTAGTTGAATCAAACATTCTTCAACTGTCATATATTTCAACTGAGGATCAATTAGCCGACATCTTAACAAAACCTTTGGATCAAAAACGTTTTATTCACTTGCGTAAAGCAATTGGCATGCTTTCCTTGAAATAAACTCTTTTGAAACCTTTGCTTAGATTAGGTTTTGTTTTTGTTCTTTTTTTGTTTTGTTCTTTATCTATGTTTGTACATAGCACACTAATTGAGCATAAATCATAATTGACTTTAATTGCATCCTTTTATGCATTTAGAAATTTATTATGTTTTTGATGTCATAATATTTCAATGTTGCAATGATCATTTACGTTAATTAAACCATCTTTTAAGTGATCAAAGTCAATTTCTCTCTCAATGATCTCTTGGTATAGTCATTATCATATTTGATTGCTTAGTCGAGTATGAATTCGAGATCAATGGTTTGGTTGAATACTTATATATTAAATAATTGATAGCCAATTGAGGGGGAGTCAATGAAATGTGAAATGCTCAAAAGATGTGGAAAGAGTTACATCCCAATGAGGAGTGTGAAAACTACCACCACATGGAGAAAATGAAAGAAAAAGATACTCCATGAATGAAAAGCAAATTTTTGTTTTGAAAATTGTTGATGAAATTCATATTGAAATACTTGACTCAGTCGTATTTCATGGTTGGTATAAGGTGGGATTTTTAGTAAAAGATGCTCAAAGAGCCACTCCTTCAACAGATTGTCTAGATATATTATCTAACTTATCTGGGATTTCAAACATCTATTGATCTTGGTACTTCATTTTCTTTACTGAAATTGATGATTTGATAAAGACATTACACATAGGATCAGGATAGATGTAATTGAAGTTGTTCAACTTTAAGTGTTTTAACTTTCGTAAATCTTCGTTTCATTTTTGGATATTTTTGATAGATTTTGCATAATCTATTTCTTGTTGTATGAAACGATGCCATTTGTTTAAAGTTGACATGGTAAAGTGCTTACATACTTTTTCTGGATTTTATTGTTTTTCTAAATTTTTCTGAAGAAAAAGGTGTAGCCGATCCGGATCGGGACAAGTGATCCGGATCCCGAACGCAGGATTTTTCCTGCGGGTAGCCGATCCGGATCACATTCTCGGCCGATCCGGATCACGGCTAGGGTTTTATATAGAAACATACAGATTCTTGATTTCTTTACCCTAATCTCTGGTTTTCAAGCCTCTAGAGTTTCTCTCTCTAGATTTCTTGCTTCTTGGTGCTTCAAAACTCAAAGTTCTTCGGATTCAAGTAAGTTTTCATGATCAAAACTCGGTTTTTCACAGTTTTTATGGTTTTTCATCAAACGTGAGTTGAAAAATTGGAACTTTTTCGTTTGTGAATGGTTTTTGATCAAATTTCTTTTGAAATAAGAACTCTGGGTCAATTAGTTTTGCTTTTATGCTGGGATTTTACTTGATTAACGAGTTTTTAGGCTTCGATTTCTAAAAATTCGGTTTTAGGGCATAAAAGAGGAATTTTTGTAAATCATGGATTTGATCTATTTTTAAAATTCTTTTTGGAAAACTAATTTGATTCTTGGCTTCTCTATATGATTATGATTGTCTAGGTACAATGTTTTCAAATTTTTCAAAATTGACAATTTTCATATGTTCTTGAGTTGGTTTCACAGGACACTTTCTAAACTCAAAGCACTGTAGAAATGGTGATCACCTGGATCATTTTCCTACTTGCTGCCATGGTCCACTGAAGGACACTGCCACCAAAGAGGACCAAAAGGACGAAACGAGCTAAAGCTGACTCCGATACTGAATCGGAAACAGAGTCAATTGATTGGGACAACATCGAAATTGAAGCACTGAACTGTGAAAAGGAAAGGCTCCTGCTGAAGCCCCCAAACTAAGATCCTCCTACAGCAGCTGAGAAAGGGAAAGCACCGATGGAACCCACCAAATGAAAAAGGATGAAAACTAGCAAGGAAAAGAGGTAGTGCTCAGGCATCTCAATCAACGAACCTATGCCACCCAGCCACCACCTCAGGGATTCATCAGCTCCACAAGAATCAAAGATTTGAAAAGAGGGAATGATAGGAGAACGACATGTTAATGTACAACAATGAGAATCGATCTGCAGAGTTTGGAGCTCTGTTTGACCAAGTTGGTCTCGCTCCAATTTGCAACTTTCCTGAAAAAACTGGGTATTGCCCACTCAGTTCGGATTTTCTATCAGAATGCTGAAGTCTTATTGATGATGTTGACGGACGCCGGAATTTCATACCTTGAAAAGGTATCAAAATCAAAGTCACTCCCCTGAATTTGGACTTTGATTGAACAAGCAAATCTCATTCAAGTATGTCGCTTCCCAGAAACTCTCGGTTACTGCCTGCACTGGTGAGGACCTTCTATACCAACGCACGGCATCTTCGCGAATTTGAAAACGGTCCTATGGAGTTCTACACGAATATCCAAGGCACAGATTCAAAATCACTCCACAGTTGATTGGCGAGGTTTTGGGAATGGAAGCAGCAGAAAGGAGTCCACTACCTGAAAGGGATAAATTTGACAAATACTTTATGGCGAAAAGTTATCGAAGGATTTGTCTCGAGGGAACACAGTCAACCGAAAAATCAGTTCGATCTAAAGAACTTCGTCTGAATATCGCTTCTTAAATTTCATCACGTGTTACAATATACTTCCAAACATGCAGACGAAGGTTGTGAGATGGGAACGATTGTTGTTCTTATATCTCATCGGACATCCATCAGAGGCAACGGCATTGAATATCAACATCCCGTACATCATCTGGAATAGAATGGCACGATATGTTGAGCATCCTCACCCCAGCGAAAGATTCCTTTTCCACTGATTATAATGAGGATCTTAAAGAAATTTCAAGTTGACATCACCTCTACAACTATCATCAATGTCTGAACATGATAGATGAGTCCACAATTGTCAAATCCCTTCACAAGTTGCCACATGTCACTCAAGCTTCTGCATCTGGGAAGAAGCCTGACCCAAGCACGGCTGCATCACCATCTCATCAAGCACCTGGCACAGATGATGAAGCATCTTTGAATTCGATTTTCAAGTTACAGCAACGGCTGTCTATTCAGCAGGAACAAATTTTGAAGGAACAACAGCGGATTACAATGAGCTAGAAATATCAACAGCAGCTCACATCACCATCACGAAGAAGATAAATCAATGGACAAGCGGATGCGAAAGATAATGTCCAAGATGGGTTGCACAAGTTCTGAAGATTCAGACTCTGAAAACTGACCTTTTCTTTTTGTGCAGGATTTTTTTTTAACGATTCTTTTAGTTTAGTTTCAGTTTGTGCATACTATTAGGACTTTATGTTTTCTTTACTCTCCTTACATATTGTAGCTCATGCTACGTTTTGGCTTTGTTTTGTGACAAAAAGGGGGAGAGAGTGAGAGAGTTAGAAAGAACTCTGAACAATGAATGATGAAAATGATTGTGAATATCGATGATATCAAGGTAAGTATGAATCAATCGATGATATCAAGGTAAGTATGAACTTCAACTCAACTTTGGTTTTTCTTTTGTGATTTGTGACATGCTTCTATACTAACTATTCGACTAACTATTTGGGCATGTAATATGACTAACAAGTTGATGTTGGACTAACATACTTTGACATTTGGTTTTCAACTGCTTAGAAGATATGTTGGTTTTTAACTATGCTTCTTTCACATATCTGAATTTTTCAAATGTCATGATGAGACTAAACTCTATCTCTGTATTTGGTTTTGTATGTTCCAATTCTTGAGGTATCTAACGAATTTGTTTGTCAAGAATGTTTTCTGTGTGCAGAGATTACAGATGTCTAAGTCTAGAGTCTGTTCTAGGAGTTTATCTCATGTTTTTAATTTCTGGAACTCTTTTGTAAATTTTTGTTGTATGGTGATAGCAACAAAAATATCTTTTTGAATTTTCTTTGTGGATTTGTGTTTTGTCACGAAACCGCCAAAGGGGGAGATTGTTACGGAATTTGAGTTGGCGTATTTCGTGAATGTAAAGTCTTGAAGATTGAAGATGAAGAAACTTTGGATCGTATACCTCAATCTCAAGAAAGAAGAATTCAAAAGGATCAGGTACGTTTAACTAAAGAATTTTGATGATCCGAATACTTCTTATAGTGTAGAAACACCTGGAAGAGGTTTTAATTGCTTATTCATCAAAAACTGGACATGGGACATGTTCAGGATCCGGATCGTGGCTTTCAATCCGGATCCCGAAAGGTGTTTGTTCATACACTGGTTCAATCCGGATCGCAGCATCTCTGATCCGGATCCCGAACACTAGTTTTACCTGTGTGCTTCTTCGATCCGGATCAGGAATTGCAATCCGGATCCCGAACATGATGTTCTGGTAAAACTGTATGAACGATCCGGATCGGGGACTACGATCCGGATCCCGAACAGGCAATTTTCTGGAAATCGTCTTTGTGCTTCTGCAATCCGGATCGCCAAATCCAATCCGGATCGCCGTCGGTAAAACTTTCCAGAAAAGGCTGTTTTTGATCCGAATATTCTTCCTAGGGTTTCTAACCTATAAATAGCCCTTTATTTCATTTCTAGGGCATCCGCAATAGATCGGCTGTTAAGAAAAGATAGCCGAAAAGAAAAATCCACATATATAGAGAAGAACGGAAATCATTAGATCTATTCTATGGTTCTTCATCTATATTGATTGATTTGATTCTAGGTTTTCCATACTCACATTTTGAGTAGAATCAAATCAATGAATACTTAGATGGTATTTCCGATCTATCTTTAATCTAAGTATTCGGCGGATCATCACCACCCAAACAAACAACGATTTACCCAAAATCGGCGCGTGGACTCGCGTGGCCTTGTGGATTCAAGGTGTTATCGCTCTCGTGGATTCGGGGCGAGGTGCGTTCGTGGATTCGAAGCGTGCCATTGGGTGAAGACCGTGGATTCGGTTGGACGTCGTGGACTCGACGTTGGACGCTGTGGATTCAGCGTTGGGCGCGGATCGTGGATTCGAGAAGCGTCGTGGAGCGAGCGGAGAAGATCTACTAGGAGCGTATGGTAAGAGGTTGAGTCGTCTGTGAGTACGTTATATCACCTTGTACGTGTGTTAATTCTAGTGGATTTCGCCGTGTTATCGGTCCCGTGGTTTTTTACTCCGGTTTGGAGTTTTTCCACGTAAAAATCTTGTGTGTTCTTTTATTTTTCCGCATTGGGTTTTATCGCACAATGATTTTTTGAGTGTTTATTGTTTACACCTATTCACCCCCCTCTAGGTGTTTTTTCCCCTATTAGATCCTTATTAACCTAAACCCAACATTATGTTGTATCTAATTCTCGATAATGGTAGTGTTACTAACTTTCCACTGTTGTGACAGGTCAGGGGAGGGGTACGGGGCGTGGGTGAGGCCGCAATGCGAGGATTCCGTTAACGCCGCAAAACAAAATTTGATGTTTCTTTTATATTCTTGTCTTTTCCGTTATATAACTGTTTGTGGGTGGGTGGCATGTAATTGTGTGTGGCTTGCGACTGTGTGAACTGTAGTAGCTGAATGTTTGAACATCTGGTTATCCGATTGGGATTCGCCCCTCTTGCAAATAACATTCAAATGGTTGCGAAAACGATTTTGAAAATACAGGTGTCGGGTAGGCACCAATTTATAAAACCTTGGATTTATCCTTTCAAAACACCGGGGCTATTTTACGTAACTTCACTACCACCCTTGATGTATGTTGTGATTGCTGTGGTTATCGTGTCTGACAGAGTGGCTTCGCCGTGCGCATGCAAGCGGTGCCCGTCAATGCGAGGGGCCGTATTTGCATGTGTGGCGAGTCTGGCACGGACCGGGGAGTACTGCGCCTTCCAAAAAAAAAAAAAAAAAAAAAAAAAAAAAAAAAAAAAAAAGAGGACCCCGGGGTGTGACAGATTATATGGTATCAGAGAGAAAGCACCTTAACCACAGTGGTCGGGGTTGGACATCCACACAAAGTTAATGCCACTAACTGTTGAACGACAAGATAGCCGGAGAGTAGACGCTAAGAGCATGAGGGTCCGAGAGAGGGGAAAGAGTCTCGGTCTAGCCGTAGGCACTAGATGTCGTAAGCCTAGAGTCTAACTCGGGTTCTTGTATGTAGAGATGGCCCGGACCAGATCTTTGACGGAGGACGCCGGGACGGAGGGAGCGGCGTCCACGGCCACGGAGAACCAATTGCTGAGGCAGCAACTGCGTGACTTGACGCAACAGTTGACGACTCTTTCGGAGCAAGTACAGATCCTGAGGCAGCAACTTGTTACGCCAGTGGTGATCACCCAAGCCCCTATATTGGGGCCGACCGCACCTTCGACAGGACCGACGGTAGGGGAAGGAGAGGTGTCGGCCGAGGTTCCGTTGGCGCAGATGACCGCGCCCTCGGTAGGGCCGACGCCAGCGAATGTTCGGCCCACCGCCGGGGGTCTTCTGGGGGGATCATCGAAGACCCCCACCGTCATAGTGCCCGCCGCTGCTGCAGGAGAGGCCGCGCTCCCAGAGACCGAAAGAGATCGGAAGCGAACCAACCTGGCAGACTTCCTAAAGTTCAACCCGCCAATTTTTGAGGGGGAGACAACCGACCCTTGGGACATAGAAAGATGGGTCGACACGATGGAAAAATTATTCGAGGACTTATTGATAGAGGACCACGATAGGGTTCCCCTTGCCGTCCATTTTCTGGAGGGAAACGCGCGTATGTGGTGGAAGACGGTGCGCCCGGACCCTTCGAAGAGCACTGCCCTCCCATCATGGACTTCCTTCAAAGAGAAGCTTTTCGGGGCGTTCTTCTCCCACAGCGTGAAGCAACATATGGAGGACGACCTGAAACACATTAAGCAAAGGGATTGAGCCGTGATGGAATATCAGCGAGAGTTCGTAAAGCTGGTAAACTGCGTCCCTTTTGTCGTCAGAGATGAATCCCATAAGGCCCGACTGTTCGTGGACGGTTTACGGAGCGACATCTTTCAAGTGGTGCAAGCGGCAGACCTGAACACCTTCCAGTAAGTGGTCGACCGAGCCACCCTTGTGGAGAGGGGTTTTGCAGTCACCCACGCCCGGCGGGGGGATTACGAGCATGATCAGGATCAGAAGCGCCCTCATTCCTTTACAGAAGGGGGCTCCTCCAGCGGAAACCGGCTTCCTAAACACCCGAGACCTCAACCGGGAACCCGAAACACCCCGACAGGGGGGCAATTGAAGGGGGGCTGGTCTTGCGTCATTTGTAGAGGGAATCACCGCGTGACGTAGCGCTCATAGAGAAAAGACCATTGTTTTTGATGTGGTAAACCGGGGCACCTCCGTTTCAACTGCCCCTTGACCATCGACTCTGCCGTTCCAACTGTATCCACGCCGATGCCAGCCCAGCAAGGGCGAGGAAGGACTCCTCCAGGACCGACTCCTTATCCTTCAACGCTCAGACGAGAGGGAGAGGCTCGGCCACAGGCGGGGGGAAGAATCTATTCATTGAACCAGCAAGGGGCGGAGCCATCCGAGGACGTCGTGGCAGGTTACACTCTTGTCTCTAACTATCAGGCTAGAACTCTTTTTGATATTGGTGTATCCCACTCTTTCCTGTCTCGAGATTTTGCTTATACCCATAGTTTGGGAGGAGCTCCCCTCCATAGAATAATGTCAGTCGTGACCCCTGGGGGACCCCTAGAGGCGACCAACTTTGCACCCTCCTGTCCCATCAGATTGGGAAGGCTGTCTTGCCCTTGGGACTTAGTCATAATTTCGCTAAAAGATTACGATGTGGTCCTCGGGATGGATTGGCTCACCAGGTATCAAGCAGTGATTGACTGTTAGAAGCGCCAGGTGCGCCTACTTGAACCCGATTTTCCAGAGAATGTATACCTGGCATGTAAGATTACTATCTTCCCCTGGGTCATCTCGGCATCACGGGCAAGACGGTTAGTGGAGGGTGGGTGTGTAGCCTACGTGGCTTCGGTGGACCTAGCATCTCGACCCGCGGCCTCACTTGCAGACATTCCCGTAGTAAGAGACTTCGCGGACGTGTTCCCGGCTGAGTTGGTTGGGATGCCCCCCGAACGTGAAACCGAGTTCCCCATCGAACTAGTACCAGGCACGCAACCAATTACGATGGCACCGTACAGGATGGCGTATGCCGAACTGAGGAAGCTCAAGGCGCAACTAGAAGACCTGCTGGACAAAGGATTCATAAGGTCGAGTGTGTCACCCTGGGGGGCACCGGTGCTCTTTGTGCGGAAGAAGGACGGGAGTCTGCGACTGTGTATCGATTACCGAGAAATCAACAAAGTCACAGTGAAGAATAAATACCCATTACCCCGGATCGACGACTTATTTGACCAACTTCAGGGAGCGATGGTGTTCTCAAAGATTGACTTACAATCCGGCTACCACCAGCTACGGGTTCGAAAGGAGGATATACCCAAAACAGCCTTTCGGACCCGTTACGGCCATTACGAATTTACGGTCATGCCTTTTGGGCTTACTAACGCCCCGGCCGTATTCATGGACATGATGAACAGTATTTTCAAACCCTTCTTGGACCAGTTCATAGTGGTCTTCATCGACGACATCCTGGTATACTCACGTATGGACGAGGAGCACGAGGAACATCTACGGACCATTCTACAAACACTTAGGGATCAAAAGTTATTTGCTAAACTCAAGAAGTGTGAATTTTGGCTACGTGAAGTGGACTTTTTGGGACACATAGTTTCAGCAGCAGGAATCGCGGTGGACCCCAAGAAAGTGGAGTCGGTGACGCACTGGCCTCGGCCAACTACGGTGACGGAGGTCAGAAGCTTCTTAGGATTGGCCAGATATTACCGACATTTTGTGGAGGGCTTCTCAAAAAATCGCCACTCCCCTGAACTGACTAACCAGAAAGGGAGAGAAATTTATCTAGACGGCGCCAAGAAAGTTTTGAGCAACTCAAAGATAGACTAACACGGGCACCCGTGCTCACACTGCCGATCGACGCCCGGCAAAGAATTCGAAGTCTACTGTGACGCGTCAAGAAATGGTCTAGGATGTGTACTGATGCAACGGGGGAAAGTCGTCGCCTACGCGTCAAGACAACTCAAGGATTACGAGCAAAACTACCCCACCCACGATCTGGAACTCGCGGTAGTCGTCTTCACATTGAAACTCTGGAGACATTACTTATAGAGAACTCATTGCAACGTGTTTTTGGATCACCAGAGCCTCAAGTACATTTTTACCCAGAAAGAACTGAACTTACGCCAAAGACGCTGGCTTGAACTGTTGAAGGATTACGACATATCTCTGCAATATCACCCTGGGAAAGCGAACGTGGTGGCGGACGCTCTGAGTAGAAGGGGCCAGACGGGGGTGTAGAGTACCGAAAACTTTGTAGAGTGCACCGACTTCGCAAGATGGCGTAGTGCGGAGAAATCACCTTGGGCGTGTTCCATTTGGGTTTACAGATGAGTTCTGATTGTTCCGGATCGACGCAGAATCCTTTGGGAAGAAAAGTGTGTTAGTGGCGTCGAAACTTGGAAGCCCAGTTGAATCTGTGATTTCGGGGCATTGTGTACTTCTAGAGTATTGGATTGGATAGTGAACCGACTCCGCGATTGTGTGCAAAAAATTGGAAAGTGTTGGAACGCGTGTACTTTCAGGTTATAGCGGATGTCGGGAGGTTTTGGTTTGATGTGGTGGCCCCGAAGACGAAAATATGTTATGTCAACATGGTAAGTCTCTCGCACCGTTTCTTGAATTTCTTTTGGTGTCATATTAAGTCTAGCCTTTAATATAGGGAGAATCAATTGACATATAAGGCTCGAATTACAATTACGGTGTGTCGCGTTCAATATTGGAATTACACATATGTGTGGACCAGCATATGTTTTTACCCTAAAGTACATCGTATCTTTAGGTGCCGAAGCATGTAATCTCCATGCACATCCCTCTGCGAAGCATTTGACAGTATAAGTCGTTCTAATAGATTTCAATACTTTCATTTGTACATTATGATCAATATGCCACCGGTCTAGAGCATTCAATAAAGATGCCTTATCACGAAAGACGCGGCCAACCCAAGTCCCGTCAATGCTAGGGAGACCAATATTGATTTGTCGACTATCACCCTCTGCAGGATCTACAACATACTGATTCATCCAATTATTATCTGTAGGAAAACGTTCCGGATGATCAACAAATTCAATTTTCTCGTCAGGATTGTCAACATATTCGTTGCTTATTTCTGGGTTGTCTATTTCATTAAAAATGGCATTTGCAAGATAATTTAACCCTCCATCATGATCATCATCTATATCATATGATGGATCATTCAAATCGTCATCCTCACTATTATTGTGATAATCGTTGATTGGTGAATCCTCATGATTAATATCACTATCACCATCCCCGTCAACATTAACATCTCCTTCATTAATATCTTCACCTCCTTCGTCAAAATTAGTACTAAAATCATTAATAGCAGGATTATTCCAATATTCATAGGAAGTAGATAACATGCATAGTTGGTAAACATTACCACCTCCACATCCCATTAATTTAAAATTTACTTTGATTTGTACTTACCCCCAATCATAAGGTTCTAGTTGTAAATGAGACAATTCAGGTTCTGACGGGAAGTCATGCATTTTCCGCGTGAGGTCATGCATTGTCCACGTGAGCTTGTGGCTTGTGTGTGTGTGTGGTCGTAGGTGGCACACATGTGGTCGTTGGTGGCACACTAACCGAGCAAGATACAACACTCTCAATAGGCGAATACTCACTTTCTCTGCAGTATATATAATGATTAAGTCCAATTACAGAAAATTACAAATCACCAATTTATTATGTTATTTACTAACCTTGTAATTCTTACACCACCTTGGCTTAGAAAATTTAGATCATCCATTACATTGGCGGAAGGACCCACATTAATATAATTGTGGAGCATTCTCGTGTAATAACCTTGCGGTTCAAAATTTTTCGACGGGTATAGCTCTTTCTCAATGTATACCGTCACAAAACCATAATGTTCACATAATCCAATCATTCCCTCCAATGATTCATCATCTACTACTTCGTGAGCTAAATATTCATTACTGACACTGGAGCAACGAATATTGAATTTTAAATGAAATTCTTCTCTTCTACAATTTGTTAAACAATACATTCTCGTCTCGAAACTAGTATATGTAGAATCAGAAGGTATCGCGATTAATTTTTTTCGACCTCCGATATATTTTGAACCATTCTCATCGATAACTAACTGTCCATCCCAATGAATACTTAGCGACATGCGACGATTAGCCATTTTAACTACAAAAAAAATTAAACACTTTAAAATACTAATTTGAACTTCACCGTGAGAGAGCGATAGTGAAACCTCTCACAGTGAGATCTCGCAAGGTAATGCTAAGGGTGACAGTGCGCGATCTCGCGCGGACACAGTAAAATCTCTCGCACAGTGAGAGATCCCTCACTGTGAGAGTTCTCTCACAGTGAGGACTGTGAGAGTTCTTTCACAGTAAGGGATCTCTCACAGTGAGATAACTCTCTTATTGTGAGAGATCCCTCTCACAGTGAGAGATCCCTCTCACTGTGAGAACAGAGGGAGCCCTCACTGTGAGGGATCCCTCACTGTGAGAACAGAGGATCCCTCACTGTGAGATAACTCTCACAGTGAGGGGATCGCTCACTGTGAACGATCTCACAGTGAGGGGATCGCTCACTTTGAGCGATCTCACAGTGAGCGATCTCACTGTGAGGGGATCTCTCACAGTGAGCGATCTCACAGTGAGAGATCCCTCTCTCACAGTGAGAGAGAGAAAGAGAGAGAGAGGGGGGGGAGAGAGAGGGAGCGAGGCTCACAGTGAGAGATGTAGAGAGCGAGAGAGATGGCGACGGCAACAATGTGCTTCCTCTCGGCGACAGCGACAGGAGCTCGGCACTGTGCGAGAGAGGAGCTCGGCACTGTGCGAGAAAGGGAGGCACGGAGGCGGGATTGAAGAGAGGAAATGAGCGCACTGCTGCCCGCGCGGGTGGTTATATTAGTGAAGAAAACGCTGAATGGTTCAGCGCCTTTAACATTATATGTTAGAGGCGCTAACAAATATGTTAAAGGCGCTGAATGATTCAGCGCTTTTAGCATATGATGTTAAAAGCACTGAACCATTCAACGCCTTTAGCAGTTATATCTGAGGACTTAGTCAATTTTCGTAAAAATTGGCCAAATTCTCAGTGTCTTCATAGTATATGCTGAAGGCGCTGAATGAATCAGCGCCTTCAGCATATACTCTGAAGGCGCCTTCAGAGTATATGCTGAACGCCTTCAGAGTATATGCTGAAGGCGCTGATTCATTCAGCGTTTTCACAGAATTTTTGTGAAGACGTTGAATGATTCAGCGTCTTCAGAAAATACACTGAAAACGCTGAATCAGGTTGTTCCGCCTTTGTGGCGCCCTGCAGGTAAAAACAGAATTATTCTTATAATTTTTTTTTTAAAAGATTAGTTTCCAAATTTAAAGTTATTTAAAAAAGAAATCCCGAAATGCACGCATTGAAATCCAAACTCAACAAATAGTTGGAGCCTAGGCATCTTGAAAATTTTTGTCCCCAGTGGCCATATATAAATTCCGTGCATAAAATTCTTGCCAGTAATCATTAGGTCTAATCTAATATATATATATATATATATATATATATATATATATATATATATATATATATATATTTTCTCCCACACAAAACAAACAATTACCGCCTTACTATTAGAGCCGAGGGGTTTGGGAAGGGGGGCGAAGCGATCGAAGGAAAGCGAAATTGCGAATACCCTGTTCGGCTGTTCCCGATGGACTCCTCCTCCGCCGGCCGCCGCCTCCGCACCATCTCCACCCATCTCGGCCCTCCGCCCGCCGCCGCCGCCGCTGCAGCCGCCGTCGACTCTCCCCTTGCCGCTAACCCCACCGCCGGCGAATTCGTCAGCGGTGCTCTCCTCTTCCCCTCATCCTCTCCTTTCTTTATTACTTCAGTCCCTTTTTCCTACTCCTCAGTCATATGGCTTGTGGAATTCAGGGGATCTGATAGGGAATATTTTTTTTTTTTTTTTTTTTTTTTTTTTTTTTTTTTTTTTTTTGGTGCCCTACTTTACGGTGGAGGGTTAATTTGATTAATTGAGGACATACTTGGTGGAGGGGCCCCTTTTTGTTTTTTGTTTTTTTTGTTTTTTTTTTTTTTTTTTTTTTGCGTAAAAAGGTTTGGAGACTCCCATTTTCGAATAGATTCTTTGATTGATTTGTACCCTAGGAGGCTTTTCATTGTTTTGATTTGAGTAATTTTTCCCAAAATGGAATTGAGTAGAATGAATGGCTCAGTTAAATATGTAGTTCTGTCAGGCAAGGTGGTGGGAGAGTGAAGTTGTTTTTGGCCGGAAATACCTCTCCCTAAACACCTGATCAAAATCAATTATGGGAGAGAAAAAGGTTCCAAAGTCAATTATGGGAGAGAAAGAGATAGAAATAATAATAACAATTAACTGCTGTTATTTTTTTTTGTAAAGTCTGAACATTTTTAGTAAAATAAATAAAAAAAATGGAATAATAATTACAGTTATAGAGCCATTGACGTCCGATTAAACAAATCGCTGTGGAAATTTATTTTCATCTGAACTTTAGTTCTACTTAAAATTATTTTTAACCTGAAAATCACCCACAGACAGACAGACTTGCCCACTGAAGTTACCAGCAAGTTAAGAGGGCGCAAATAAAAAGAAAAATAGTTGAGGGGGTTTATTTTGAAATAGACTCTAAGGGGGTTCCCCTGTACAATTTCACCCTTTTTCTTTTTTTTTTTTTTTTTTTTTTTTTTTTTTTTTTAAAATAACTTTTTAGCCCCGTGAGATAGTAATTACTGCTGATGAAACTCGCCGGTTGGTCTGAAAAGGATTGACATTAGATTGAATTGCTGGTGGGTCACTTAAGAAGGGCCAATAACAGCTATATTCTTCATATAGTTTCTTTTTGGCACACTGATTAGCATCTCTTTATTATTCTCTTCTTCTTTTTTTTCCCCTTTTTACTGTTAAGTCTCTATTCTTCCAAGAAATGCAAGGATTCTTATGCAGTTGCATGTGTCAAATCAAGTGAATAGATCGAGCAAGGAGTAATGTAGGGGACCATCATAGAGATGAAGTTGGTACTTTTGGTTGTACTGTTTGGATAATGTAAGGCATATAGTGGCAGGAGGGAACATATTCTTAGCCTTAGCATGTATCTTTGTAAATTGGAAGCAACAAGTGAGAGAAATCAGGGTAAAAAATGGGCTAAATTTGATTTCAGTTGCATATAGCACTTCTCCAGAAAAAGAGTTGAATTTCGTTTCAGCTGCATATAACACTTTTCTTACTAGTGTGCACACCTTCTTAGATCATGCTTGTTCATAGCTGAAGTTCGGTCTCTCTCTCGTGCGTGTGCGAGTGGACAATGCGCTAGTGGACGATGCGCAGAGAGTCTTGTTGTGCACTACTCAGTGGAAAAAGGCTGTCTGTTTTTATGCTGATAGTGATGCCTTGTGTTGCATTTCAAGTCCTCTATTCTCTTCAGTTGACTTTCATTGGCTATCATATTATATAGAGCCCTCTTTGTGTATTTCCCTGCATATGATGTGACTCACTAGGATTAAATCTTCAAAGTGGAAGTTCTGCTCTTTAGACTTGCAAATCTAGATTTGTTGGCTGTTTACTCTGACACCCCTTTGATCTAGTCCTCTCTGTCAGAGGACTTCTCCAGCACGCTCACCAAGCTAATCATTAGGTTTAGATGGTGATGGAACTTGGAAGGAAGGATCACATTATAATCATGGATATTGATCTAATGATCTTAAGTGTGCATTTGTAGATCAACATGGAATGCTTTCTACATGAAATTAATTGGTAAATTGAAAACTGACGCTGAAAGGAGTTGATCTAAAATTGAATTGCTGAGTAGAGGACCATCGGATTTTGACTCAGGACGGTACAATGCCTTCACGTGATAACTAATTTATCTTGAAAATCTTGATTTATATATACTTAGGAGCTCAAACATTAAGTTGAGAGAACAATATGATTGCTGCAGTCAGGGCTACACTAGCTCGCATGGATGAATATCCGCAAAGAGAATACAAAACTCGAAGTGCTGCATAGTTGCTAACTTAGTGGGCGGTCTTGTCAAACCAGTGATAAACAATGTGTTTTTTTGTTAATGGAAGCAATACACTGTTTTATACACTGTTTTTGGGCTGCCTCAGCTTTTGGATTGGAAGATGATGATGATGGTATCAGAACACCTAAACTTTTGATAATGTGCTGTCAAGAGAAAGTTTCTATCATCCAAGCCTATAAATGTGATATTTTGCTACTTTACAAGTTTACATTCTTCCTACTTTGCTATGCCTTGAGGTAAACTATAGTCTGCTTCATATTTCCTGTTCTACTTGGTTGATTTGGTAAGTCCATTAATTCTTTCAACCTCTCCCATAAGTCTTCTTTATCTCCTAAAGAAGTCTATAGTGTCCAAAGCTTTTTGCTGACCAAGTGATCCGTCAAATCCAATGTAAGTTGGATTGAAGATCCAAATTCTCTGTAGGGACAGCCTTCAGCCACTTGGCCAGTCACTTGATAGACAGAAGAGATACTATCTCAACATAGCTGACCTATCTAGTAGATAATGCTTATTCGGAGCTCTTCAATTGACTACCTATATTTTAGTCTTCAACCTTTGGTTCCATAGAAATCTCAAATTTCTATTGCATGTTGTGTGCACTTAAAAATTCGGCAGGAAATTTGTATTTCAGGTATAAAATTTCAAAATACCTAAAAATTAAGTGTGTTTGAAGCAGGAAAGTTTTCCCATGGCTGAGAGTTATTTGTTTACTTCTGTTTTCCTTTCTCTGCATGCTTGTTGAAACAAAAACAAGTGGTTCCTTTTGACTCTCCATGTGATTGACCTCCTAAGGTCATAATTTAATATTTGACAAATCATGCAGTGCAGGGCTACAGTGCTGTTCTTCCAGAAAAATTGCAAACTGGAAAATGGAATGTGTACAGGCATGTTATTTATTTTTTTAGTCTTAGATGAAGGTATTGTTTCTGTATCAAAATTTATTCTTCTGTGCAGGTCGGCGCATTCACCTTTAAAACTAGTTTCTCGATTTTCAGATCATCCTGAAATTGGAACATTACACGATAATTTTGTGTAAGCATTTTGCACATACTGATTTCTCTATTTTCATACCGTAATTTCATTTCATTGAATTGTTACCAACTATTACTTTGAACAGAAAATCCTTCAGATTTTCTCTTTCCTCTCCTTTTCTCTCAAAATATCATGTCGACTGATTGATGGAATCTTTGGTTTTCCATTTCATAGCGTCATCAAACACACTTCAGAGTTTTCTCTTTTCTTTTCCTTTGTTTCACAATATTATATTAAAATTTGGATGGGACTGGTATTTTATCATATGCTTCTTGAATGCTATCACATGGATCTTTCATTGCAAGAAGATATTTTCTGGCAAAAGGCTTGTCTCTGAGTGAAGTAATGTTGTTCTTTGACTATTATATGTATTAGGCATGCTGTTGAGACTTTCCGAGATTACAAGTATTTGGGAACAAGAGTTCGTCCAGATGGAACCGTTGGAGAGTAAGTACTTTCCAGCTTCTTTTCTTATCTACTCTCAGGCTTTTTAAATGTTGTTGAATTTTTTATTTTTAAATTCAATTTTCAATGTTCACAACCTCTGAAGGTATAAATGGATGACCTACGGGGAAGCTAGTACAGAACGGTCTGCTATAGGTTCTGGTTTAATATATCACGGAATACCAGAAGTGAGTCAAAAATGATGTCACGATGTTGTTTCGAATACTTCAAATAGTTATGTACAATTCGCTAGTTGTCTTATCCATAGAACATCTTCCGACTCTCTAAAGTGTTAATTATACTTCTCTTTGAAATAGGGTGCCTGTGTTGGGCTATATTTTATAAACAGGCCAGAGTGGATCATCGTGGACCATGCCTGCTCGGCATATTCTTACATATCTGTTCCGCTCTATGACACTCTTGGTATGCTTGATTTTGAAGGATTTGATCTTTTCTTCGTGCTTTCTGGCAAATTTCAATAAGTGGCTATTGTATTTTTCTACAGGTCCTGATGCTGTTCAATTTATTGTGAATCATGCTGCTGTACAAGTTATTTTTTGTGTACCACAAACTCTAAGGATTGTGAGCTATGATCCCCTGATTTATCTTATTTATATGCTCTAAGATACTTTTTTCCCCACTATTTAGAGATTAGGGGTCACTTGTTTGGGCATTAGGATTACTTGCTGTGTAATAGAAGAATAGGGCCAGTTGATTGAATTGACTTCCCTGATTGGTTATTTTATTTAGGTACGAAACTAGCTAGAGTAACTAAACAGCAATACTGTGAGGGTTTGTTGTGCCATTCCATGATTCATTTGATCCCTCCTTTAGCAGCATGAGTATTTTGCTTTGTTCTATTGCTTGCTTAAGGTTGTGGTAGGAAGTTAATTTTGGTATACCTTCTGGACTATAAGTTATTTTTCTTTGTTTTAGGGGTAGAATATTGGTTGTCTTTTGAGTTTAATGAATTGAAATATGATGCACATCTTCTCCATTACTTCAGTATATTTCCTATTTTCCTCGTGGCTTTTGTCATTGATCTATTTTCACTAATGCTCTACATCAATGTAAGTCAGAGCTATATTTATATTGTTGAGTAGGGCTACTATACTCTTATGAGCATAGAGCTCTTCGTACTCCTAAGTTGTTTTCGATGATGGAGCTTCCGAATCGACGATCCATATCGTTAAATATGATCTAGAGCATTTGAAACTTCTAGAAAATGAATTTCGTAATTTTTCGAAATTGTAATAAAGTCCATCAAGTGATCATAAAATTAACGGTCAAAATCGAATGACCTCCTAAAAATAGAGGATTGGATCTTTAATTTAAGATCGGAGCTATTGATTTTTATCTAGATAATGAATAGAATTTTCTATCAAAAATTCAACTAATTTTGATTCTTTTACACTGTTAAACTAGTAAGTATCATATACCGGCCGTTAAAAATTGTCAATATTGAGATCTTTTGATCGTAAGGTAAATGATGTCGAAAAATTATGAAATTTGATTTCTAGAACTTTCAAATGCTCTAAATCATATTTAATAGTATGGATCGTCGATTCAGAAGCTCTATCATCAAAAACGAATTATGAGTACAAAGGCGATCGTGCTCATAAGAGTATAGTAGCCGGACTCTTATGTTATCTATCATTTATAGATTTTAGAGATTAGACGAAATTGTTATCATTATTTGAAGTCTTAATATTGCTGGTTTATAGATTTGAGAGATTAGATGAAATTGCTCTTATGATTTTAAGTCCTCAGAAAATATCTCTTCTAAAATCTTCTTTCTACTTCCATTTATATCATCCATATTGGCCAATAATGTTTTCCTACAAAATCCCGAATCTCTGCTTCGTGAGTCCTGAGTATCTGCTTTTGCAGGAAAACTTTTAGGCTGTTAAAATTGACTTTCTGGGTGAGTTAAATGTGTTCTCTGATTTATAATTATCAGTATAGATGATTCAAGTTGTTGCATGACTATCTGAATGAGTTTAATGTGCTCTCTGCTTTGTAATTATCAGTATAGATGTCAGTTCATATGCAATCAAATCTTACCAAAATTTTCAAACATGGTACATTTGTGTTCTCTTTTGCTTGTTTTTTTTAAAAAACCTTTTTTATACTTTCTAATTTGTTTGCAGTTGTTGAGCTTCCTTAATCAAATTCCATCTGTTCGTCTAATTGTGGTAAGAAAGAAAATTTGCTATTGTAATTTTGTACTTGTAAAAGAGATTCATTCTTTTAGGAATTTTAGCTTATGTTTTTTTTCATACATTGAAATAGGTAGTTGGTGGGATCGATGAAAACATGCCGTCTCTTCCACCAACAACTGAAGTGGAGATTATTACTTTCTCAACACTATATAGTGAGGTGAGTGAATTATCTTGCATACATTTGTGACTTTTTCTCTAGCCTGTATTATACTGGATTTTGAAGGGAAGTGAAGGAGGCACTGCTGCCTCCTCTCTCTCTCTCTCTCTCTCTCTCTCTCTCTCTCTCTCTCTCTCTCTCGCTTCGTCTTTCCTCTGTTTTTGGCTTTGAAACAGAGCATTCTTGAAGCTTCTACAGGAAGCTAGGTCGGTTGAAGCCGACTTAGCTTAAGTCAGTTGAACCAACTTTGGAAGCCTATAAATATAGGTGTGAGGTTCCACACCAAGGCAACAATGTGTAGTAGTCACCACACAGAGTGAGGGTGTGGAAGTGTTGGTTTGTGGAAGAGAGTGTGGATTAGTGAATTTTCTTAAAAGTTTCAGGTGTGTGTGTGTTGTGTGCTAGTCCACCACAAAGCAAGTAGTTGTATGTGAGAGCTTGTTTCATGTATTAGTAAAAAGAGTTCTGCTGTTATTCTTGGTACGTCAAAGTACTGTAGGAAGATGTTGTTGCACTGGTGATAGCTTCTATTTATTTCCAGCTAGTAATTTCTGGTCATGCTAGTGTAAGACTATTTCCTTCTGTAAGAAATGGAAAAGATGCATGGAACTTGCTGCATTTCTTTGCCCCCATTTTGAGCTACTTAAGATGAGATGCTATAATTTTATACATTTTTCATGCTTAACCATTTCACGTGAACATTGGAAACCTGTTTTAATCCTTGAAGCTCATCGTAGCTAGGTGTGCCTAATTGGCATCTTAAATCTAGGTTGGGGAACATCTGGGCTCGTCGTGCGGAGCTTGATGCCTTGGGCGTAAGTGATACTATGAGAATGCAAATGAGACCTATTTTTAACTACTAAAAATAGAAAATCCTACAGAACTGCTTTGCCGATTATTTAAAAATAGATTCCATTACTACCTAATGTCCTGTTCGGAAGAAAGGACTAGATCTTCCAATGAACTTCCCTTTATTGTAAGCAAGGTCCCCTGTGTCTATCATGACAGGTTTCTACTTTCGAAATGATCTATTTACTTTGCATTTTTTACCCCCATTGCCATTCATTAAGGGGTCAATTTCTAATTTCCTATGCTACCGATCCAAAACCATGGATTTTTTTCTTCATCCTTACTATTTATCATTTCCTATTTTTATGTCTTCAACAGTTTTCTTTTGATTTCAAATAAAATTAGGGACACAGAAATATTCAGCCATTTCGCCCTCCAAAACCTGAAGACATTGCGACGATCTGCTACACAAGTGGTACAACTGGCACACCAAAGGTAATAAAATCAGATTTTAGCCCAATATACAAATGTGCTTTTCACAGCACCATTGCGGTTCATTTTGGTTCTTATCTTTTATGTATATAATCTCACTGATAATAGGATGTGCTTTATTTTTCAGGGAGTTGTTCTGGCTCATGAGAGCTTGATTGCCAATGTTGCAGGGAGTAGTCTGGCTGTTAAATTTTACCCGTCTGATGTGTAAGTATTCTGTTTTCAGTTCATGCGTTGTTTTTTTTCCTTCGTGTCCTTGTTTTGTTTTGTTTTGTTTTGTTTTGTTTTTTTCTTTGATCTGTAAAGTCTCAGACCGCCTATTAAATTATCCAGAGATATCTGAAAATTGTCTTCTACTTATTTTCAGTTATATATCCTATCTACCTTTGGCACATATATATGAGAGGGCCAACCAAGTTGCAATGGCATTTTTTGGTGTTGCTGTTGGTTTCTACCAGGGGGTATGGATATTTAAAGCACCAATTAATTCTTGATTTCTTATATTCTTTTTCTAATTCAGTAGGTCCACTATCCTGTTCCTGTTATATTCTGTTGGTAGATATCTAATTATCTACCTAAACTAAGATGCCCAAATCCATATATCCTACTAATTTTGAAACTGGCGTGCTGAAGTTGACACAATTTCTAATGATTCGCAAAAGATTGTATTAACGATTCTGTTGTTAATGGTAGCACTTCTGCTAGTGAATGGCGATTTATATCATCTCTTCATCATGATTATCATTCCTTAACATATTAATACTTATTACGTGTATTTTGGCTTTCTTTCATTTAGTTTTGTCAACTGATATCGACATTTGTTTCCAGGATAATTTGAAATTAATGGATGATCTAGCAGTTTTAAGACCGACATTATTTTGCAGTGTGCCTCGGTTATATAACAGAATATATTCTGGGTAAATATACAAACTATTGGTGGTTTTGTGTTTTAGTGACAAGCTTGCTTTGTGTATTTCATTTACAACTAGTTACTTTCTTAAATTGCAGAATTGTAAATGCTGTAAAAGAATCTGGTGGATTGAAGGAAAAATTATTTAATGCAGCGTACAATGCCAAGATGCAAGCAATAGCGAATGGTAAGATGCAGAAAACTTTTGTTCCATTTAGACTTCCTATCAATGCTTACAGGCTTTCGTCGATGTCGGAACAAGTTACCTAAGTTATCTAGTCATTACTTGTGCGGTGTGGGGATTTCCATTTTCATTCACTGATTGCGACCTATGCGTTTAATTAAGTCCATCACGAAGGCCTTAAAATCATGTTTTTCAGGATAACACACACAACCTACCGCCTATGTGGTAGTTTTTCACGAGGAAAATGACTTAAGAGGTAGGACCGAGCATTACTCGGTTCAAACCGAATTACTGAACTTAACCGATTGAGATCAGTCGGTTTGGTTCAGTTTTACATATAATATGCTTCAGTTTAGTTCTAAAAGTTAAAATCAGAAAAACTGAATAAATTGAATAAACCAAAACTTTAGTAATTCAATATATATTTATCTTAAATTTAAAAAATTATGTATTAATTTTAAATAATAATCAAATAATTAGAGATATTAATTATTATTATCTTGGATTAATGATTTTTAATATAAAATTAATCGTGATTATTTCTTATTTTTAGTAGTTTAAAAAGATTTAAACTAAATAAAAATATTTTACTATAACCAAGTAAACTGAACGGAATTGACATAATTATTTCAATTCAGTTCGGTTTGGATCACGTGACTTTAATTCGGTTTGGTTCGATTTTAAATAACTACAAAAACTGAACCGAGTTGACCGATGCTCACCCCTCTTTAGAGGCTATGTATAGTATGTGGTCATAAATAAGTTGTCATTCTGCCTACCGATCAATGGCCACACAATCCTTGATGTATCGTTTGGTTTGGGAATAAGTTTTTCTTGCTTATTCCTGATATAGGTACAACATTTGGATTAAGTAGGAATTAGACCAACTTTGCATTGGGATAAGAATCAGGTTATTCCTAGAAATAAGAAAAATAGTATTTGGATTGTTAGATTGGAACAGCAGGAAAGTAAAAATATTTTACCTAATTAATTAACATGATAATATTAATTAAGTAATAATTTAATTAATGAATGAGTTAATTAACTATGAATACTGTATAAGATGATGGAGAAATAGATTAATTAATTAACTATAAAAATAAGTTAATTTATTAATAAATTAATTAGTTAGATAACTCATTTAGAAATTAATTATTTTAGTCAAAATATTAATTGGTTAATTCATATGAATATTATTTATTGAATAAGCACATTAAATAGTGAAATTTTAAATTAGCTAATTAATTATAAATAAAAAATTAATTGCTCAAATAATTAATTGAGTATTTATTTATTAATTTAATAAGTCAAGTGATTATTTACTTATCTAGTTAATTAGTTAATAGATTAATATATAATACATGAATTAGTAATATTTTATAATAATTTATTATTTAATTTGTAGAGAAACAAGGAGGGAAATAGTACTTCTATTCCACCCTCTTATCGGGTTATTCCCAAAAAACCCATTAAGAGGGGAACTAGGAATTCTAGTAGTGTTTGGTGGAATAAGCGGAATAAGAGCCCTTTTTCCTCCCCTATTCCCCAGCCAAACACTACCTAAATAAATACCAGACCAACTGGTGTGCATGCCTTAACTCAAAAGGCTTAAGAGGTTCTAATATAACAAACTTAGAGATTGATCATATCTTTTCAAAAATGGTATTTTGTGAATTTCATCTTCTTTTTGTATTTTGTGAGATCTATTCTTAGTTTAAAAGTGAGGTTTTTTTTTTCTTTCATTGTAATTGTCACCATATTGGCAAAAAATGAGTACTGATAAAACCATTCTTTGATACAGCTAATTGTTTGTGAAGCATGAATAGAAGCTGCAAATCTGAAACTTCTTCCTTAATGGTTATAAGATCTAAGATTTCATTGATGTTCAGTTGTTTTGGCCTGATATGTAAAATTAGAGAGTTTAAGTTATTTTAACTGTGTAATGATACATTTCAAATGCATTTTAGCTCAAAAGTTAAGAACTTGAATGTCACAGCAAACTTAAAGATTAAAGCAGATAGGAGTTAAAACTTATTTAAAGTTAAAACTAGGGATGCTAATATTAGCTTATGTTCTTTGTGCTGTTTAGATTTATTGGTTTTCAGATCATCCAATGGTTGCACTTATAGCATCTCATTCTATTACTTTGTCTCAGGAAGGAATCCTTCTCCAATGTGGGATAGACTAGTATTCAACAAACTTAAAAGTAAACTTGGAGGGCGAGTTCGCTTTATGACATCAGGTGCCTCTCCACTATCTCCAGATGTCATGGACTTTCTGAGAGTGTAAGCTAATTTCCTGTTTAGCTTTCATCTGCTTAATCCAGTTTTCATGGTTATTTTGGGATCCTAATTATTGTATTACATGGTTTGTGGTAATGTCATGATAACTTTCCTTCAGATGCTTTGGTGGTCAAATTATTGAAGGTTATGGAATGACTGAGACATCTTGTGTTATAAGTACAATGGAGGAGGGCGACACATTAACTGGTCATGTTGGCTCTCCAAATCCTGCTTGTGGTGAGCTTATGTTCTTCGATTTGAACATGATTATGGCATAGCTAATATTGCTACTTTAGCTAGTTGCGTTCCTATTATAAGTTTGCAAAGGCTATCATAACATCGTTTATATAAAATTTCATAATGGACTTCAATGTTAAGAGGAAACTAGTTCTTTCTGTTTGTTGTTTTTCTTGCCAAGCTAAAGATCTTGTGGAAACATTTTTCATTTTCATCACCATGATCTACTTATATCAAAAATATAAATAACTCATTGGAAGCATATCATTAAACACTAGGTTTTATGGGACATGAGAATGCTAGCAGCTGTCCTAGATGTGTAATATCTAATTGCCAAATTTTGGAAATTGTAGATGTTAATATGCTATACTTATTTAAGTATATGATTGAGTATAATTGAACAGACATAGCTATACCTTTGTACACTTTGTCCTGTTATGTTGTCTAATAAATAGCTTTCTGTTATCCTTGCTGCTTCCTTGCTTATTATTGAAGGGCTAGAATTTTATAATTGGTAATGTTTCTTTTATTGAAATAATGGAAGATGTTGAGATATGAAGATGTTAGGCTTTCGTAGTCAGCGTTACAATATTTTTATGGTAAATTATTATAATCTAGGACATAGTAGTTAGTGATGGATTGTTTTCCTCGCATACTTTTTTTATCAACCCTTTCTGTAGCAACTGTTTACTTGGTTGTTATGGACGTTGAATAATACATATTATTCTTGACAATCTTCGTGGATTCAAAACATTTAAGACTGAGATTTTGAAGTTAAGTGATGATTCAAATTAATTGGAAGATAGATTTGATGGATAATTAATCATCTAAAATGCATATAATTCACTATGTGACAAAGCTAGGTGTAATCATTGAAAAGTATGTTCCTTTGGTGATCATCACAACAAGTCCAAACTCAAGCTTCAAAGGGAGGCAAATTAAATGGGAGGACAAAACTAGAAATTATAGATTAGATAATGCTATTGAAAGCCCCAGCTGAGGAAAAATGCATAAAATTATAGATTAGAAAATGCTATTAAAAGCCCCGACCGAGGAAAAAATGCATGGCGAATCATGCTTTTCTCCTAGAACAAGCACTTTTAAGATGTTAATTAGTGTGAGAAATTTTGCTATTTGTAAGGTTTTGGATTGTACACGGAAAAGTACTGTTGAGTTCTTCTTAAAGTTTATTGCATAATTATAGTTTCTATATTTGATTTTAGATGAATACAAACTATTTTACTAATGCAAATTTAGCTGTTATTGTTATTTACTAACGTCGGCTGAACATAGCTTTTCCTCTACAGCTCGAGTCTTGGGCATTTCATCTACAACAGTGTTTAGAACACATGACATAAAAACATCTGGACTTTTATTATATCATACATGCTTCCTTCCCCCTTGTTGTGACTAATTAACATTTTCTTCTTTATTTACTTTTCCAGAGATCAAGCTTGTGGATGTTCCTGAAATGAATTATACATCAAACGACCAACCATATCCTCGTGGAGAAATTTGTGTCAGGGGACCTATACTTTTTCGAGGCTATTATAAAGATGAAGCACAAACGTAAATTTATAAAAAACTGCACGTCTACTTCATTCAGAGGCCCTATTGCATGTTTTTTTCTTAATTTGTTATGTAGATTGTTATTAGATTCACTAAGAGAACTCCCAATTTAACAGAAAAGAGGTCATTGATGAGGATGGTTGGCTGCACACTGGGGACATAGGTTTGTGGTTGCCTGGAGGGCGTTTAAAGATCATAGACAGGTGTGCTTGCTTACTAGATTTTTATCATAATAATAATATGCATGCATAATATATTCTCAGATTAATGTTCCATTTATTTTAGCTTGAACTTTTCTGTTTGCTGAAAGAGAAATATGTGCTGATTTTTTTTTCTACTTTTACCTGTATTATGTTAAAATGCATATTATATCTTCCATGTGGTTGCCTTAACAGAGCTCTTTGCTTTCTTTTCTTGAGATTAGAGTTATTTAGTAGTTTTTTTTTCTTTGCCTCTCTTTTCTTGATATGCGTTATTGGGTTGGCTAGGAGTTTTGCATGGAGGGCATTAAGATACTCTTCTCTGTTGGTGGTTGTAAACTCTGAGGCACTGGTAATTTACATACTGAGCCATGCGGCCAGCATGCATTACATGCTTGACATGGCACTCTTGGTGTTGGTCTCGCCTGATTGGCTTCCATTGCATATGTTTATCTGCAATCTTGTGCTGACAAGGAAAATAGCTGAAATTGATCGTACAGTGTTAACTAGGGAGATAAAGGGAAAATGCGGATACTGTTTCGTATCATGTTTGGGACTCTTATAAAGATGCTATATAGAAAGTGAAGAAGAATTACTGATGATTAAGGATTAATGAGAAACTTTTGCTAGTTTAACCAATGATGGATAATTGGTGCAAAGAACTTAAAAGCAGGTATTCATATGAGGGATAAAAAAGATACAGGTTCTACTGTGATTCCTTGGTAGCTCCAGTTGTGGCAATAGCTATTAATTACGCAGTAGACTATCCATCTTCTAGAAAGAATTTTGAATTTTAAGATTCTTGGGATATATACTACAAAGTTCTAAAAACTTAGGAAATTGTGCTGGTCAGAAAGCCCTTAATGTGTGCTAGTAACCCTTCATTAATTGTAATGCCATATTAATTCTAAAACATCTATAAACTATGATAAGGATATCAGTTAAATTCAAAAGCATCTATAACCTATGATAAGGATATCAGTCAAATGTGGTAAATAGTTTCTTTCACGAAATCCTTATACTTTATACAAATATACTCTTTATGGTCAGATTTACTTGACTTACATGTAAAAATTGCTCGTATCAATTTCAAATC
This sequence comes from Tillandsia fasciculata, assembly GCA_029168755.2. Classification (NCBI taxonomy): domain Eukaryota; kingdom Viridiplantae; phylum Streptophyta; class Magnoliopsida; order Poales; family Bromeliaceae; genus Tillandsia; species Tillandsia fasciculata. Next base: position 18,396,094 of record CM054938.1, read on the forward strand.
TACCAAAATGTCAATACAATGATAGCTCGTTATGTGAATAAATTGTCTAAACGCTGGTGCTTTTGTTGCAGTAAGAAAATGATGCTTGTGCACTGGTTTGACAATAATAGTGAGACACATTTGTAAATATTCATATGGTCATCTTCTCTGTATGATTAAGCTCTTTAAGAACAACTTTATAGTCTAACTCCACTTCTCAGCTCACCCAAGTTGTGGAGTTTTTATTAGGTCTAAAAAGATTTGTTACCATGCCCTTTGGTACAAAATTAGATGCTGGTGTTCCATAAAATTTTTAGTTGTAAAGAGTTTTTCTCTATTCCGAAGATAACTATGTTGTTGCTAATTCTTCTTTCTTGTGCTTTTTTTGTTTGACCTGTTATTAGTACTTGGCTATGACGTTGTTAACTGAAAATACCTGATGTTTGAGTCAATTTTAACTTGTGCACTATACTCATTCGGTAATATTGACCTACTAATAAAATTTAGTCTTCATATCTTAAGTTCTTGTCCTGGAACAATGATAGGAAGAAGAACATTTTCAAGTTGGCGCAAGGTGAATACATAGCTCCTGAGAAGATTGAAAATGTATATGCCAAGTGCAAGTTCATTTCTCAGTGCTTTATCTATGGTAGGTTTTGAAGAGTATTGTATTGATTTAAAATTTATATTCTCTGTATATCATTGACACTTTATTCCTATTATCAGGTGATAGCTTAAATTCTTCACTAGTTGCAGTAGTTTCTGTTGATCCAGAGGTATTGAAGTCTTGGGCTGCCTCTCAAGGAATTAAGGTCAGTTTTGTATCTCTGTCATGTTTACATTTTAGTACGTAATTCGTATCTTTTGCTTGCTGTGGAATTCTCTTACAAGCACGCCTGGAATTTTTCTTTAGTTACCTTTTAGTTTGAAATAAGCATGAAATAAGTGGAATTATTTGATTTCTGGCTAAGTGATAATATGACTAATAGTTTAGAAGATGAAAAGATGTAGTTTAGAAGATGAAAAGATGTTTCGTCTATCTAAGGTTGTTGCATGCGATTACTTTTTGGTGTCAAAATAATGGGAGGTTTATAAGTGAAGTCGTTATGAGCACCAAAGCCTTATTCTGGTTGCAGAGAGTTTGTTATTTACTTCTACTGATGCTTTACATGTTTTTCCTAACGTGGTTGTGTTTGTTTCACTTATATGGTCGAGTTTCTGTACAATTAGCTTATATTAGTTTGGAACTTTTAACCCCTGAAGTTTAGATTTTTGTGTCATGAGATTCAGTTATTGAGTTCCTGTACGGAACTTCTCTGCCTTCCCAATGCACTGCTCATGCATATGCAGAACTCTATTTGTGCTCATTTTAATGTTTTATTTGTAATTTATGCAGTATGATCTGGGACACCTTTTTACTGATCCAAGAGCGAAGGCTGCTGTCCTGGCCGAGATGGATGTGGTTGGAAAGGAAGCCCAGGCAAGTCCTCTCTCGTTCCACATATTCAAATAGATCTTCTAGATTTCTTCCAAGTTGTCCTGTTCTGACCCTTAACCATCATCTCTTCTTCCAGCTAAGAGGGTTTGAATTTGCAAAAGCCGTTACGCTTGTACCAGAACCGTTCACTTTAGAGAACGGTCTCCTCACTCCTACATTCAAGGTGAGTCCCCTGCCTTTTTCTTTTTCTGTTTAATTGAAGTAACATATTTATGCTGATTGTCATTGTGAATACAAACCCTACCTGTGCATATGCTATTTTCAGATTAAGAGGCCTCAAGCAAAGGCTTATTTTGCCAAGGAAATTGCTGATATGTATGTGGAGTTGGCTAAATCTGATTCCAAATTGTAAGTTGAAGATGATCGCTATTAATCTGAATAAGCCGGTCGAAGTGTGGACCATGGATAGAAGAATGCCATTCTTTCTTCTTTTTTCTTTCATATTTATATTTGGAGATCGAGGGGTTCCTTGGTGCTGAAGTCTATGTATATTGTTGAATAATGTGCGAGTCTTCGTGTCATTTATAGTAAAATCCAACTGATTATGTACTGTGGGGATATACCTAAACTATAAGGAGAAACCTCTGTAGCAACAATAGATGTAGTTGCAATATTTAAGTAATAATATTTCTTGCTGTCTTATTTCTCGCTTCTTATGTATGCTGTTGGCCTGTTAAATTCACGATTTCCCTATCAGATGTTGTGTATTTCAGGTTCTTTTATTCTTTGATGAGTATCTCAAATGCTGCAGGTATTAATGTGTTTACATATATGATGTGTAAAGAGTTTTTTTGTTTATATACATAGCACGAGGCATTAAAATTAGGGTTATTTACAAATCTAATCCTCCTAACCAAGGTTTTTTATAAAAATAGGTCTTTCAAAAAATTATTTGTAGAAATAAGTCTCGGGATGTTTGGGTATCTAAATGTGGTGAACCATTTATTGCTTTTTTAAAAAGCGATGAATGCTTCACCGCATTCAGAGGTTTTAATATCCTACGAAAGCGGTGAATTATTTACCATTTTTAAAAACAATGAATGATTCACCGCTTTTAAAAGCGATGAATGGTTCATCATTTTTATCCCTTTCACTCCCACATCATTTATATTTTTTCAAAAAAAAATTATCAATACTGTCTTGTGAATTTTTCATATATTTCAATTACAACATTTGATAACAAAAATATCAATTATAGGTCTGTATATATGATATGAAAGATATATGCAAAGATATAGTATGTTATGTATAGTATAGGAAGAATTTTTTTAAAAAATAATCTTAAAATTTTTTATAATGGTAAAAATAGGCTTCTGAATTTTTTTTTTACAAAAATAGTCTTATGCGGCGAATGGTTTGCCGCTTTTAAAAGCGGTAAACCATTCACCGCATTCATAAGCTTACAGGAAATTTTAAACCCTATGAAAGCGGCAAATGGTTCACCGCTTTTAAAAGCGGTAAATCATTTTCCGCTTTTAAAAACGGTAAACAACTTGCCGCTTTTAAAAGCGGTAAACGATTCACCGCTTTTAAAAGCGGTGAACCATTCACCGCTTTTAAAAGCGGTGAATCGTTCACCGCTTTCAATGACTTAACCCTACCCGCGCCGCACCCGCACCCTCTCTTCTTCTCTTCTTCTTCTCTCCTTCTTCTTCTTCTCCCGCACAGTGCTCACTCTCTCCCGCGCAGTGCTCACTCCCTCCCGCACACTACTCCCATACCCTCTCTTTCTCTCTCTCTCTCTCTCTCTCTCTCTCTCTCTCTCTCTCTCTCTCTCTCTCTCTCACGCACACTCTACTCTCTCTGACTCTCTCTCACTCTCTCTCTCTCTCACGCATCCTGTGTGTCACGCCCCGGGTGGAACCCAGAACCCGGGCTCGCCAACAGATCCGCCGTGCACACGGAATTTCTCATGTACACGAAGCGTCGGTAACCTGCTCAGATATAAAATGTACAATAAAAGAGCATAATACAGAGCTGAACTACCATAAACTACAAAATATCTCAGACTGAAATAAGATAAAACTGTAATGAATACAATAAACTCCCAGCTCACCAAAATAATACACCCAGCTGGTCAAAGCTAGACCCAAAAATAAAAGTAAACTACTACAGTCTGAGTAAAATGGGTACAATGTCTGTCTATCAGCAGCTCTCAGCCTCACCGTAGATCTATCTACTTGGCGATCCCCTTACCTCGATCAGCTGTCGATGGCCCAGCAGCTCCCGCAGAAGAATCTGCAAAACAAAGGGAAGAAGAAGAAGAAACAACAATGGGGGTGAGAACCACTAGTAAACCAGTAGCCTCCCCCTGTGGGTAGAGCCTCAAACTCCGACGTACCCACTAAATCCACCAGAGGCAATGGAAAGGAAAAGTGATAAGCAATGAGACTGTCGAAAAGGAAACTATCCCTACTATGCCTCTAAATGTTGTCCCGTAAAGTATGACTGTATGTATGCATCAATAACCGCATCTGTCCAAATAAACCCAATCCAGCCATCAGTAAAAACTGGTACCGCCTGCTGCCGCCCTCATCATCGGGCAAATATAGCCGCGCCGATGTGATGGCAAAGAGTAAATATCATCCGGTACCTATTTGGTACCCCGCACGCTCCGGAGTGGCACTCGAGGGGAGCGACCCACACGAGTAAAGTAACAATGTCATAAGTATCCTAAAAGCAGGACTTGATCATGACTATGCTCAAGTGGAACAAATCCCTCCACTAATGAAATCCTGATACCCCAATCTGATGCAAAGATAAATATCCGGTCGACCGCCTAATGTCCGCGGTCACCGCAATACCCCATAAGTCCAAATCTGATAAAATAACCAACACCTGGTCAACCGCCTAATATCCGCGGTTATCACAATGCCCCACAATCCACCATCTGGTAAAATAATCAACATCCGGTCAACCGCCTACTATCCGCGGTTGCCGCAATCCCCCCACCAATCCACAATCAAGTACCACCTGTCCCAGACTCCAAAGTCCTGAGTACACTATCCCAATCCCCTGCTCGAACCCGAGCAATATGAATCAAAAGTCTATATGGAAAGGAGAAAGGAAACAATCATGGTTTCTCCTAAGTCAAGTCCCAATATGATAGTGTAGCAATAAATAGTGGAATGCAAATGTCATCAAGAAAGATAAAAGAGAGAGAGAGTATCAAATAATAGTTCGACATGTGTATCAAATGATAGATCCGTAAAGATATAACCATTATGCCAAAATCACTAACCGACTACATAAGTCTATCATCCCTGCTCCATAATAAATCATCACTATAATCTTCTCATAATCATGTTCTTACAGCTAATATTTTCCCAAGAATATTCCCAACATGATATATCCACAAGATCGGTCTCACATTTATTTTGATTTAAGCGTGGATGTCAAGGGGTGATCAATCAATAAGTCCAAATGGGGAATCCTCTAAATAAACTTAGTAAGTATATCACAGTAAGAGGTAAACAACAACTACCCACCTGACACGCAAATCCACACCCAAATAGCCTCCTTGCTGTCCACAGTCCTCTAACAGCGCAATCCGTCGAAAATAGTGTACTACAGCACAAAACAATGCTCCCGGTGTAAATACAACTCCCAAAAATACAGTATTTGTTGTTTTCCAAATAGCACGGAAAAAGAGGAGTTTTTCACCTCTGTACATTGCTCAGGAAAATCCAGAAAAATTACGGTTGCGTTCCTTGAGACGAGTAGATCAAAATCGACTACTTATTTGCCTTGATCCGATGCTCCTAGCTCAAGATATAAATCGGAGAAGTCGATGCTGTCCAGAAAATACCACAGCAAAAAGAGGGGTCAAAGGTGCCTCGGGAACCGTGCCAAAAGTGCGAAACAAGGTAAAATGATCAACACGGAAAACGAAGCCTTACCTCTTAGGAACGCGCTGCCGCATAAATCGTTCAAAAATTCCTCCTGGTTTGCACACAGGGATTTTCCGACTGAACTGCGACGGTAAATGGGCCGAAACTAAAAATCGTCGCAGTTCGCCGCGCCGCAGATAACTCACAATCGGAAACTCCAAAAATCCTGAAACCTCTAGGGGAGAAAGAGGACAGAGAGAGGAACAACTTTCATATAGGGCAAAATCTCATTTTCTCTCTCTAGAATTCGTAAATGGCAGAGAGAGAGAGAGAGAGGGGTCAATTTATAATGGGCCAAATCCTATTCGGGCTCCACAAAAGATCCCAGGCCGAACAGGAAACACCAAATCCGGCCAACCATAATGCGCCACGTGTCTCAGAACACGAAACATCAATGCAAGCCCTCTCATAACGTGCCACGTGTCCCAGCCGCCCACGTGTTCCACGTGCCTCGAGCACGTGGGCTGCGTGAACCCGCCAATCACGTGATGCCACGTGTCCCCACGCGGTTCACGTGGTCCACGCTTCCGGTCTACGCGCCGGGTCTTCCGGAATGTGTCGGCCAATGGGATGATGCCACGTGTCACAGACAAGCCGCCTCCCTTGACGCCGTCTAGCCAATCAGGAGATGACACGTGGCGGTTTCCATCTTCGGTGCACCCGGTGCACGCCCATCCTGTGGACCGCGCACCTGCGCGCTTGCCCGCGCTGCCCGCGCCGCCTGCGGCCCTGCTCCGCCCCCTGCGCCGCCTTGCTCCGCCGTGCGCCGCCGCCCGCCGCCTGCCGCCGGTTGCCGGAACACTGTTTCCGGCGGCCGGAAGTTACTGTTCCGGTGAACTGTAACCTGGTGCCGAAAAATTAAGTGAATATACCATTTTGATCGTTTTCGCGCGCTGAGTCCAAATCCGCCGTCCGTTTCGCCAAATTCTCCTCCAAAATTTTGCCGGAAGCCCCCAAAAAAGCCTATTTGCTCCGTTTTTCGCGCCGGATTCATTTCTGAGGTCCGTTTTCGATTCTACAAGCTCCAATACACTATGTAAGCTTCCTATAGTCCCTATTAATGCTACAAAAATCTCTACAAAAGTCTGGATCATCACACTGTGCACAGCGCATTTTGAGCTCGAGCTCTCTCTCCCTCTACTTCGAGGTGCAGACCTTTTTATGCAATCAGTTGATAAGCATCATAAATCTGAGGTTTATTTTATATCAACTGAACGACTCTTAAATTTGAGACAATTGTTTCCCTTGTGCATTAGGACCAGAGACTTCTATTTTTACTTAACTTGAAGTTCAGTAAGGATTTAGGAAGTTTTCTATCATAGAAGTTGCTTTATTCCTCTAGTAAATTTTGATAAGATTGGTATTGTAATTGCTTAGGATGTGTTTGTTTTAAGTATCTATTCAACGAGAGTGAAAATATCTTGTAGAAGAACTTTAGATCTGGGCCTTTCCCCATTTTGTTTGGCTATTGACAATGGGAATAACTAGGATACCAAAGGAATATTTCAAATCTGTCACCCCAGTGGATTTACTATTCCTTACAAAATTCCTACTGGGGATAGTTTAAGTATAAATTATGTTTTGTGGGATGTCGTAGCTCACCACTACATCCTTCTTATCTCCCAACCGAACACTGTCATAGGGTGATATATCATGGTGCAAGCATGCGGGTGAGGCAGATGCCCACCACCTGTGGGAGAGCCCACCACCTGTGACAGTGATGTCACATATATGTGAAGTCAAACACAATATGTTGTTCATCATTTCTCTTTTGGTCACTATTAGTTTCTTGATATGTAGATCAAAAAGATGTCTATAATTGCATCATATGTTAGCATCTAAGCCACTTTTCTTAGGATATAATAAATCATATTTTGTGTGGAAATTACTATTCTTAAAAATTAAAATTAATAGGATCTCAAAAAGCTAAAAATCTAATTGCGATATTAAATTTTTTGTAGTATTTATTTTGTGATATTATTTTTTTGTTGAAATTAGGATGGCTCATAATGTAGCTATTAGTGTTAACTGGGATGGACAACTTGTTATGCAAGATTATAATCTACAGTATATTGGAGGTCGTAAGAAATTAAGTGGCATTCCAATGAATATTACATTTAGAGATTTTGAGAGAAAAATGTATAGAATTACCAATATAAGAAGAGATGAGTGGCTTCTAATTATTAAAGTTTGATATCCAATGGGAGGAAATCAATATGATGTGATCGAAATTACGGATGATGACTCATTGTGTGGTATGATGGCATTATCTTGAAATTGTTCATGCTTGATAATCTATATTGAGAAGCAGATGGTTGCATCTCACGGCTATTATTCAAGAATGTTAAATAGTGAAATAGACGTAGATGTAATATCTCCTATGGCTGAAAGAGAACCATTTCATGATGACATCGGAGGTGGAGCAAATATATCTAGGTTAGTATTACAAATTGTGGCTTTATATAATTATTTAGTTAAAATAAACGTTTAAATTGATTAATTATTCAATTGCAGAGAGTACAGAGTTTCGAATGTAGTTGTCCGTCCTTCGTCTCTCCCACGTAGTAGTGATCGTGCCACGACATCCAGATCGCTCGCTCCACTTGGTGGACAACTAAACGATACATACGAATATGGGTTAGCATACATTATAATTATTTTTATTATATAACTTTTGTAGTGAGAGATTAATAATGAAAAATATATGCAGAAATCCGTCTTCTCACAATGTGCATGACTTGGGATCCTATTCGTTGGGAGATGTACATGACTTTGGATCTTATCATGCGGTAACCAAGTTTGAGGGGATACAAAATCAGACTCAAGCGGAGGTGCAACAAGAAATTTTTGAAGAACAACATAATACTGATCATGAGGATGATGAGCATCCTTTGGTGGCGGAAGTTCACTACAGTGATGCAGATCATGACGGTGGATGGGGGTCCTTTCAGATATCATATATGCTGATGTCGCTGATCCAACCGCAAATAATGAATATGTAGATGATCCAGATGAAGGTGTCGAGTTCATAGATCATCCAGAGGAGTTTGTAGATGATGCTGAATGAATGGATCAGTATGAAATCGATCACATTGAATTCGATCATGCTCAAATTGAAGAGTCCCCTCCTACTATTGATGGATCATGGGTTGCGCGTGTGTTTAGTGACGAATCAAGTTTATTGCATACTCTTGAGGAATGGCACATTTCTCACAACGTGCAAATGAAAGTGTTAAAGTCGACCACAAAAGCTTATACAGTAAGATGCATGGTTGACTTGTGTCCTTGGAGATTACATGCTTCGATACCAAAGGATGCGAATTATTTTAGAGTCAAAACATATGCCGGGCAGCATACTTGTTTACTTCCGGTGTTGAACACTGCCCATAGAAATTGTACATCATCTCTTATATGTACACGCATTCTTCCATCATTGAAAGTCAAACTTTCTTTGACGCCGGCGGAAATACAAGTAAAAATGCGTTCTGAATTGCATGTGACGATTCCATATTCGAAGGCGTGGCAGGCCAGAAATAAAGCATTACAGATCATTTACGGTGGTTGGGAGGAATCATACACCGATGTTGGTCGGTTTTTATCCGCGTTGCAGCGCGCGAACCTGGGGACTAAATGGCGGCTCGATAACAGGCCCCGGCCAGATGGGGTTAGGCAGTTTGGACGCTTCTTTTGGGCGTTTGGGCCGTCAATTACCGGGTTCTCTTCTTGCTTACCATTGTTGAGCATCGATGGAACTCATATGTATGGAAAGTATCAGGGGCATGCATTGATTGCAATGGCTGTAGATGCCAATAATGGATTGTACCCGTTGGCTTTTGCTATTTGTGAGGGAGAGAATGCGGCTAGTTGGCGTTGGTTTTTACGTCATTTAAAGTTTTTTGTGACAGGTGATCGATCTATTTGTCTGATTTCAGACCGCTTCCCTGGGCTAAAAGAGATTGTTCTTGAGGAGTTTCCAAGAGCCGACGGTCATACTCACCGTTGGTGCCTCCGCCATTTGAAAGCTAATATGAAAAAAGCGGGGTTTAAAAATGAAAACTTACTCAATAAATTTTATACGGGTATAGGATGTGCTGCAACCGCAAGAGAATATTATGAGTAAAAGGACCAATTAAAAGAGATGAATTCAGAGGCTTGGTAGTGGGTGCACGAGCTTCAAGGAGAAAGGGAATATTGGGCAAAGGCATTCGATGGAGGTCGGCGTTTTGGGGTAATGACGACCAATCGGTCAGAGAGTTTAAATGGAGTACTTAAAGATGCACGTTGTTTGCCTATCACGGCATTTGTGGCAGCTACATTTTTTAAGGTGAACAGTTATGTTCTGAAGCGTCGTGAGAAGGGTGAGACATACTCTACAATATTGGCACCAAAACAAGAAGCCCTAGTTAGACAAAATATGACACTCGCTAGAGGACATGTTGTAACTCGGTACGGCCCAATGGAATTTCAAGTTAGTACTGGAGATCAAATGTATGAGGTAATTCCTAATGGGTTAAGCTCAACATGTTCGTGCCGACAATTTGAATTAACTAAATTGCCATGCTCACATCTTTTAGCCGTTTGCAGTAATGGTCATATGAACATTGACTACTATACTTTATGTTCTGAATGGTATACATGTGACTATTACCGTAATGCTTATACCCCACAATTCCACCCTGTTCCTGACAAAAGGAGCTAGCCACGACCTCAAGGACCACCGTTGGCGCCCCCACCTATAAGAAGGAAGAAAGGCTGTCACGCCCCGAGTCCGCCAATTTGTACGGTTCGGGCACGCCAACAGACCCGCCAATCGGGTAAGACCTTTTTCTACCCGAAAGGAACGGTAACATCCATAATAACACAACAAGTGTATGCGGAAGCTCAATATCAGAGTACTAAAAATCACTACAAATTTAAACTTTTATTTAATAAACAACCAGTTTAAGCGGAAATGAAAGCATACAAGAGTGAACCAAATATTAAACTTATTACACTTTACATTTCTGAGCTTGCAAATAAAATTATTACAATACTTTTACATAATTCCTCACCATACAAGGTTCACTTAAGAAATATATAAAAAGGAATACCTCTGCTAGACCCTCTAGGTCACTATGCTGCCGGGCCCTTGCCCCTGACGTATGCCTCGCCGTCTGCATCTGAACCGTCACGATCGCTGCCTCCATACCCGAACCTGTAGGGGGAGTCACCCAAGGGGTGTGAGAACTACGACCGAGTTCCCAGTGGGTTCAACCACCGAGAGAAAGTGTCCTACACCACTTGGTCCAATGGAAGCAATAATAATAGTGTGCTAGGAAACTAAAATCCTCAACATCAATATGCAGCTATGCAATAATATATCACTACACTATCTGTGTACAACCATCGACCCAGCACTACTCTGTCTAGCCACACTAGGCTGCTAAGCACCAACTCGGCCACTATGCCGCTATATACAGGGTCAAACTAACCCGGCCACCTTGGCCACTCTATTTTTCTTTATTCTTTAGATTTTGGTGCTTTAGTTCAAGTTAACCCTCAGAAAGTTCTTATCCAACGGGCCCCAGCCCGGTAGTCCTGCTACCATAAGATAAGATTTCTAAGGTTGCCGATAACACCCGCAAGTGTTACCCCGTCCTACGGAAGAAGCATCCCGAACGGGTCTCTACCCGGGAGAGGGATACTGCCCGTACCTCCAACATGGGCTGGCTTCACCGTAGGTCCGCCCGTTTTATCTTTATAATTTCTTTCTTTTCTTTTTACTTTAGTTCTTAGCCTCTTTACCTTTGAACACTTGCTTTCCTTTCTTACTCGAGCTTATAGCTCCCTTTTTGCCACTTGCAAATCACTTTCTCTTTTCTTTGAGCATTTAGCTCCTTGCTTTCACTTTTAGCCCTTCGAAAGTACCTCGTCCGACGGGTCACTGCCCAGGGAGTCACTGCTCCACTTGACGAGTCTCAAATTCGAAGGCGCCAATTACATTTTCTTTATGCTTTTAGCCACTTTTAGCTTACTTTTAATCTTTGCCTTTTTGCAACAATTTTTCCTCTTATCCTAGGTCTTGCCATAAGGATAACCAGAGAGTCTCCTGGACTCTTAAACATTTCTCTTTTATTTCTTTAACTCAAATTGAAGTTAAAGTTATTATCCATTTGCCCAGACACCCTATGACCTTCTAGGGTTACATTTGATCAACTCTTTAAACTGGGGATCTTATCCCACTTTTCTGATTCCTCACTGAATTCTAGAGTTAACTAAACTCTATTTTCCTGCTCCACCACTAACTTAGAGTTACACTGACTCTAATTCCATGTTCCACTGTTATCTTAGAATTACATTGACTCTACTTTCCTGTTTTTCCTTTCATATCTCCACACTTGATCCATCTTTTCCATCCTCTTGATTCCTTACTGAATCCTAGAGTCAACTTGACTCTATTTTCCTGTCTATGAGTTTAAACTCTTCTAGCTCAACTTAGGTTCCCTTTACCTAAGTCCCATGTCATACTTGTCCTAGAGTTCCTTGACTCTATGCTGACCCCTAGTTTACCTTAGGTTTCCTTTACCTAAGTTCCATGTCATACTCATCCTAGAGTCCCTTGACTCTATGTTGAACACTAGTTCTCCTTAGGTTTCCTTTACCTAAGTTCCACGTCATTTTCATCCTAGAGTTCTCTGACTCTATGTTGATCACTCTATCCAGTGTCCTTAGGTTGTCACCTAAGACCATGCCACTCGTCCTCCCTATGATAACTCCTAAGTTAATGTCACTCGTCAAACCCCTATACTAGGTTATCTCCTAGTCTTACTACCAACATGTCTTTTTCCTAGATGCCACACGATTCCTAGGGTTATACCCTAACTTGATCATAATCAACTAATCCTTTTCATGCATGTAATTCTTTTCATTTCATTCATCAATAATAATTACTTCTACGCATACATACTCATCATGTATCTTTGGCAACCAACAGTTGCACTTTTCCTCTGTGTTCATTTACACATGTACATCTATTCCTCTAGCTCTGGCAACCAACAGTTGCACTTTTCCATCTGAATCCATCTACACAGGCAATCATAATCATAATTACCTAACGCCTCTAACAGGCTACTATCATGCTTCAAATCGAAAAGCAAAGGAGCAAGGGGAGAGGTCACCCAGTTTCGGCAGAATCCCCCACCTTGTAGTGTACCCAATTGCTTGTAGACACTTGCAATTGGTCTCCACGCGATTCCACTCGTTTCCTTGAGCTTGCACGCAAAACGGCGCGCATTCGCCGAGTCCGCACGCAAAACGGTGCACGTCCCCTATACCTGCACGCAAAACGGTGCATGTCATTAAAAACCTACACGTAAAATAATGCGCGCCACATCAGTCGGCACGCAAAACGATGCACGGCAACACGATCTGCAAGCAAAACGGTGCACGTACCTCGAATCTGCACGCAAAACGGTGCACGCCTTACTGTGGGGTTGCACGCAAAACGGTGCATATTTTTCCGACCCTGCACGTAAAACGAGACATATTGTTAGTGTCTGCACGAAAAACGGTGCCCGTTAGTTCAACCTGCACGCAAAACGGAGCACATACCTCATATTGGCACGCAAAACGGTGCACGCTCCATTTCCAACTTTGCACGCAAAACGGTGCACGTATTCCAAGCTTGCGCCCAAAACTGTGCATATTTGTCGAATCCGCACGCAAAACGATGCATATTTCCCCCCGAGCGGCACGCAAAACGAGGCGCGCCCAAAACGCCCGCAAAACTCGGGCAGTAAAACGGCACAGAAAGGTTGGTCCCTAACATGCACGTGGGCAAAGGGGTCAAATCCAAAATCCAAAAGGAAACCTTAAAACTGTGCCAAAAATACCGCAAAACGACAAACGGGGCCTACCTTGACAACATCGTGCCGTCCAATCACGCCCAATAGGCTTTTTGGAACATCTTGCGCGCTCCACGGAGTCCACGGCGTGCTCGTGCGCCCACAAAAACCCCGGCAAAATCGCCCGGTTCCCCTCCTGGTACGCTCGGGTGAAGCCAAAAAGGGAAAAAGAAGGAAAAATTGGCCATTTCGGGCCTAAATAGGCCGATCCCGAACTTTCGGGCGCACCTTTCGGGCGCCCGAAAGATTTCGGGCGGCTACAGTAACCGCCCGAGCCGCGGTCCACGCATCCCCCCGCGCCAGCTCAGCGCCACGTCACCACACTCGGCCTATCGTAGCATGACACGTGTTCGTGGACCCGTGCACCGCGACCAACGAACAACGGCGGCCAATGGGAGGCCGCCACGTGGACCGCACCCACGCCTGCTCTGACGCCCGCCCGCAGTGTCGCGTCGCGTCATCGCGTCACGTCGCGCTGACCGACCAATGGGGGGCCGACACGTGGCCACCCCGGCTGACACTGCGCCAGGCCCGCCGCGGCTTCCCCGCGCGCCCACGCTCCCTCGGTCGCCGCGACCAATAGGGAAGCGACACGTGGCTTTTCCCCACCTACCACGCGCCTCGTGCCGCGCGCCACAGCGCTCGCGCGCGCGAGCCTTGCCTCGGGATTTGCGTCCGCGCCTCGGGATCCGTGCCAGTTGCCTCGGGATCCGTGCCGCTACAGTAACTTTCGGGCGCGCACAGTGGATTTTTGGGCGCACCCGGACCTGGACCGGGCTGCTACAGTGACCGGTTCGCTACAGTGCAAAGACCGGGTGTGACGCCCCACTTCCCAGGAGGTCACCCATCCTAGAACTACTCTAGCTCTAGCACGCTTAACTCTCATGTTCCTCTTGGATCTTGCTACCATCCAAAATGCTATAGCCGGGTTAGAGATTTAGTCCTATTATATCATTTATATAGAGGACTAATCCAAATTCCGGAGGTGTCACATTCTTCCCCCCTTTAAGCCCTGACGTCCACGTCAGGCTCAAGCACACTCACAAGCACCAGGCGATGTGAGACTCGTCTCGCTAGCCTTAGCCGACCTTGTGAGGAGCTACACTCCACTCACAACGGTCATTAGCCGGGGAGCCTTGCTCTACCCGCTATATAACCCTGGCTCAGCTGAGACTCATCTCACATTTCCGGCTGGTGAATGGCTCTGATACCAACTGTGACGCCCCACTTTCCAGGGGGTCACCCATCCTAGAACTACTCTAGCTCTAGCACGCTTAACTCTCATGTTCCTCTTGGATCTTGCTACCATCCAAAATGCTATAGCCGGGTTAGAGATTTAGTCCTATTATATCATTTATATAGAGGACTAATCCAAATTCCGGGGGTGTCACACCCGGTCCACAGCGGCCCAAAAACTGGGTTGCTACATTAACTTTCGGGCGCTCGGAATCCACTTTCGGGCGCCCGAAACTTGGGCCAAAGCCCAGTTTCGCCCGTTTTCGTCCGTTCTCGCCCGTTTTTCGCCCGTTTTCGCTCAAATTTGACGGGCAGCCACAGTTTAACTTGATTTACCACCTGGTACTTAAATTTTTCAGTTTGGACCCTTTTTGGTTTACCAAAAGTCCCACTGTATTTGAATTCACTGGCGGAGCCCGTTCTCTCAATCCGGGTGTCCGATCAACGCGAAACTTTTACTGTGGCCTTAAAACATATTTACGGAGTTCCCGTAATTTTTTCGGAATTTTCCGACACTGTGAATTTTCCACTTACAATCTGGGCCCACTTTCTCATATAAAATTCTAGATCTCTTATTTTAACTCCGATTTGGGCCCAATTCACTTCCGAGTAACCCTTTACTTTTCTACTTCCATAAAAATAGTATTTTATACTATTTTTATTTACATTTGTTTATATTCCAAGTTCTGGTCCACTACAAAGGCCGTCCCAAATCCACACGTATTCGAAATGCCATGGACGATAGAGAGGGGATGCGAAGGACTAAATGCTCTATTTGTAAACAACAGGGACATTATAGGAGTACGTGTCCCAATAATCAAGATAGAAGAACTGAAAGTCGTAGACGTAGAGGTATTAGGTTGTTTGCTTATGGTTGTCTACATATAAATTTAAAAATTCTCAAATTATATTACCACATTCTAATGAAAGGCTAATAGTTGTATACTTTGTTTGCAGATGGACCATCGCGAGGAGATCGGGCCAGTTGATCCTTCAGTTCTATCAGACCAGGCGAGTCACCGTTCAAGCTATGTATGAGCCGAGGTCAGTTCATTTATAAACTACATACTATATATTTTTATGAAATTTAAATCTAATATATTTACTGTGTGTGTAGGGGTACGCACCAGTTTAGTGGCGGGAGCATGGCCGTAAACTGAACTCGTGGACGGTGGAGCATCCGGGGGTGGTGGACCTACTACGACAGGCTGGTTTTTTCTATGTCTCTCGCCTCAAACGAATTCAGCTAGATCAGGCTCTGTTAGGGGCATTGACGGAGCGATGGAGACGCGAGACGGAGACATTCCATTTACGCCACGGCGAGATGACAGTGACGCTGCGCGACGTGGCCATTCTAGCTGGACTACGAGTTTCTGGCGAGCCTGTGACGGGACGAGCATCTGGCGACTGGCCGTATTTATGTCATACACTTCTAGGGATGCAGCCAGATAGTGTCGTCGCAGGTCAGATCAAACTAGACTGGTTATTTCAGCAGTTTCATCATGTCCCCCTAGATGCTCCGCCAGCCATGGTTGCAGCTGCTGCACGCACATGTATATTATTTCAGATTGGATGCAGCTTATTCCCAAACACCACTGGATATCGGGTACATCTCAAGTGGCTACCGCTACTTGAGAATTTTGTAGTATGTGGCGGGCTAGCTTGGGGCGCAGCTAGTTTGGCCCATCTATATTGTGCATTGGGGAATGCATCGATGAGGGGGAGGGCCGAGTGTTATGCATTCGGTACATTATTACAGGTAAAATCACTACTTTTCTCATTAGAAATATAATAATCTTAATTTTTTTACCAGTATTTTTATTATCTATTTTTTCTTTATAGATATGGGCATGGGACCATATACATATCGGCCGTCCCGACAGAGTTGGGGCTCCGCCAGATCTTGATGATTGTCCGCTCGGATGTCGGTACGTTAAATATTTATATATGTCTCGATGATTAATACAATATTTTGCATCATTGATTTTAGGTATTGTGATATAATGTCTTATCTTTTTTTCTTTTTTTGCAGATGGAATACGAGTTTACGTTTTCGAGGGAATGTCAGAGCGACCGATATTGAGTTTTATCGGGACGAGCTTGATCAGCAGCGGGAGTCTCAAGTACGTAAAATTTTTGTAAGTTACATACATATAGATTAATTTTAAATTTTATATTAATTAAAATTTATTAATTTTCGCAGGTTACTTGGACTCCTTATACTGAGGAGATTTTGCATGATCTTCCACATTTTTGTCTTGAGGACTCCGCAGTATGGCGTGCCAGGATTTGCTTGATATGCTTCCACATAGTGGAGTTACATCTACCTTATCGAGTTTTCCGCCAGTTTGGATTAGTTCAGCATATACCAGAGCCTGTGGAGGCTATACGGCGGATTTCATCGCAGGGTAGATCGGGAGAGGACTGGGCAACATTTCATGCTTATATTCTTCGATGGACTAATCGTCTAGATCATATTGCGGAGCAGAGTGCCTTCGTCGACCCAGATCCAGCACTTGCCACCTCCTTGTATATGCAGCGGTACTGGGATATCACAAGGAGGTGGATTTCTCATCCCGTACAGCGACCTCCACTCACTTTTTTGCCGCGGGGGCATATCGTGCGAACTTTGGTAAGATAATTTAATAATTTTTCCCTTATATATTAGTAGTGGTTTATATAAAGTTCGTTTATATAAATATGTGTTATTTTATAGGTGGATACTCTGCGCCGTACTGTCAGGAGTCTAGGACATTTGATGGATGATCCTCCAGAGCCGTCTGGATTGATGGACGCTCTAGGATATATACGTATGGACATCGAGAATGTCTTAGAGAGACTCCCCACATTAGCTGCTTCTGTACAGCATCCAGAGCCACCTCCGGATGATATTCCCTCCACGTCCACGCCTGCATACGATTTTCCATCCGCATCCATTCCGATTCTTCATTCCGACGTTCCCTCGACATCAGACGTCCTTCATTTTGATTTCCCTTCATATGACGCCCCATCTACATCTGAGGTACATCAGGTTGATACTTTAGTTGACCCGATCCCTCCATCGGATGTTCCATCCACATCAGATGTTCCATCCACATCAGATGTGAGTCTAGTTGGTGCTACATATCGACGGAGGCGACGGCGCCACGATCATATTACTACTGAGCCTGTACCTGAGACGCAAGAGGGGACGCAGTCATCAGTACTTGACACGCAGAGGACGGATGTACTTGTCAAGGGCATCTCCATCGAGCATATTGATGAGATACATGGCATTGAGCATGTACAGCCTGAGATGGAGGATGATGATGATGTGCCTATTCGAGAACTGGGTCGGCGACGCGGACGCGGACGCGGAGGTAGAGGCGGACGAAAACGTGGACGGTCGCGAGGGCGTGGAGAGTAGTTGATTTTGTTAGGACATCTTGGTATTTTCATATTTCTTTTATTTGTTGCATATATAATTTTTACATTATTATATTCATTCTTTTATAATTCGGACATTTATATTTGATGCTCAGAACATTCAGAACATTCATTCTTTTTTTTTTGGTTGTGATGTGATTAATATTTTTGTTGTTGTGGTGTGATGTTGTGATGTTGTGATGTTGTGATGTTGATATATTCCTTGTTGTGATGTTGTGATTGAATTGTATGGATGTCAAATATTCTGATTGAATTATTTGGATGTCAAATGTTGTGATTGAATTGTATGAATATCAAATGTTGTAATCGAATTGTACGAAAAATATTGTAATTGAAATGTATGGAAATTGTATTAATGGTTTTTTTTTATGTGAAATGTGTTTGCTGTGTAAAAAAGCATGAAAGCCAGTTACCTCTTTTAAAAGAGGCAAATGGTTTACCTCTTTTAAAAGAGGTAAACCATTTGCCTCTTTTAAAAGAGGTGAATGATTTGCCGCTTTTACGGGACTACGACAAATTTTGTGAAAGCGGTGAACCGTTTACCGCTTTTCAAGAAAGCGGCAAATGGTTCACCGCATTTGGGTCCCCTGCCTTCCGGAGGCCCTTTTTTGCAAATAAATTTTTTAGGAGACTATTTTTGTAATATAGAATGTTAGGGTGGTTACTTTTGTAAATACCCCGTATAGGAAGCTCATTCTTTATTTTATTCGGCTCAATCCTTTTTTTAGGAAAAGATTGGGTCGAGTCAGCAAGGAATATGTCAATCACATCATAACATTAAAAATATCAATCACATCACAATAATAAAAATATCAATCATAACATCAAATGCTCTAAATATTAATCACAACATCAAATGCTCTGAATGTCCTTAATATCAATTATAAATGTCCGAATTATAAAAAAATAAATATAATAATATCAAAATTATATATGCAGAAGATGAAAAAAGTATCAGAATACCAAGATGTCATAACAAAATCAACAAATCTCCACGTCCTCGCCACCATCCACGTTTTCGTCCGCCTCTACCTCCACGTCCACGCCACCGACCCAGTGCTTGAATAGGCACATCTTCATCATCCTCCATCTCAAGCTGTACAGGCTCAATGCCATGTATCTCATCAATATGCTCGATAGAGATGCCCATGATAACTACATCCGTCCTCTGCGTGTCAAGTAATGATGACCGCATCCCCTCCTGCATCTCAGGTACAGGTTCAGTAGAAATATGATCGTGGCGTCGTTGCCTCCGTCGATATGCAATACCAACTAGATTAACATTTGATGTGGATGGAACGTCCGATGGAGGGATCGGCGCAAATGAAGTATCAAACTGATGTACCTCGGATGTAGATGGGACATCATACGAAGGAAGTGATGCTGACTGGAAATCGAAATGAAGGACGTCTGATGTCAAGGGAACGTCAGAAAGATGAATCGAAAATGATGTGAATGGAAAATCGTATGCAGATGTGGAGGTGGAGGGAATATCATCCGGACGATCAAAATATGGAGGTGGCACTGGATGCCCTAAATATCCTGAAGCTGCTAATGTGGGGAGTATCTCTAAGACATTTTTGATGTCCCACCTTATATGTCCTAGAGCGTCCATCAATCCAGACGGCTCTGGAGGATCATCTATCAAATGTCACGCCCCGGGTGTAGACCAGAACCCGGGCTCGTCCACAGATCCGCCGTGCACACGGAATTTCCCGTGTACACGAAGCGCTGGTAACCTACTCAGATATAAATATATAATATAAGAGCATAAAACAGAGCTATACTTAAAACTAATACATCTCAGACAAATGCTAGAAAAGAAAGTACAACATAGCTCTCACAAATATACATGTACCTCTCCCAGCTCACAAAATGAATACATCCAGCTGGCCGAAGCCAGACCCAAAATAAAAGAAAAATACAACCGTCTGAGTGTACAGGGGATACATCAAAACTACTGAACTCGGTATCAGGGAAGTAGCTAACTAGTCAACGATCCTCTTACCTCGATCCAGGGAAGAGGGTCCCGCAACTCCAGCAGAGGACTCTGCAAAACAAAGGGGAAAAGAAAAGGGAAAACAGTGGGGGGTGGGAACTACTATAAAAACAGTAGCCTCCCCTAGTGGGTAAACCTCAACTCAGACATGCCCACTAGGACTACTAGAGACGAAAATAAAACAAGGATGGTAAGCTATAAATATGACAACTGATAAAAGCTACCACTAATATGCCTCTAAAACAATAAGCTAAAAGAGTAGCTAAATGTATGCATCAGGGTATATATGCCTGCCTGGGTAACCCAACCTAGACCCCGGTGAACACCGGTACTGCCTGCTATGCCTACTAACTCACAACTCAGCTGCGGGATGCAGACCGGCTCCTGACCGGCACGGTCCCATCCCATGGGTAATAGACCGGCTCCTGACCGGCACGATCACACATACACACACTCCGGAGTGGCACTCGAGGGGAGCGACCCTCACGAGTGAATAAGTCGCCATAAGTAATCTGGTATAGTAGGACTGAATCAAGACTCTAATCAAGTGGGAAAAACCCTCCACTAAAAGGAAATCTGATCCCCTCTCCCCCAATCTGATGCATTAGTAACAACCCGGTCAACCGCCTAAAATCTGCGGTTGCCGCAAATACCCTGTCATCAAACCTGCTTGTCCCAAATCCCCAATCCCTGACTACACTATCCCAGCCCCTGCTCTATCCTGAGCATAATATCCCCTAAACTAGCCAACAGGAGAAAGAATAAAAAGCATGGTTTCTCCTAAGTCAATTCCAGTATGATAGTGTAACAGAATATAGTGGCCTAACTAGGTGACCATACAAGCATGCAAAGTCCTTTACTTAGCAAAATAATCTCAGTGTTCCAATTCTTACAAGAATTACAGTATGCCTTTGTTTGAATATCTGAAGTACTAACGTGTCATAAGCTAATTTATACACATGCATAAGTCTCCCAATTATAAATAAAGCATGATATGGTTTTAGCCGATTATTACCAGAAGGTTTAAGCAATTATTCCCAGGGATTCTAATCAACTTAACATTTGTAAGAATTACCATTTATTAGTACCTAGTCCTCTAAAGATGCAAGTATCAACCACAAGTCCATTTCTTCCAATTAAGCATGCTATATTCATTCCACTAGTATACTAGCAACATTACATAGGACTAGCTCCAATATGCCTAGTGGGTTATCACAAGTAGGAGGTTAACAACGGTACCCACCTCGAAAGCTAAATCTTTGTCCAACGGTGAAATCCAAGCTCAACACGAAGATTCGCCACAACACTGATCACAACAACCCCAAAGAATACAATTAATCATACAACCAATACAACATCACATTCAAATACATATTGTCCAAATACCAACAATCCAATTTCGGGCAATTTTCACCTGCGAGTTGATTTCAAAAAAATCCAAGAAAAATACTGCTGCGTTCGTCGCGACGAGCCGGTCGAAATGAGTACCTGCACGTCCCAAATCGATCTTTGTACATCAAGATAAAAATCCAACAAGGGGACCGTCTCAAAACAGTCCAATACAAAAATCTGTGACACTATGCTCAGGAAAACAGAGTTTTTCACCTTCGAAAAATATTTAGAAAAATCTGAGAAAATTTCAGGGGATTCCTTACAAAGTGTAGATGCAAATCGACTCTTGGAATGCCTCAATCGGATGCCTGAACGCGAAGATATCGCCAAAATACTGTGGTGCTGTCCAAAAACTCCGCCACAGAAAAAGGGTCAAAAGAAAGCTCAGAAACACCAAGATAGATTCAAAACGAGGGAAAGCTCAAAACACCAAAGTTGTAGTCCTACCTGTTGTGAATCCAACGGCGCAAGAATCGACAAAAACGGAGGTCGAAGTAGGCCGGGGAAGTCCTTCCACCGAAACGCGACAAAAAAGATCCCAAATGAACGAGCGTCGCGCCTGCGCCGTAAAATCAAAATCTCAAAGAGCGTGCCACCGAAAATTTCGGCGATCCACCGGTGGTACCTGCACTGGCAGGGGAGAAACTTCTCTTCTTCACCCCCTGTGTGAAAGTGAGCAGAGGAGGAAGAAAAGCCCACCTCAATCTCACTCGGAGTTAAAGAACTCAAGAAACCCAAAAAAACAATTCAGGAAATTCCCTTTGTGTCCCCAGAACACGAGACACCGTAGAGGGCCGCTCAGAAGCCGCCACGTCGCCCAATGCCTGGTCAACCATTTCGGCGCCCGCCAATAGGCGGGCGCCACGTGGCGCGCACAGCGCCCGCCCATGCACGGGCGCGGCGTCGCCTGCGCCCAGTCGCGCACGCGGCTCGAGGTGGGCGCACGTGGCTCGGTGGACCGCGAGTCGTGGACCGCGCCAATTAAAGGGTGCCACGTGGTGCCGGCGGTCCACAGCCCCCCCTCATGCACCGAAAACCACTAAAACTTTCGGAAGTTCGTTTTTGGGCATCCGGACTCCGAATTTAACAAGTAAATAGCCGTTTTCAAGCGTTTTTCCGCGCTGAATCCAAATCTAACCTCCGTTTGGCCCAAAATTTTTTCTATAATTTGGCAAATGCAGCCGAAGGCCAAACTGACTAAAATACCCCAACAGATCCATCTGTGATACCTTTTTGATACACTGTGGACCAGACACACCATCAACAGGTGTTTCACACCTTAGATTCACGGAAAAATACTGCATGGGATCCAGGACCACTACATTCTCCCACACAAGAAAAAGTTTCGTCCTCGAAACAGAAGTCGTACCTCAAGCCGGGGCCTCGAACAAGTCGGGGTAGGCATCCAACATAGCTGACTCCAGCTCCCAAGTAGCCTCGCGCTCGCCATGGTGACTCCACAGAGTCCTCACATACGGGATGGTTCGGCTGCGCAACTGTCTCACCTCTCGGTCTATAATCCGCAGTGGCCGCTCAACATAGCTCAAGTCCTCAGAAATCTCCAATGGGGTGAAGTCAATGATATGCGACAGATCATAAACATACCTCCTCAGGGTGGATACATGAAATACATCGTGAACACCAGCAAGTCTGGGAGGAAGTGCAAGTCTGTAGGCGACTAGTCCTATGCGCTCCAATACCTCGAAAGGTCCAATATAACGAGGGCTCAGCTTTCCACGAACGCCAAATCTTCTAATTCCCTTGGACGGCGAGACCTTCAGAAAGACATGATCTCCAACCAAGAACTCAAGGTCTCGTCTCCGCACATCTGCGTAGCTCCTCTGCCTACTCTGAGCAATCTGAAGATGCTGCCTGATTATCCTGACCTTTTCCTCTGCCTCTCGCAGTATCTCCGGCCCCAAAGTCCGCCTTTCACCCACATCACTCCAATAAAGCGGGGAACGACACTTGCGTCTATACAATGCCTCAAACGGAGCCATCTGGATGCTCGCCTGAAAGCTATTGTTGTACGCAAACTCTGCCAGTGATAAGTGTCGCACCCAACCTCCTCCAAAATCCATAGTGCAAGCTCTGAGCATGTCCTCAAGAATCTGTATGGTGCGCTCTGACTGCCCGTCTGTCTGTGGGTGAAATGCTATGCTAAAGCTGAGCTGAGTCCCCAAAGTATCCTGTAAGCTCCTCCAAAAGCGCGAAACAAATATCGAATCTCGGTCCGACACAATGGAGGCGGGTACACCGTGAAGCCTCACTATCTCATCTAGATACAATTGCGCCAGCCGCTCAAGTGACCATGTCGTCTGCATCGGCAAGAAGTGAGCGGACTTAGTAAGCCTGTCGACAATCACCCAAATGGCATCTGCTCCACTCTGTGCCCTCGGTAGACCAACCACAAAATCCATCGTAATATGATCCCATTTCCACTGCGGAATTGGGAGGCTCTGTAACTTACCAGCCGGCACTCGATGCTCTGCCTTTACCTGCTGGCAAGTTAGACACTGTGCTACAAATCTCCCAATGTCTCTTTTCATCCCGTTCCACCAAAACTGTGCCTTGAGGTCCCTATACATCTTAGTCCCACCAGGATGAATGGTATAAGGTGTATAGTGGGCCTCCCTCAAGATCTGCTCTCGAATCTCTGTATCCATAGGCACACAAGCTCGGTCCCTGTACCTTTTACTCCCGAAGCATCAACTGAAAAATCCATTGTCAAACCAGTCTGAATCTGCTCTCGAATCCTCATCAAATGGGGGTCCTCACTCTGTCTCTCTCGAATCCTGTCCAACAGAGTGGGCTGCACGACTAGAGACATAAGTCTAGCAGAGACCCCAGGGGACACAACCTCAAGCTCTAACCGCCTCATCTGCTCAAGTAATGGCGCCTGATCGGTAATCATCAAAGATAGGCTCTGTACTGCTCTCCTACTCAGGGCATCAGCGACCACGTTGGCCTTGCCAGGATGGTAGAGTATGTCCACATCGTAGTCCTTTAACAATTCTAACCATCTGCGTTGCCTCAAGTTGAGCTCTTTCCGTGTGAACAGGTATTTCAAGCTCTTGTGGTCGGTATAAATCTCGCAGTGCTCCCCATACAGATAATGGCGCCACAACTTTAGTGCGAAAATCACCGCAGCTAGCTCCAAGTCATGGGTAGGGTAATTCTTTTCATAATCCTTCAGTTGACGAGAGGCATAAGCGATTACCCTACCCTCCTGCATCAGCACGCAACCAAGTCCACTGTGCGATGCATCACTGTAAATCACATATCCTTTCCCCATAACAGGGAGGGAAAGGATAGGAGCCGACATCAATCTGTTCTTTAATTCCTCAAAGCTTCTCTGGCAATCCTCACTCCAAATAAACTTAATCCCTTTACGCGTCAGATGAGTGAGGGGTGTGGAAAGTTTCGCAAAACCTTCCACAAACCGACGGTAATATCCGGCTAGGCCCATAAAACTGCGAACCTCTGATACCGTCATCGGTCGGGGCCAATCCCAGATTGCCTCAATCTTCGCCGGGTCTACTGCCACTCCTGCGGCTGAGATCACATGGCCCAAAAAGACAACCTTCCGAAGCCAAAATTCGCACTTAGATAACTTGGCATACAACTTCCTCTCTCTGAGAAGTTGCAGCACAATCCTCAGGTGCTCCTCGTGCTCCACATCACTCCGGGAATAAATCAGGATATCATCAATAAATACAACGACGAACCGATCCAAGTATGGTCGAAAGATCCTGTTCATTAAATCCATAAAAGCAGCAGGGGCATTTGTCAATCCAAATGGCATGACGGTGAACTCATAATGCCCGTACCGTGTCCTGAATGCTGTCTTGGGAATGTCCTCGGCCTTCACCTTCAATTGGTGGTAACCCGACTGTAGATCTATCTTGGAGAAGACACAAGACCCTTACAGCTGATCAAATAAGTCATCAATGCGCGGCAAAGGGTACTTGTTCTTGATGGTCACTTTATTCAATTCTCGGTAATCCACACAAAGCCGAAGTGAACCATCCTTCTTTTTCACAAATAGCACTGGCGCTCCCCAAGGCGATACACTTGGTCTCACAAAACCTTTGTCTATTAAATCCTGAAGTTGCGCCTTCAACTCTCGCAGCTCAGCCGGTGCCATTCTGTAAGGAGCCTTAGAGATTGGCGCAGTTCCTGGGACTACGTCAATCAAAAACTCGATCTCCCTATCCGACGGCATACAAGTCAGCTCCGGTGGAAATACATCCGGGTACTCGCGAACAATAGGGATATCCACGAGCCCCGGTGCCGCCGTAGGCTCCTCAACCATACTAGCCAAAAAGGCTACACATCCACTACGCATCATCTGCCTCGCACGAGAAGTCGAAACTACTGAGGCGAAGAAAGCACTCTGGCACCCCCTATAAACAAACACCTCCTGGCCAGGCTCGCTAAAAGTCACAGTCCTCGCGGCGCAATCGATCGTCGCGAAATAGCGAGCTAGCCAATCCATCCCAAGTACTATGTCGAAATCTCGCAGCTGACTAAGGACCATCAGGTCCGCTGGCAAAATCCAAGACTCAACCTGTACTGGACAAGACCAACAACACTCCTCTACATGCAATGTATGCTCGGGAATCTGTACCTCTAATGCATGTGGCAACCGACCTAACTCTAGTCCATGAGATGATGCAAATGATCTACTGATAAAAGAATGTGATGCACCGGTATCAAATAAAGTGCGAGCTCTAGTACCAAAAAGTAAAGTGATACCTGTCACCACGTGGTCGGCTGCCGAGGAGTCCTCTACCTGGGCGGCATAGACTCGCCCGCTCTGTGCCGGAGGTCTGTAGTCTACATGGTAGAAAGAAGGAGCCCTGCTCGCTGGAGCATAGGGCGGCTGCTGGGGCGTAGAAGGAACTGATGCTGAGGAAGGAGCCGGCGATGTCGAGAAAGGGCAAGTAGCTCGTAGATGACCGGACTGCCCGCATCTGAAACAGCGACCATGCCTCAAATCACAAGTATCAGAGGGGTGCTGACCCCTGCAGAAAACACACCCAACTGTAGGCCGGGGCTGCCTCGACTGCTGCTGCTGCTGCCTCTGCCGTTGTGACCCCTGCTGTCGCGACTATGACCTCTGCGGCTGCGAGTGCTGCTGCTGTCGCTGGGGCTGCTGCTGCTGCTGCTGTGGGGGCCTCTGGGATCCCCTAGGCCCTCGCCGCTCTGAACGCCCACGGTCCGTAAACTAAGGCGGTGGCGGTCGGGGCGGCCTCCAGGAACTAGCCAGTCCGCCATCGTCCGGCGCTGGTCGCTTCCTCTCAGAGCTCTGAGCGACCGAGCCTCCACGTCTAGTGACGACGTGATCTCCCCTCTCAACCCACTGCGCATGATCCGCTGCCTCTACCAAAGTCTGTAGCCTCTGGGCATGCACCAAGGTATAGATCTCTGGGCGCAGACCCGTCTCAAAGAGCTCCACCTGGTGTAGTCCATCCCTGGCAACGTATGGTACGCAGTTAAGCAACTGCGTGAACTCCTGGAAGTAGTCCCATACTGTCCGGTCACCCTGCTGAAGATTCTTCAAATCATCTTCTAGCTTTTTCTTCACGCTCGTGGAAAAATAAGTATCCAGAATCATCCGTCTAAACTCTGACCAAGGTAGCTGTCGGGTAATCTGGAACTCCAAAGGCTCAACCCGACGCCACCAGGCATCTGCATCCCCCTCTAAACAATGTACTGCCATATGCACTCTGTATCTCTGGTCAATAAAGAAGTCCCGGAACAACTTCTCCATTGCTGCTAGCCACGATCCTATCTCCCAGGGGTGAGTGCTCCGCCCTGAAAACCTAGGCGGTCCTCGCTGACAGAACTGGGTGAGTTTGTCAGCAAACTCCTGCTCCTCCGCTGGGGTCAATGGCCTGATCGCTCCCTGAGCCCCACTACTCGACGACGGTGCCGTAGGGACTGGTGGAATAGCCGGCGGTACAACTGGTGGTACAGGGGCCTCTACAGTAGTAGGGGGAGGTGCCCCAACCTGGGCGAGCAACTGCTCAAACCTCTGCTCCTGTCGGCGGTGACTCTCCGCCAACTAGGTCACCATGGCCCTCAGCTCACTAATCTCAGAAGGCCCGGACTGCTCCGGCTCCTCCGGGGGTGTAGGAGTACCCCGGGTAGGGATCTGCCGCCTAGGAGGCATCCTGCCACACAAGAAACCACGGGTCAGTACACAACACCACTCTCGACCCAATCCAGCGAAAGTCATGGACATCCTCCTATTTCTGTAACCTTATGTTGTCTGCAGCCAACATAACAGTCCACGAGAAATAGGATATGCCAGTCCCTCTTCACTCACAGGAAGACTTTTTAAAAATAAATTGCCGACTTTCGCAAAATATCACGTCACTCACGCCCTGCCGTCCTAGGGTCTGCCAAAAGCCTAGGGTTTCCTAAGTCCCAACTGACCTATCCCTAATCTCTGATACCAACCTAATCTGTCACGCCCCGGGTATAGACCAGAACCCGGGCTCGTCCACAGATCCGCCGTGCACACGGAATTTCCCGTGTACACGAAACGCTGGTAACCTGCTCAGATATAAAGATATAATATAGGAGCATAAAACAGAGCTATACTTAAAACTAATACATCTCAGACAAATTCTAGAAAAGAAAGTACAACATAGCTCTCACAAATATGTCTGCAATCTCGAATGACCCACCCCGCGCGGTTTACCTCGGGATTCCCGTGGGATGGTATTCACGATTCAGATTTATATTTGCATGTGTATGGGTGTATGTGGGTATCAGATTTTGCGGATTCATGACTTCCAATAGACGCAAGCATCTATTGTTAATTACCCCCATGTGATTGGGGCACCTTCGATTAAGAGACCTTTGTGAGGAGGATAGAATAAATCGTATCCTAATAATTGACTAAATCCTAAGTATATATGTTAGGATTTAGCTGGGTTTGAAATTGACTTGATCCCAATTATGTGTGTTGAGAACTAGTCGATATTAAACTCTAATTATATGTGTTAGAGTTTAATTGGGTTCAATTGGCTCTAAGTATATGTATTAGAGTCCAGTTATATTTGATTCCATATTTGGCGTATGTTCCATAGTGGAGACAAGACCAAACCCCAGGGATATGTATTGAGGTGGGTCGGATTTGATGTTACTCGAAAGTAGGAGGTGGCTAGGTCCTATATGTATTAGGATTGGCCGAGTTTGATATGTTTTTTACTCTAGTTATATATGCTAGAATGAGAGATTGACTAACCCTAAGTATATGTATTAGGATTAGTTGAATTGATTTGGTTTCTACTCTAGATATATGTGCCAGAGTAAAAGGTTAACTACACCCTAAGTATATGTATTAGGGTTAGTTTGATTGATTTGGATGAACTCTAAGTATATGTGTTAGAGCCCGATCAAATTTGATTCGACTAAATTCTAAGTATATGATTTTAGAATCTAGTCGGTTTGGATATAGTTTTGCCTTAATTATATGTGTTAAGGCGATGAGATTGAATGGGTTTTGGGTTTTATTTATGGATCAAATAGGTTTTGGTCTTTTAATTGTGGATCAAATGGGTTTTGGGTTTTATTTGTGGATCAAATGGGTTTTGGGTTTTATTTGTGAATCGGCTTATATTGTATATGGACTGGATTTGGGATAGTATGTGGACTGAGCCTATGTCATATGTAGATTTGATTTCGTGCCCATATATGGACTGGATTTGGGACCCGTATATGGATTGGGCCTTATGTCATATGTGGATTGAGATCCGTATGTGGATTGGATTTGGGACAATATGTGGACTGAGCCTATGTCATATGTGGATTTGATTCCGTGCCCATATATGGACTGGATTTGGGACCCGTATATGGATTGGGCCTTATGTCATATGTGGATTGAGATCCGTATGTGGATTGGATTTGGGATCCGTATATGGATTGGGCCTTATGTCATATGTGGATTAGATTTGAGATCCGTATGTGGATTGGATTTGGGACCCGTATATGAATTGGGCCTTATGTCATATGTGGATTGGATTTGGGATCCGTATGTGGATTGGATTTGGGACCCGTATATGGAGTGGGCCTTATGTCATATGTGGATTGGATTTGGGATCCGTATGTGGATTGGATTTGGGACCCGTATATGAATTGGGCCTTATGTCATATGTGGATTGGATTTGGGATCCGTATGTGGATTGGATTTGGGACCCGTATATGGAGTGGGCCTTATGTCATATGTGGATTGGATTTGAGATCCGTATGTGGATTGGATTTTGGACCCGTATATGGATTGGGCCTTATGTCATATGTGGATTGGACTTGAGATCCGTATGTGGATTGGATTTGGGATCCGTATGTGGATTGGATTTGGAACCCATATATGGATTGGGCCTTCTTTTCATATGGGTAAATTTGAGGCCTTCATATGGGGTGAGCCTTATTGAGTTCATTTATTAGTCCTTTTTGAATCGGACTTAGGCTACAAATTGATTAGGACTCATTTGAATTTTGTCTCGATTCAAAGAAATTCCTATTTATTTCAATATCCCCTTTTATTTTATTTGGCGTCCGAAGAAAATTTTCTAATTTTATCGGGGAAACACCGTTATTTTATTTTTTTGTGGGATCCGAAGAAATTCCCTTTTTGGAATTATTTGGGGTCCGAAGAAGTTTCTATATATATTTTTTTTTTACTTAGGATCCGAAGGAAATCCACTTGAGGTTCAATGTAATTTGATTTGGGATCCGAAGCGGTTCATTTTTGGCTTAACCTAGGTTCAGATGTCCGAAGAAATCATCCGAACCAGTTTTTTTCTTTTTCTTTTTTTTTCTTTTCCTATTTTTTTTTTCTCTTTTCAGCCAAGAGGCGTCCGCAGAGGTTCCAAACCGGCTTTAAAGAAATTTATTTATTTTTTTTCTTTTTTCTTCTTCTTCTTTTTTTTTCTTTTCTTTCCTTTCTTTCTTTTTTTTCTCTTTTCTTTTCAACCTGAAGTAAGGGGCGTCCGAAGAGGTCCCAAACCGGCTTTCAAAGAAAATTTATTTATTTTTTTCCTTCTTTTCCTTCTTTCTTTTTTTTTCTCTTTTTTTTCTCTTTTCTTTTCTACCTGAAGTAAGGAGCGTCCGGAGAGGTCCCAAACCGGCTTTCAAAGAAAATTTATTTTTTTTTTTTTTCTTCTTATTATTTTTCTTTTCTTTTCAACCTGAAGTAAGGGGCGTCCGAAGAGGTCCGAAACCGGCTTTCAAAGAAAATTTATTTGTTTTTTTTTTTTTTTTTTTTTTCTTTTCTTTTCAACCTGAAGTAAGGGGCGTCCGAAGAGGTCCCAAACCGGTTTTCAAAGAAAATTTATTTATTTATTTATTTCTCTTTATTTTTTTTCTTTTCTTCTTTTCTTTTCTTTTTTTTTTTTTTTTTTCTTTTTCAACCTGAAGTAAGGGGCGTCCGAAGAGGTCCCAAACCGGCTTTCAAAGAAAATTTATTTATTTTTCTTCTTTTCCTTTTTTTTTTTTTTTTTTTCTTTTTTTTTTTTTTTTCTTTTTTTTTCAACCTGAAGTAAGGGGCGTCCGAAGAGGTCCCAAACCGGCTTTCAAAGAAAATTTATTTATTTTTTTTTTTCTTCTTTTCCTTTTTTTTCTTTTCTTTTCTTTCTTTCTTTCTTTTTTTTTCTCTTTTCTTTTCAACCTGAAGTAAGGGGCGTCCGAAGAGGTCCCAAACCGGCTTTCAAAAAAAATTTATTTATTTTTTTTTTTTTCTTTTCCTT
Source organism: Tillandsia fasciculata (assembly GCA_029168755.2). NCBI lineage: Eukaryota > Viridiplantae > Streptophyta > Magnoliopsida > Poales > Bromeliaceae > Tillandsia > Tillandsia fasciculata. Next base: position 18,427,158 of record CM054938.1, read on the forward strand.
TTTTTTCTTTTCTTTTCTTTTCTTTCTTTTTTTTCTCTTTTCTTTTCAACCTAAAGTAAGGGGCGTCCGAAGAGGTCCCAAACCGGCTTTCAAAGAAAATTTATTTATTATTTTTTTTTCTTCTTTTTTTTTTTCTTTTCTTTTCAACCTGAAGTAAGGGGCGTCCTAAGAGGTCCCAAACCGGCTTTTAAAAAAAATTTATTTATTTTTTTTTTTTTTTTTCCTTTTTTTTCTTTTCTTTTCAACCTGAAGTAAGGGGCGTCCGAAGAGGTCCCAAACCGGCTTTTAAAGAAAATTTATTTATTTTTTTCTTTTTTTTTTCCTTTTTTTCTTTTCTTTTCAACCTGAAGTAAAGGGGCGTCCGAAGAGGTCCCAAACCGGCTTTCAAAGAAAATTTATTTATTTTTTTTCTCTTTTTTTTTTCTTTTTTTTTTTTTTTATTATTATTTTTTTTTATTTACCTGAGAAATACGTCTGCAAAAATGGCCGAGGAAGTTGATTGGGGGTGCCGAGGAAGTTGACCGGAAGGGATGAGGAAGTTGACCGGAAGGGATGAGGAAGTTGACCGGAAGGGATGAGGAAGTTGACCGGAGGTGCTGACGAAGTTGACCGGAAGGGATGAGGAAGTTGACCGGAGGGGATGAGGAAGTTGACCGGAGGTGCTGACGTCTATCGGAGCTGTGGAATATGAGGCGGTTTTTTTTTTTTGGTAGAAATATGGAACAATATCGGACGTTCTCTTTGTCGTGGAAAAAGAATGGAAAGTTTTCTTTCTTTTTTTTTCTGTGGTGGTAAGAAAATGGAAAGTCCTCTGCCCAGGCAAAGGAAAATCTCCCCTTTTTATAGTGGGGAGGGTTGGAGAAATATCGTGTGGGATTCGTTGGGATTCGTTGAGGGGTTAGCGAAAAAATGTGGGTTCGTTGAGCAACGACGTGCGTTGGTTCGTTGAGGAAAATACGTGGGAACCTCGTTCAAATTTGAGGAAGTTATTATATTCGAATTTCAAATTTCAAATTTTAAATTTCAAATTTCAGATTTAAATTTTAAAATTGAAAGGATATGTTTAAAATTCAAATTGAGTATGTTCAAATATGTTGAGAGAATATGGTTGTATTTAAATTTCAAATGAATTTGTTCAAAATTGAATGATTATATTCAAATTTGAGAAAGTATGATCGTATTTAAATTTTACATTTCAAATTTCAAAATCGAGTATGTTCAAATTTCAAAATTGTGAGAATGTGGTTATATTCAAATTTCAAATTTTAAAATTGACCGATTATGTTCAAATTTCAATATGTGTTCAAATTTCAAAATTGAACGGTTATATTCGAATTTGAGGAAGTATGGTTGTGTTTGAATTTCAAATTTTAACGGTTAACGAATGAGGGAGTTTGCTTGAATTCAAAATTTGATTGGAATTTGGTTGGGGATTTAAATTTCGAATATGAATTTGGATAAATCGGCTGAAAGATATTTTGAGATAATTGATGGATGAAGGATTTCGGCTGAATTTAAAATTCAAATTTGAGTACAAGTGACGTTTGAGAGATATTTTCAACTTTGAGTATAGGTGACATTTGAGAGATATTTTGAAATTTCGTTAAAAATTTGAAATTCAAAATTCAAAATTCAAAGTTCAATTTGAACATAATTTTTGAAATTGAATATTTAAACAAGAAGTTGATTATAATGTAAGGCCCCGCTGGGCAGAAAAAAATAGGATCCGACTTAAAAATCGACGGAGTTTTGATGAGACCCGTAAGCTTGTGTTCACAAATGGCCTAAGCTTGTGTTCACAAATGGCCTATTAAAAAATTGAATTTGTTGGACCCAAATTATTAGTATGTTAAAAATTTTGGGCTTATACGGGGCTTATACAGACAAATCAATATTACGGACCAACCATAATCTTTCCCCCCCCTTTTTTTTTTTTAAAAAAAAAAAAATTTTTTTTACCTCAAACAAATGCCCCCCATCTTTTCGTTGTACAAGGTACGAGTACGGTGAAAAGATGCACATTCAATTGTTTTTCTCTCTTCATTTATTTTTCCACATATTTTTTTTCATTTTTTTTTTTTTGTACGCATCCAATTTGATTTATCAGTTTAATGACATGGCGGTCAATTGAATATGGCTCGCTCAGTTTAGTGACATGGCGGTCGATATGAATATGGATCGCTCAGTTTAGTGACATGGCAGTCTATTTAATATGTGTTGCTCAGTTTATTGACATGGCGGTCGATATGAGTATGGGTCGCTCAGTTTAGTGACATGGCGGTCGATATGGGTATGGGTTGCTCAGTTTATTGACATGGCAGTCGATATGAATATATGTTGGTCAGTTTAGTGACATAGCGGTCGATATGAATATATATTGGTCAGTTTAGTGACATGGCGGTCGATATGAATATGGGTCGCTCAGTTTATTGACATGGCGGTCGATATGAATATGAGTTTAGTTTAATGACTTTCCGGTCGTTTGGATTTGGGTTTAGTTTAATGACTTTTCGGTCGTTTGAAATTGAGTTTAGTTTAATGACTTTTCGGTCGTTTGAAATGGGGTTTAGTTTAATGACTTTTCGGTCGTTTGGGATTGGGTTTAGTTTAATGACTTTTCGGTCGTTTGGGATTGGGTTTAGTTTAATGACTTTTCGGTCGTTGGGAATTTGGGTTTAGTTTAATGACTTTTCGGTCGTTTGGGATTGGGTTTAGTTTAATGACTTTTCGATCGTTGGGATTGGGTTTAGTTTAATGACTTTTCGGTCGTTTGAACTGGGTTTAGTTTAATGACTTTTCGGTCGTTTGAACTTGGGTTTAGTTTAATGACTTTTCGGTCGTTTGGATTTGGGTTTAGTTTAATGACTTTTCGGTCGTTTGGGTTTAGATTTAGTTTAATGACTTTTCGGTCGTTTGTACTTGGGTTTAGTTTAATGACTTTTCGGTCGTATGAAATTGGGTTTAGTTTAATGACTTTTCGGTCGTTTGGGATTGGGTTTAGTTTAATGACTTTTCGGTCGTTGGGATTGGGTTTAGTTTAATGACTTTTCGGTCGTTTGAACTTGGGTTTAGTTTAATGACTTTTCGGTCGTTTGAAATTGGGTTTAGTTTAATGACTTTTCGGTCGTTTGAAATTGGGTTTAGTTTAATGACTTTTCGGTCGTTTGAACTTGGGTTTAGTTTAATGACTTTTCGGTCGTATGAAATTGGGTTTAGTTTAATGACTTTTCGGTCGTTTGAAATTGGGTTTAGTTTAATGACTTTTCGGTCGTTTGGATTTGGGTTTAGTTTAATGACTTTTCGGTCGTTTGTACTTGGGTTTAGTTTAATGACTTTTCGGTCGTATGAAATTGGGTTTAGTTTAATGACTTTTCGGTCGTTTGAACTTGGGTTTAGTTTAATGACTTTTCGGTCGTTTGAACTTGGGTCTAGTTTAATGACTTTTCGGTCGTTTGAAATTGGGTTTAGTTTAATGACTTTTCGGTCGTTTGGATTGAGTTTAGTTTAATGACTTTTCGGTCGTTTGGAATTGGGTTTAGTTTAATGACTTTTCGGTCGTTTGGATTCGGGTTTAGTTTAATGACTTTTCGGTCGTTTGAACTTGGGTCTAGTTTAATGACTTTTCGGTCGTTTGAAATTGGGTTTAGTTTAATGACTTTTCGGTCGTTTGGCTTGGGTTTAGTTTAATGACTTTTCGGTCGTTTGAAATTGGGTTTAGTTTAATGACTTTTCGGTCGTTTGGATTTGGGTCTAGTTTAATGACTTTTCGGTCGTTTGAAATTGGATTTAGTTTAATGACTTTTCGGTCGTTTGAAATTGGGTTTAGTTTAATGACTTTTCGGTCGTTTGGATTTGGGTTTAGTTTAATGACTTTTCGGTCGTTTGGATTTGGGTTTGTGAGTCGATTAAGTTGACTGAGCAGATTTATTTGGAGTTAGCTCGGTTTGAACTCTTGATTTGTTTCAGTTCGGGTGGAGCTGGTTTGCTTGATTTGGATCATCCCTGAAGTTTGGTTTGTACCTTTGTTCAGGTTTGGTTCAAATTTAATTGGTTTGAACCTTTTGTATTTGATTTGGGCTGAGCCGGTTTAGGCTTTCACTTGATTTGTCCATTTTGAATTTGATTTGAGTCGAACCGTTATACTTTGGTTCAGAACCCTTTGAGACATGGTTTAGGTCGAACCCTTATGACTTAGTTCGAGACCCTTTGAATTCAATTTCGATCGGGCCCTTATAATCCGGCTCGACTTGGACCCTTCTGCAGTCCGGTTTGGTTCGGCTCGTAACCTTATGGTTAGGTTCGAAATCCGTTTGAACTTGAAACTCCATTGCATCTGGTTTGGATTTGGTTTGAGTCCCTCTCTTTGCGGTTTGGCTCAAATCCCTTTGACTTTGATTTGGGGACGAGCTGGTGCATGGTCCAGTTCATATGATTCGACCTAAATTCGATTTAGGTTTAACTGGCTTATAATTTGGGGACATTCTTTTTTTTTTTTTTTTTTTTTTTTGTATTGAAATATATGATTTTATTTTGTCTGGGAAGCAAACGAAATTGTTGTATATAACTGACCCTAAGATCAGTTAGCGTAGATTATTTGAAAAAAATATGGGTTTATTTTGAAGAAAGAATGTATTGGTGGCAATCGGGCGCCCATATGGGTTTTCACCCGATACCTTTCCCTAACTTTTGCCTGTGAGTTCAAATTGTGTATTCTCACAGCGGGGATCCCATTTTTGCCTGTGGGGTTATACCACAGCGGGAATGATTTTTTTTTTTTTTTTTTTTTTTTTTTTTTTTTTTGCTATTGAAAAATACTAGCAAATAAAATTGCTGGGCATAACCGGTCCTAAAATCAGTTAGCTGTCATAGACAAAATATGTTTGAGTATTGAAAAATATGGGTTTATTTTGGTTTATTTTGAAAAATATGGGTTTATTGAAAAATATGGATTTTTTTTTTTTTTTTAAAGAAAAATATGTTTTGGTGGCAATCGGGCGCCCACATGGGTTTTCACCCGATGCCCTCCCCTAACTTTTGCCTGTGAGTTCGAATGGTGTATTCTCACAGCGGGGATCCCATTTTTGCCTGTGAGGTTATACCACAGCTGGGAATGGTTTTTTTTTTTTTTTTTTTTTTTTTTTTGAGAAAGATTTTATTCTTTTTTTTTTTCTTTTTTTCGAGATTTTTTTCTTTTTTTTTCTTTTTTTTTCTTTTTTTTTTTGAGGTTTTTTTTTTTTTTTTTTTTTTTTTTTTTTTTTTTTTTTTTTTTTTTTTTTTTTTTTTTTTGTTCTTCGAAAATATGAGCTTGCCTTTGAATACCATCCTTTTGGATGTAGGTGAGTAGATGAGCTGTTCACCTACGGGTCAGTGAAGAGGATTGGATATGCCCCCATTAGATTATTTTTTCAAGGTTGCACCCGAGGAATTGACCATATTGTGTACAAGTATTAAGATTTACCTTTATCGCTTTTTTTTTCTTTTTTTTTTTTTTTTTTTTGTATATATATTAAAGGTCTCAAAGATGGAAGGAAAAGTCATGTCCCACCGGGCATGCCATTTTGTCTGCAATCTCGAATGACTCATCCCGCGCGGTTCCTCTCTTTTTTTTTTCGGGTTTCCCGTGGGATGGTATTCACGATTCAGATGAGTATTTGTATGTTGATGGGTGTATGTGGGTATCAGGTTTTGCGGATTCATGACTTCCAATAGACGCAAGCATCTATTGTTAATTATCCCCATGTGATTGGGGCACCTTCGATTAAGAGACCTTTGTGAGGAGGATAGAATAAATCGTATCCTAATAATTGACTAAATCCTAAGTATATATGTTAGGATTTAGCTGGGTTTGAAATTGACTTGATCCCAATTATGTGTGTTGAGAACTAGTCGATATTAAACTCTAATTATATGTGTTAGAGTTTAATTGGGTTCAATTGGCTCTAAGTATATGTATTAGAGTCCAGTTATATTTGATTCCATATTTGGCGTATGTTCCAAAGTGGAGACAAGACCAAACCCCAGGGATATGTATTGAGTTGGGTCGGATTTGATGTTACTCGAAAGTAGGAGGTGGCTAGGTCCTATATGTATTAGGATTGGCCGAGTTTGATATGTTTTTCACTCTAGTTATATATGCTAGAATGAGAGATTGACTAACCCTAAGTATATGTATTAGGATTAGTTGAATTGATTTGGTTTCTACTCTAGATATATGTGCCAGAGTAAAAGGTTAACTACACCCTAAGTATATGTATTAGGGTTAGTTTGATTGATTTGGATGAACTCTAAGTATATGTGTTAGAGCCCGATCAAATTTGATTCGACTAAATTCTAAGTATATGATTTTAGAATCTAGTCGGTTTGGATGTAGTTTTGCCTTAATTATATGTGTTAAGGCGATGAGATTGAATGGGTTTTGGGTTTTATTTATGGATCAAATAGGTTTTGGTCTTTTAATTGTGGATCAAATGGGTTTTGGGTTTTATTTGTGGATCAAATGGGTTTTGGGTTTTATTTGTGAATCGGCTTATATTGTATATGGACTGGATTTGGGATAGTATGTGGACTGAGCCTATGTCATATGTAGATTTGATTTCGTGCCCATATATGGACTGGATTTGGGACCCGTATATGGATTGGCCTTATGTCATATGTGGATTGAGATCCGTATGTGGATTGGATTTGGGACAATATGTGGACTGAGCCTATGTCATATGTGGATTTGATTCCGTGCCCATATATGGACTGGATTTGGGACCCGTATATGGATTGGGCCTTATGTCATATGTGGATTGAGATCCGTATGTGGATTGGATTTGGGATCCGTATATGGATTGGGCCTTATGTCATATGTGGATTGGATTTGAGATCCGTATGTGGATTGGATTTGGGACCCGTATATGAATTGGGCCTTATGTCATATGTGGATTGGATTTGGGATCCGTATGTGGATTGGATTTGGGACCCGTATATGGAGTGGGCCTTATGTCATATGTGGATTGGATTTGGGATCCGTATGTGGATTGGATTTGGGACCCGTATATGAATTGGGCCTTATGTCATATGTGGATTGGATTTGGGATCCGTATGTGGATTGGATTTGGGACCGTATATGGAGTGGGCCTTATGTCATATGTGGATTGGATTTGAGATCCGTATGTGGATTGGATTTGGGACCCGTATATGGATTGGGCCTTATGTCATATGTGGATTGGACTTGAGATCCGTATGTGGATTGGATTTGGGATCCGTATGTGGATTGGATTTGGAACCCATATATGGATTGGGCCTTCTTTTCATATGGGTAAATTTGAGGCCTTCATATGGGGTGAGCCTTATTGAGTTCATTTATTAGTCCTTTTTGAATCGGACTTAGGCTACAAGTTGATTAGGACTCATTTGAATTTTGTCTCGATTCAAAGAAATTCCTATTTATTTCAATATCCCCTTTTATTTTATTTGGCGTCCGAAGAAAATTTTCTAATTTTATCGGGGAAACACCGTTATTTTATTTTTTTGTGGGATCCGAAGAAATTCCCTTTTTGGAATTATTTGGGGTCCGAAGAAGTTTCTATATATATTTTTTTTTTACTTAGGATCCGAAGGAAATCCACTTGAGGTTCAATGTAATTTGATTTGGGATCCGAAGCGGTTCATTTTTGGCTTAACCTAGGTTCGGATGTCCGAAGAAATCATCCGAACCGGTTTTTTTCTTTTTCTTTTTTTTTCTTTTCCTATTTTTTTGTTCTCTTTTCAGCCAAGAGGCGTCCGCAGAGGTTCCAAACCGGCTTTAAAGAAATTTATTTATTTTTTTCTTTTTCTTTCTTCTTCTTCTTTTTTCTTTTCTTTCCTTTCTTTCTTTTTTTTCTCTTTTCTTTTCAACCTGAAGTAAGGGGCGTCCGAAGAGGTCCCAAACCGGCTTTCAAAGAAAATTTATTTATTTTTTTCCTTCTTTTCCTTCTTTCTTTTTTTTTCTCTTTTTTTTCTCTTTTCTTTTCAACCTGAAGTAAGGAGCGTCCGGAGAGGTCCCAAACCTGCTTTCAAAGAAAATTTATTTATTTTTTTTTTCTTCTTATTATTTTTCTTTTCTTTTCAACCTGAAGTAAGGGGCGTCCGAAGAGGTCCGAAACTGGCTTTCAAAGAAAATTTATTTGTTTTTTTTTTTTTTTTTTTCTTTTCTTTTCAACCTGAAGTAAGGGGCGTCCGAAGAGGTCCCAAACCGGTTTTCAAAGAAAATTTATTTATTATTTATTTCTCTTTATTTTTTTTCTTTTCTTCTTTCTTTTCTTTTTTTTTTTTTTCTTTTTCTTTTCAACCTGAAGTAAGGGGCGTCCGAAGAGGTCCCAAACCGGCTTTCAAAGAAAATTTATTTATTTTTTCTTCTTTTCCTTTTTTTTTCTTTTCTTTTCTTTCTTTCTTTTTTCTCTTTTCTTTTCAACCTGAAGTAAGGGGCGTCCGAAGAGGTCCCAAACCGGCTTTCAAAGAAAATTTATTTATTTTTTTTTTCTTCTTTTCCTTTTTTTTCTTTTCTTTTCTTTCTTTTTTTTTTTTTTCTTTTCTTTTCAACCTGAAGTAAGGGGCGTCCGAAGAGGTCCCAAACCGGCTTTCAAAGAAAATTTATTTATTTTTTTTTCTTCTTTTCCTTTTTTTTCTTTTCGTTTCTTTTCTTTCTTTTTTTTCTCTTTTCTTTTCAACCTGAAGTAAGGGGCGTCCGAAGAGGTCCCAAACCGGCTTTCAAAGAAAATTTATTTATTTATTTTTTTTTCTTCTTTTTTTTTCTTTTCTTTTCAACCTGAAGTAAGGGGCGTCCGAAGAGGTCCCAAACCGGCTTTTAAAGAAAATTTATTTATTTTTTTCTTTTTTTTTTCCTTTTTTTTTTTTTTTTTTCAACCTGAAGTAAGGGGCGTCCGAAGAGGTCCCAAACCGGCTTTTAAAGAAAATTTATTTATTTTTTTCTTTTTTTTTCCTTTTTTTTCTTTTCTTTTCAACCTGAAGTAAGGGGCGTCCGAAGAGGTCCCAAACCGGCTTTCAAAGAAAATTTATTTATTTTTTTCTCTTTTTTTCTTTTTTTTTTTATTATTATTATTTTTTTTTTATTTACCTGAGAAATACGTCTGCAAAAATGGCCGACGAAGTTGATTGGGGGTGCCGAGGAAGTTGACCGGAAGGGATGAGGAAGTTGACCGGAAGGGATGAGAAAGTTGACCGGAAGGGATGAGAGTTGACGAAGTTGACCGGAAGGGATGCTGGAAGTTGACCGGAAGGGATGAGGAAGTTGACCGGAGGGGATGAGGAAGTTGACCGGAGGTGCTGACGTCTATCGGAGCTGTGGAATATGAGGCGGTTTTTTTTTTTGGTAGAAATATGGAACAATATCGGACGTTCTCTTTGTCGTGGAAAAAGAATGGAAAGTTTTCTTTCTTTTTTTTTCTGTGGTGGTAAGAAAATGGAAAGTCCTCTGCCCAGGCAAAGGAAAATCTCCCTTTTTATAGTGGGGAGGGTTGGAGAAATATCGTGTGGGATTCGTTGGGATTCGTTGAGGGGTTAGCGAAAAAATGTGGGTTCGTTGAGCAACGACGTGCGTTGGTTCGTTGAGGAAAATACGTGGGAACATCGTTCAAATTTGAGGAAGTTATTATATTCGAATTTCAAATTTCAAATTTTAAATTTCAAATTTCAGATTTAAATTTTAAAATTGAAAGGATATGTTTAAAATTCAAATTGAGTATGTTCAAATATGTTGAGAGAGTATGGTTGTATTTAAATTTCAAATGAATATGTTCAAAATTGAATGATTATATTCAAATTTGAGAAAGTATGATCGTATTTAAATTTTAAATTTCAAATTTCAAAATCGAGTATGTTCAAATTTCAAAATTGTGAGAATGTGGTTATATTCAAATTTCAAATTTTAAAATTGACCGATTATGTTCAAATTTCAATATGTGTTCAAATTTCAAAATTGAACGGTTATATTCGAATTTGAGGAAGTATGGTTGTGTTTGAATTTCAAATTTTAACGGTTAAGGAATGAGGGAGTTTGCTTGAATTCAAAATTTGATTGGAATTTGGTTGGAGATTTAAATTTCGAATATGAATTTGGATAAATCGGCTGAAAGATATTTTGAGATAATTGATGGATGAAGGATTTCGGCTGAATTTAAAATTCAAATTTGAGTACAAGTGACGTATAGGTGACATTTGAGAGATATTTTGAAATTTCGTTAAAAATTTAAAATTCAAAATTCAAAATTCAAAGTTCAATTTGAACATAATTTTTGAAATTGAATATTTAAACAAGAAGTTGATTATAATGTAAGGCCCCGCTGGGCAGAAAAAAATAGGATCCGACTTAAAAATCGACGGAGTTTTGATGAGACCCGTAAGCTTGTGTTCACAAATGGCCTAAGCTTGTGTTCACAAATGGCCTATTAAAGAATTGAATTTGTTGGACCCAAATTATTAGTATGTTAAAAATTTTGGGCTTATACGGGGCTTATACAGACAAATCAATATTACGGACCAACCATAATCTTTTCCCCCCCTTTTTTTTTTTTTTTAAAAAAAAAATAATTTTTTTTTACCTCAAACAAAATATACATGTACCTTTCCCAGCTCACAAAATGAATACATCCAGCTGGCCGAAGCCAGACCCAAAATAAAAGGAAAATACAACCGTCTGAGTGTACAGGGGATACATCAAAACTACTGAACTCGGTATCAGGGAAGTAGCTAACTAGTCAACGATCCTCTTACCTCGATCCAGGGAAGAGGGTCCCACAACTCCAGCAGAGGACTCTGCAAAACAAAGGGGAAAAGAAAAGGGAAAACAGTGGGGGGTGAGAACTACTATAAAAACAGTAGCCTCCCCTAGTGGGTAAACCTCAACTCAGACATGCCCACTAAGACTACTAGAGACGAAAATAAAACAAGGATGGTAAGCTATAAATATGATAACTGATAAAAGCTACCACTAATATGCCTCTAAAATAATAAGCTAAAAGAGTAGCTAAATGTATGCATCAGGGTATATATGCCTGCCTGGGTAACCCAACCTAGACCCCGGTGAACACCGGTACTGCCTGCTATGCCTACTAACTCACAACTCAGCTGCGGGATGCAGACCGGCTCCTGACCGGCACGGTCCCATCCTATGGGCAATAGACCGGCTCCTGACCGGCACGGTCACACATACACACACTCCGGAGTGGCACTCGAGGGGAGCGACCCTCACGAGTGAATAAGTCGCCATAAGTAACCTGGTATAGTAGGACTGAATCAAGACTCTAATCAAGTGGGAAAACCCCTCCACTAAAAGGAAATCTGATCCCCTCTCCTCCAATCTGATGCATTAGTAACAACCCGGTCAACCGCCCAAAATCCGCGGTTGCCGCAAATACCCTGTCATCAAACCTGCTTGTCCCAAATCCCCAATCCCTGACTACACTATCCCAGCCCCTACTCTATCCTGAGCATAATATCCCCTAAACTAGCCAACAGGAGAAAGAATAAAAAGCATGGTTTCTCCTAAGTCAATTCCAGTATGATAGTGTAACAGAAAATAGTGGCCTAACTAGGTGACCATACAAGCATGCAAAGTCCTTTACTTAGCAAAATAATCTCAGTGTTCCAATTCTTACAAGAATTACAGTATGCCTTTGTTTGAATATCTGAAGTACTAACGTGCCATAAGCTAATTTATACACATACATAAGTCTCCCAATTATACATAAAGCATGATATGATTTTAGCCGATTATTACCAAAAGGTTTAAGCAATTGTTCCCAGGGATTCTAATCAACTTAACATTTGTAAGAATTACCATTTATTAGTACCTAGTCCTCTAAAGATGCAAGTATCAACCACAAGTCCATTTCTTCCAATTAAGCATGCTATATTCATTCCACTAGTATAGTAGCAACATTACATAGGACTAGCTCCAATATGCCTAGTGGGTTATCACAAGTAGGAGGTTAACAACGGTACCCACCTCGAAAGCTAAATCCTTGTCCAACGGTGAAATCCAAGCTCAACACGAAGATTCGCCACAACACTGATCACAACAACCCCAAAGAATACAATTAATCATACAACCAATACAACATCACATTCAAATACATACTGTCCAAATACCAACAATCCAATTTCGGGCAATTTTCACCTGCGAGTTGATCCCAGAAAAATCCAAGAAAAATACTGCTGCGTTCATCGCGACGAGCCGGTCGAAACGAGTACCTACACGTCCCAAACCGAGCTTTGTACATCAAGATAAAAATCCAACATGGGGACCCTCTCAAAACAGTCCAATACAAAAATCTGTGACACTGTGCTCAAGAAAACAGAGTTTTTCACCTTCGGAAAATACTTAGAAAAATCTGAGAAAATTCCAGGGGATTCCTTGCGAAGTGTAGATGCAAATCGACTCTTGGAACGCCTCAATCCGACGCCTGAGCGCGAAGATATCGCCAAAATACTGTGGTGCTGTCCAAAAACTCCGCCACAAAAAAAGGGTCAAAAGAAAGCAACACCAAGATAGACTCAAAACGAGGGAAAGCTCAAACACCAAAGTTCTAGTCCTACCTATTGTGAATCCAACGGCGCAAGACTCGACAAAAACGGAGGTCGGAGTAGGCCGGGGGAGTCCTTGCACCGAAACGCGACGAAAAAGATCCCAAATGAACGAGCGTCGCGCTTGCGCCGTAAAATCGAAATCTCAAAGAGTGTGCCACCGAAAATTCCAGCGATCCACCGGTGGTACCAGCACTGGCAGGGGAGCAACTTCTCTTCTTCACCCCCTGTGTGAAAGTGAGAAGAGGAGGAAGAAAAGCCCACCTCAATCTCACTCGGAGTTAAAGAACTCAAGAAACCCAAAAAAACAATTCAGGAAATTCCCTTTGTGTCCCCAGAACACGGGACACCGTAGAGGGCCGCTCAGAAGCTGTAGTGCACCGATTTCTGCAAAATAGCGAAACTCAGCAAAAATACTTGTAACACATTTCAAATGTAATTACAAGTGAGTTGGACGCATTTCGAATCGACGCAAAAGCCGTTGAGTCGAAAAGTGAGTTGGCGTTGAGAATATGAAGCTTCAATTGTGAAGCTCAGGTCATTGTTTGGCGATTTTCGCGAAATGGCGAAACTCAGCAAAAATACTTGTAACACATTTCAAATGTAATTACAAGTGAGTTGGAAGCATTTCGAATCGACGCAAAAGCCGTTGAGTCGAAAAGTGAGTCGTAGTTAAGAGTTGAAGCTTCAAATTTGCAAAACTTAAGTTTTCGTTCGCCGAATTCACAAAATGGCGAAATGCGGCGAAAAGACTTGTAACATATTTTAAATATGATTACAGTCGAGTTCGGTGCATTTCGAACCGACGCGAAGAGCATCGGGTCGAAAAGTGACTTAAACCCCGAGGACTTTGCAAAAATTCAGAAATTCTGAATTTTGTGATCGCGAAGCTTTTTCGGAGCCCTGTTTCGAAGACTTAGAGTAATCAAAAAATTTAAAATAAATCATGGGGTGTCTCAGAAAAGTTTCCTGATTAAAAGGAGTAAGGTGCCGAGGTGAGCAATTGAAGGAAAATAGGAGAACAAAGCGAAGAAAAATGCTTCAAAAATTCTGAAACTGCAGTTTTTGCTGATGCAGTTTATCACGAAGCTTTTTCGGGGCTCTCTTTCGAGGGCTTAGAGTAGCCCAAAAATTTAAAAGAAATCGTGGAGAGTTTAAGAAAAATTTGTAGAATAAAGGGGAAAAGAAAAATTTTGATTTCTATTTTCCAGTTGACGGCAAAACGCGGAGGAACATGGGTACCCGAAATTGCTCCCAGCAGGGCAAAAACTGCAGTATTTAAGGGCGTTTTGGGGAATCCGGTTTTTTGTTGGGGGCAAAAGTGTAATTGCACACTTCCCCTCCAACTACCCCTCTGCAGAATAATAAATGCCTCCTCCCTCTCTTTTGAAAGGAAATGTCTATTGGTACACCTCTTTAAGGGGTGTAGATCGTACACCCCGTTAATGGACGGGTTGGATTAAAGTGCATAGTAAGGAGGTGATATTTTCACTCCTAATTTCACAGATCATACTCTTTCCCTCCTTTTCTTTCCCTTTCTATTCAGAGCACCCTACCCTCTCCTCCCGCTCCCTCTCTCTCTCTCTCTCTCGAGACTACAAGTCTCTCTCTCTCTCTCTCTCTCTCTCTCTCTCTCTCTCTCTTGCTTCGACAATCTACGAGGCCTTCGCGAGGGCGACGCCCCCTATCAGGCCACTATCCCGCCACGATCCCTTACGTCGATGAGAAGCTCTGTGTATGCTTCCATCCCCTCGGCCCCTCGGCCCCTCTGCCCCTCTCACTCTCTGTTGTTTCGACGATCTACGACACCTTCGCGAGGGGGACGCCATATGTACATTTCAATCCCCTCATTTTATTCTCTATTTTTTTTCTACAGTAATGCTATGGCTAAACCCTGTTACGATGTGTTTTTTTCATTCAATGTTCCTGTACATAATCCTACTATTACAATGTGTACCGGTACTTCTTGTTCCTGTACACAATCCTTGTATTGGTACCCAGGATTTAGGGTTTAGGTACAAATGGGGAACACAATCATTGTACCGGTACCCAGGATTTAGTACCGGTACAAATGGGGAACACAATCATTGTATCGGTACCCAGGATTTAGTACCGGTACAAATGGGGAACACAATCATTGTACCGGTACCCAGGATTTAGTACCGGTACAAATGGGGAACACAATCCTTGTATCGGTACCCAGGATTTAGTACCGGTATAAATGGGGAACACAATCATTGTACCGGTACCCAGGATTTAGTACCGGTACAATAGGGAACACAATCCTTGTACCGGTACCCTGGATTTAGTACCGGTACAAATGGGGAACACAATCATTGTACCGGAACCCTGGATTTACTACCGGTACAAATGGGGAACACAATCCTTGTACCGGTACCCTGGATTTAGTACCGGTACAAATAGGGAACACAAGCCTTGTACCGGTACCCATGGTTGTGTACCGGTACACACGGGGTACACAAATCCTTGGTACACATGGGGTAGATAATCCTGGGTAAAATTTATTTAATATTGAAAATTATCTCTCTATCTCTCTCTCACTAGTAGTATTAAATGTAGGTTATTAAATATAGGTTAATGCTTTTAGTAACTTTGCAGGTATCATTTTCCTAAAACAACACTGCTAGCTGTACACCCTTTGAGAAAGCTGTATAGCTTACACCCTTAAGAGGGTAGTGGGATGAAAATGCTTAATAGGAGACCTTTATTAAATGTAGGTTAATGATTTTATTAAGTTATCTTAGTTAATACCACTGAAAATTATACCACTGAAAGTTATCTCTATTATCTTAGTTACCTTAGTTATTATACACCCTTAACAGAGGGGCCCCCAAATGTAAAGTAATTTTCCACTCTATTCAGTGTACGAAAAATTTTTAATTGAAAAAATATTTGCAAAATTAAAAATAGTGTAAAGTTGGATTCTGTACACTCATATATACAAAAGACTACCCTTGTAGGCTGTCCAAATTCAAGCAGATATGTAAATATAGTCAAAAGTTGGCGTTGTTATTTGGTGTAGCTTTGTTAACAGAGGGTTCACATCGATATCTAGCTTTGTAAATATCTCTAGTCCAAATGCAAGTAGGAGCTGCCAATTGGTTTAGGGAACAGCCTTAGATGGGTTCTGTACAGTCATATATCAAACAATAGGGAACACTTGTAGGCATCATTGGTTTTGTGGTACAGTCTATATATAGCTCTTATTATAGCTGTGTAGGGATTTCAAGATAGGGGTTAAGATGTAGGAATGGTAGCTTTTTTCTGTCCTGAGAACTGTTATTTGTACACCTCTGCTTGCGATGTATAGGTTACACCCTTAACATAGGGGACTCGGATGGACATAAGTTATCTTTCTTATCATACAGCCCTGCTTGAGCTAGAATTAAAGATGAAAGAAGGTTTTTTTCCCTTGTACCGGCGTGTTTGGAACGCACATAGTTAATTGGGTAGTTTATGGAGCCGAATATCGCAGCGTAGATGTTGGATGAGCAGGCAGTGACGAGTCTTGAGCAGCTGTGCTTTGATTTTTCCGTGTTGAAGCACCGGCGAATGGGATAATACAAATGTCGGTAATATGTTATTGGACGGGCATCTCGTTGGGATTTGGTCATCGGAGTAGAAAATGATTGCGAAGCGTAATGCGCCTAGGCACACCCTAGCCGCATTAAACTTCGCAATCATCTTCTGCTCCGAGGCAATGGATCCCAAACCAGATGCCCGTCCAATAACATATTACCGACATTTGTATTATCCCATTCGCCGGTGCTTCAACACGGAAAAATCAAAGCACAGCTACTCAAGACTCGTCACTGCCTGCTCATCCAACGTCTCCGCTGCGATATTCGGCTCCATAAACTACCCAATTAACTATGTGCTTCACCTAGAATTTAAGATGAAAGAAGGTTTTTTTCCTTGTACCGGGGTGTATAAATACCGGTACAAGGGAAGAAAACAATCTTTTTTTTGGTCTATAAATAGAATGGCGTTGATATAAAATAGCAGGTACAAGGTAAAGTAGGGGTTAATATGTTGACTTTTGACCGATATAGGAGAGCGCCCATTTATGGTTTATTCCAATGTACTATATAATATGTAATAGGATGTTTTGACAATTACATTATATATAATAATATGTTAATAGTTTACGGTTTAGCGTTTAGTAGAACATGTAGATCATATAATGCTCCTTTGTAATTTGGTTAGTATTAATGTGGAACATGTATTAGCTGTAAGGATACATTTTGAGGGTATAGTAGAATAATGCCTTTACAAATAATCTGTAAAAATACAAATCCTATATATACATTATATATAATTTTTCGTAAATTCCACAAATATTTTTCTCTCTCCCTCTCTCGGTTGAAAACTCACCCACTCTCTCTCTCCCTCTCTCGGTTGGAGGAGGAAACGAAAGAGAAAAAGAAGAAGGAAAGAAGAAAGAAGAAAGAAGAAAGAAAAAGGAAAGAAGAAAGAAGAAAGAAGAAAGAAGGAAGAGAAAAAGGTGTTCTCTCTCTCTCTCTCTCTCTCTCTCTCTCTCTCTCTCTCTCTCTCTCTCTTGGCAGGAAAGGGGAAGAAACAAAAAAAAATATAGGAAACAAGGGAGTGGCTGCAGCAACAGCATGCGCTACAGCTGCTGCTGCTTCAATGCAGTAGCAGCTGCACTATGCTGCTGCCCAGCTGCTGTTGCTCAGCAGCAGCTGGGCAGCAATGGTTGCTGCGCAAGGCAGCTGCAATGCTGCCTTGCGCAGCTGCTGGGACTGCAGCAGCAGCTGCTGCTACAAGCAGCAGCAGCAGCTGCAAGCACTGCTGCCTGGGCAGCAGCTGTGCAAGCTGCTGCCCAACAGCAGATCCAGGAAGAAAAAAAAAAAAAAAAAAAAAAAAAAAAAAGAGAGAGAGAGGTAGAATCTGCCTTGGCAGCTGCACTCGCAGCTGCCTTGGCAGCTGCATTGGCAGCTGCAATGTGTAGCTGCAGGGCAGCTGCATTTGCAGCTGCCTTGGCAGCTGCCTGGTGCAGCTGCAGCAGAAGCTGCTGCTTGGGCAGCAGCTATGCATGCTGCTGCCCAGTAGCAGGGGGAAATTGACAAAAAAAAAAAAAAAAAAAAAAAAAAAAAAAAAAAAGAGAAATTGCAAATTCTGATTTTTGCCAATGTGCAAAATCGAAAATTTGAGGGAATTGCTCAAATTGAGCTCCTCTCCAATTTTTTAATGCAAATTTTGATTTTTTGCCAAAGTGCAAAATCGGTAAATTGGGGGAATCGCTCAAATTGAGTTTCTCTCTAATTTTTAAATGCAATTTCTTGATTTTGCCAATGTGCAAAAATCGATAATTAAAAGGAATTGCTCAAATTGAGTTCCTCCCCAATTTTTGAATGCAGAGTTTTGACTTTTGGCCATGTGCAAAATCGATAATTGGGGTAATTGCTCAAATTGAGTTTTTCCTAAATTTTTGGAGCATTTTGGCCCATGGCCAAAGAGAGCAAATTTCTCTTTGGCAATATGCTAAGGGGGGGCTGTTCTTCTCCCATTTTTGTTAGCCAATCCAAAAATAGCCTTTTTGTGAGAAAGTGATCAAATAGGGATTTTTCCTTTTAGTTGTCAAAGAGGTTCAGTTTTATCGTTTTATTGGAATTAGTGAGTTATGTAGAGTGATTGCTTCATGATTTTTCTTTCCTTACAATTTAGGGAAACCTCGGAGATCAAAAAGCGAAATTCGTCTCTTTCAAGAACAGGGGAAAACATCGAGGTGGGGGATTCTTCCGAAAATGGGTGATCTCTCTCCTTTGTCCTTTGTTTTTCTGACCTAGAAGCATGCTAGTAAGCATGTAGGCTGTTAGGGTCAAGAATGAGAATGAATAGGGTTTAGCCCTAAAAGCAGTTATATTAAACCTATTGTAGGTTAAGTTTGCATTAGTATAAATAGCAAAGGATAAATATGAGAATGATCATGTTAGGGTATAACCCTAAGAATCATGTAAAAGCATAAGAGAAATGCATGATGGTTGTAAGACCTAGGAGAAAACAAGGACAAATGAATGGATGCAAAACTAGGAGAAAACCTTGGTTAAGGGTTTAACGAGTGGCATGATAACTTAGGAGTTAAACCTAGATGAACGAGTGGCATTGTCTTAGGAAATAACCTAAGGTGGATTATAGAGTGTTCAACATAGAGTCAAATGTACTCTAGGTTTTGTGGAGAAGAGCAAACATAGAGTCAAGGATACTCTAAGCTAAAAGGAAAATGTAATTGGAAATGATAAACTCTAAGCAAAAAGGGGATGGAATTAGAGTTTTTAAAACTTAAGCTAAGGTGAAAACTGGGAAATAGAGTTAATAAACTCTAAGTCAATTGAAATTGAGTGTAACTAGTGTCTCTATGACATAGAGTCGCCTTGAGGGTAATTACAACACAAGGTTGTAAATTGAGAACAAGTAAAGAAAAGTATAAAAATGGGCTAAGGAGCTAAGGGACTCTAGCCTTCGAGATCCTCGTTTGGAGTTGTCGGGATCGTTCTACATTCAGGTGGGTTATCTTCGGTCCGGGCTTTATCTTTTCGGCCCTCTAGTTGCTTTAGTCCAGTCGGACACCTGTTCTTGATTAGCCCTGATGATTTTATCTATATGCCACATGATCTTTCCTAATAGACATTGATTTCTTTAGACATATCATGTATATCTGCTTGTCAGCTTTTATATCTTAGCGCATAGATGTCATGATCTGATTATACCTGCTATTTCTTGTCACCAGAGATACTTGCTTCCATATTTTAGATATGCATGATAGACCTATGATTGATATACAGACATATGCATCCCTGTCGGGATTTTGCTCAGATATACTTACTTCTTGTATTCCAGACTGCATGATATGAGATATGATTGATACACAGATACCTGCATCCCTGTTGGGATTTTTCCCGGCTTGTTGCCGATTACCCGGTCGTTGGACCGCGAGCTTGAGCATAGCATGATTGATCGCCACGCACCGCTGTACGTCACGTACACTGACGGTTTGGCCACCGTCACAGTGTTCTTTACCGGTAAAGTGGTCTAGAGAAAGGACCCGTGAGCCCCCAAATAGCACCAGTGGGTGCGGGGTTATGTCAGCCAGATAGGTGCCAGATAGTGGCATGAGCCTGAGGTCCTCGTGACCAATAGTGGCATTGATTGGGTACTTGATATTCTTGTGATTGATGCATATCTTTTATACTTCCATGTTCTAGCATGTTTATTCAGTACCTACTATTGTTCAGTATACTTGATTATCAGTGGACTTATTATTGATTATTCAGCTTTTATCACTGACCTGTTACTATCCGCAGATTTTAGTATCCAGTAGGTACGATTAGCTATTTTTCGGCTCGTCGTACCCACTGGGATACACTGTCGATGTATCTCACACCCCCTGGGTGACTATTTTTCAGGTCGTTCGGGTGTTGGGATGTCGGGACGTGTTGGTGAGGTTCCGAGTTAGAAGTTAACCCTGGACAGCCGTATCTGTGTATTAGAAGATGTTAAAGTTCGAGATTGTAATTGTACAGCAAGTTGTAAACTTAATTGTTTAAGTTATTGTAATAACTTTTAATAGAACTTAGTTTAGAGTACTCTGATGTTAGTGTAAAAGCTTAGCCGTGCATATATAGAAAAGGCTCAATCCCAAGGGGGATTGGGACTCTTCTATATATGTGGCGGTCTGTCATGCCCTGGCTGTTTTATAACTCTGATATAAAAAAATAAATAAATAAATAAAAATTAGACTCTGTTTTTTGAACTCGGGGCGTGACATGTAGAGATTTCATACCTCCATACTAGCATAGTATTTATAATTTTTCCTATTATCTTGCTACTATTGCTTTCATTGGACCAAGAGATGTAGAACATATTTCTCGGTGAATGAACCCATTGGAAATTATTCATAGTTCTCACACCCTATTGATTTCCACTTTTTGCAGATTCAGATACAGCCGGTGAGGCACATAACAAGGGCAAGAGCCCAGCAACTTAAAAACCTAGAGAGTCTAGTAGTATTTTTACCTATTTTGTATTTGAGTGAACATTATATTTTTGTGAGGTTAAACAAAAAAAAACTTGTAACTAATTATTATACGGCAAATGTTCATTCTAACATTTTATTTCAATTTTATCTAATTGTATTTATATTTAAAGTTGAATGTTCAGTTTAGTATTAGTTTTACTCTGATATTATATCTTATTATACTCATTGTATTGTTTGAGACGTTTGTTTCGTTCCTTTCGAGTATAAAGAGGTCATCTCCGATTGGCGGATTTGTTAGCGTGCTCGAACTGACCAAATAGACGGTCTCGGGGCTTGACAGTATATGTGAAAAGTTCCACGCACACGAAGCGTCAGTAACCTTCTCAAGTATAAAAAAACTAAACAACTGAGCAAAATAAAGCTGAAACTAAAGATAAACATCAAACTAAACTGTACAATAAAGCTCCAGGATATAAAATACATCTCTAAGAAGTAATAATAATACAGACAGCTTGCAGAAAGTCAGACCCAAAAGCCAAAAGTACAGTAGTCTGAAAAAGCTAAAAACAACAACGGATCCACAGCTACAACCCTCAACAAAAAGAAACTAGAAGGAAATGTATTTAACACGCGATCCCCTTATCTCGACCCGCTGTCACGGCAACAGTCGCAAGAACTCTGCAAAAAAGTGGGTCAATAGGGACAATACAGATTACCCTCTATATAGAAGAAAAAAAAAAAAAAAAAAAAAAAAAAAAAAAAAAAAAAATTGTTTAACATTTACTAGGTAAGTAAGCTTACCTTTTGTTGAAAATTAGTCTTCCCCGCTGCTGCATTTGGAATTACAACCAATTTAGAAGTAGCTCTAACTACTTGGTACTTGAGTTGAGCCTCCTCGTGCAGCTGTCTCTTGATTGACCCCTAGGCAGGCAACTTAATTTGTGTTTTTTAGATTTGAGCACTTCTGTTAAACACAACAACAACTGTGTTCTCGTAGCAATTTATCATTAACTTATAATAAAATTTATAAATTTCATATGCTCAAAAATGAACGGAGCCATCTCATCTAATAAAAATCAGGGATGAAATTAACAGGATAAGGACCAACTTTTAGCCTTGGATGAAGTAGTAGTATTGCTCAGGAAAGAAAAGAAGAGCAATGCTAGAGCCCCCACCCGCTCAGTTCAGTGGGTGCGGATCTTTCACTGTTTTATGCTCCTCGGCAGATAAAATTTGATTAATATTTTCCTCTTTGTGAACACATTACATTCCAGAACTTTCGGTGCCTCTCGCCGAAGAATGAAACAGGCAGCGGAGTCAGGGAGTTCCTTGTATGCCGCCAAGTGACCCACACGATCGCAATCATGTGTTGCTACGCGAAATCATGCTGGCAAAGTATAGACCCTAAGTCCCCTGACTAAGCACATGAGTTTCCCTTAATTAAAGTCTATAGACCGAGGAGTATGACAATACAAGGATGAACAAGGTACTAATTAATACATATAATTATGTGATGTGAGAACTGGGTTGACAGAAAAAAGTGATACAAGTAAAGAGTCAACAAGAGCCACCATCCACTCCGGAGAAGCATTCGAGTCCAGTGCGGTTATTATACACTGACTGTAACTTTAAGTGACTCTAATATCAAATCATCTGCCTGAAATTGCATCTCTTTCTTGTCTCTGCCAATGCCGACATAGTCAGCAAAGCGCTCCTTCAAGTCTTCGGGAAGGTTGGTTGTGCTAGTCCATCCGAATATCTCTTTTGCTGCTCTTGGTTCCGCATAGAAGTGCTGCAACACATCATTTTACATGAAAATTTAGATTCATTACCATAGGATTTAACAATTTTTTGCAACAAATAAAAAGAAAAAAAGAAAAAAGAAAATTCAATTTTGCTGGATTTTCAAAACGAATATGCTCTGCTCACTTTGTAGCTTTTAGAATCAAGCTGTCCCTCCCCTATAGGAGAATGATGCATAGGTTTGGATGATCAATCCATTCTTTTCAGAGTATGCATCCGTGATTCAAAACAATTCATTGCACAATCACAAATCTAGAGGAGGGCAGGTTAGGTCCAAAAAGTTGGAAGGGCAGACTCACAAACACGAAGAAAAAAAACATTTTGCAAACTCACAAAAAGTAGTTTCTTTTTTTTTTGGGTGTTATAATGCAACAAAATCGTAAAGGAAACATTACCATATTGCGAAAAGGGAATGCCTTTTTCACGTCGATCCCAACAGCCTTTGGATCATAGTGAACAATCTTGAGTTCACATCCTGCAGCTTGAGCACAGAGCTTGGCCAATCCATCAAAAGTCACGGCACGATCGCTCACGCAGTTGAATATTTTGCCATTTGAAGAAACAGGGTCCTCGACAGCAAGAGCCAACATGCTGGATAAGTCCCTCACATGTGAAATGTTGGTCAGTTGCATTCCTGATCCAGGGATCGGAACGGGCCTTTTGCGAACAATTCCTGTTATGTATGACAAACAAATAGTTAGCTAAGTTAGAACTTAAAAATAAAATGCTTCGTCTTAATAAATCTTTACACTTCAAATTGAGCTTCTTGTTTTCTTAGTCCAACACAGCTTGTTGTCGGAATAAGAGCTATCCATTAATTAAAAATATATATTCTCTTAGTTCTCAAAACTTGCTAAAATAGCATGCTTGTAATTACGGTATAGCTGTTGATAAGAAATGCACTCATGACAAATTCATTATTTACCAATTAAATTTTACTGACGCAGTATTCTGATTATGATGCAATGGCAAATCTGATTTGCTGACTTTGATCTACAAGGCTAGACCATGCTTATATAAGTCTAATTGCCATTCTTCTCAGGCCGTGTGACCAAGATGATCAATTGCTAAAACTTAGTTTTTGCATGTTCTCACATATTTAAGCAGGTACTCTTATCTATGTTCACAAAAAGACGTTTTTATTGGGCATTTTCATTGTTTACGAGGCATTTTCATTGTTCATCCTTGAGTTAAATAAATATAAGCACATATTTATAAAAAAGAAATAAGCAAGAGGCAAATATTTATAAGTAGGATATAACATGAGCAGTGCCAGAGTTTCTTACGATCAAAAAACCATTCTTCACAATCTTTGTTGTTTCCAGATCCGATCATATACTGTGGGCGGAATACTGCCCAGCTATCAAAAGATAGATCTGCAATGTATTTCTCCACTAATACATGACCAGCATCACTTTTAACAGGGTCCTGCAATGGTATTTTATTCATTTCCAGGTCAAGGTACTTCCCCGCTTAAATAAAGAAGCATTAACAATACAAGAATGAGTCATCAAAATTTGGGAGCCACAAACTATTATCATAAATAAATGTTACCTTTCATATCTTTACCATTATAGGGCAGGAGATTTGAATAGTCATAGATCATTTTTTAACCTGATTCCTAGACCAGATCTTACCACGTAATTATTTGTACTCTCCTTTATATAGAGGCCTTTTGTGAATAATCAAATTAGAGAACATTTCTTTTCTCCTCCATATTCCATTTTCTCATGGTATCAAAGCTAATTTCAAATCCTTCATTCGATCCCCACCTTTAACTAATAACGGGTTAAATTCCCATATTATTTTTCCTTTCTCACCTATCAATTCCAAATGCTTTCATATCCATCGTACAAGTGAATGGGAGAGTTAACAAATTTATTTCCTACTAGATCGATCTTTCGGGTAACATGATCAGTGGTACAAAAATAAAAAAGGGCTATGTACATTTTTCATAATAAAAGATTTGCTTCAATGGCACCAACTGATTCCACCCAAATCATAGTAATGACATTTAGCTGGTGCGTGCATTCCGAAATTTACAAGATAGAAGGCTAGCATGCATCTGCAAATCAAAACATCTATATATTTCTCAATGGGATGATATTGAGAAGGTCAACAAAGTATTGAAGAAACGAAAAATTTTCTTGATGAAATCAAAGAGGAGACCTTTCAACGAGAGTCTACAGGAAAAGTTACTTTGTTAAGTACCTATAACTTCATACATTAAAGCCTACTTTAGTATTGTTCCTTCTTTTTTTTTTATCTAACACAAATTCTATGTGTGAGTTTTTTTTTTTTTCTTTCTTTTATTTTTTTCCAACCCACTAGCAATAATAATTTATTGGGCTCAAACCATTGACCAAAAATGTTTAAACTCAATTATTATTACTAGGATCCTATTAAATTATATTCCATTCACAACCCCTTTCCAACCCAATGTGGGAGTATTAGGGCATTACAAACTTTCTCCGTTTAGACCCTAACATCCTCGTCAGGCTAAAATCTGATCACACATATAAATCAGAATTATCAGATGACATAAGATTTTAGATGTGGCCGATTACATACATAGACCAGAGTTATCAGGCAATATGAGATTCTAGAGGTAGCTGTTGTGGGTTCAACCTACCAATCCCGTGATGTAGCATTTTGTCTCACATAGTACTTAGTTCTCACACTTTCAATTAGTATTAGGCTCTAATATCAAATATAACGACTCAACCTATTAGCAATAAAACTTCGTCGGGCCCAAACCACCGGACCAAAATGCTTAAGCTCAGTTTATTATTATTAGGATCCTATATCACTATATTTCCATTCACATACCTTATCCTACCCAAGGGCCCAAACCACCGGACCAAATACTTAAGCCCAGTTATTATTCCTAGGGTCCTATATCATTATATTCCCATTCCCAAAGCCTATCCCACCCAATGTGAGACTATTACACACCGTTTGGTAACGGGGATAAGGGGGGGATAACCCCCTTATCCCCAGTTTAATACCCAAACGGGAATAAGGGCAATTGGAATTGCAAAACCTCATCATTACCCTTATTCCGGTATAAGTTAGGAATACCAATTCCCAACCTGAGGCGGAATAAGGCGGAATTGCACTTTGCACGGGAATCGAGGAAACCCATGGGTACAGAGCACTCTCTCTCTCTCTTTCCTCTCTCTCTCTCTCTCTCTCTCTCTCTCTCTCTTACGTGGGTTCCATTTTTTTTTTTTTCTTTTTTTTTCCTTTCTTTTGCATACTAATAAAAATTAGTTTTTTTATTTTTTTAAATTAGAATTTTTAATTTTTAAAAGATTTTTAAAATTTATAAATTTTAAATTTTAAAATTTTTTATTTTAAAATTTTTAATTTTTTTAACTTATTTTTTAATAAATCTAAAAATTTTATTTTATTTCATTTTTGAAAAAAAAATTATTAATTTTAAATTTTTAAAATTTATACAATTATTTTATAAATTTTTTAAAATTTATATAAATTTAAATTTTAAAATTTTTACTCTCACTTAAAATTTAAAAATTAATTTTTATTTACTCTCACTTAAAATTTTTACTCCCACTTAAACTTTAATTTTTATTATGTATTTTTTAAAATTTATATAAATTTAAAAATTAAAATTTTTACTCCCACTTAAACTTTAATTTAAAGGGCAAAATAGTCAAAACACATAATTATCCCCTCTCAATTCTTCTTATTCCTCTATACCCAACCAAACACAATTTTTTCTTATTCTTCTTATTCTTCTTATTCCTATATAATTTACCAAACACAATTTTCTTTAAACCCGGTATAACTCTTAAACCGAACCAAACGCAAATTTACACTAATTCCTGCTAAAACCATAACTTATACCTATCCCCGGTATAACTAAATTTTTCTTATCCCCGAACCAAATGCAGCCTTAGGGCATTATATATACATTTTTTTTCCTAAAACAGTATTTATGTGATAGAGTGTGCCGGTGGATGGCGGATTGTTCGCAATCTGTACATCTACGGAGTTTGTTTGGCAATAGAAAACAAAACCTTTGTGGCAGCATTTTCTTTATATCACTTCTTTGATCTTCTTAAGATGATGCCACTCCACATGTAGCCTGGGCGCATCGCAAACTCACCAACATCACAATAAAAGAAAAGTCCATCTGCTGGCATCCAATCACATAGAATTTGTGTTAAAAAAAAAAAAAGAACACAACCATTGTGCCAAACAAGGCCTAAGGATGTCACCTATAATTTCACATTATGATATTATGTGAACAATTGAAAAATTATCTTGGCTCATAACTCAATGACCTAGAGGTTATGCTTTATTTTGAATAGGCATACCTAGAAATTATGTTCTTTGAAAGGAAAAAAAGCAAAAATTCTAGATAGAGTAGTAAATTGGTCAAGCGATTCTCTTATATAACATCGCTAACTTTATTCCTCTGTGATGAACAGCAAGAAGTAGAACGAGACAAGCATATATTAGCTTGTCATTCTAAGGCTTTGCTCACTATGAATTCCTACGAATATCAGAAGTACAGATGATATAAAGGCAATTAGAAAAGTCAAAGTCAAAGAGAAACAAAGAATCACTTCCAATGCACGGGGATCTTCAAAGAAAAATAAGACTAATCTGCAAAGAAAAATTGGATGTCTGCAAAATATGTTACTGGGGTTTGAAACACTAAGCTAAGCATGTTAGATGTATGCCCAAGAAACCAATCGGATTGACACATGTATTCTTTTTAGGATATAAATTTATATTTGACATTTTACATTATGAATGTAATTGGAATTTTATTTCCATTAATGTTTCCGTACAGAATTACTATAGCAGTTCGTACAAATTTTATATATATATATATATATTTTTTTTTTTTTTTTTTTTTAAATTTACAATTTTGATGAGATCAAATTTTGTTTTTAAATTTTATAATTTTGATGAGATCAATTTATTTTATTGTTAAATTTGATGAGATCAATTTATTTTATTGTAAAATTTGATGAGATCAATTTTAAAAAAATATATATATAGTTTTTCACATAAGATGTGAATCATTGATGCGATCAAATAGAAATTTTTTGCGGATCAAAATATTCATCGAAATTGTTTGAATTAACTGATTAGTTAAATCAAACGATCGATAAGAGCGGTCTGTTTGGTGATTTGATCATAGATAATTGGTAAACGGTTAATAAAAATATCCAAAATTAATTATTGTGATTGTGATGTATGAGATACATATCGGTGATGATCATGAATAGCAACCTATTTATTTTGTATCGATATGTGATATATGATGTATATGTAGAATCCTGTAATTTTAAATCTATTTAAATTAAACACTCAGTATTAGGGTATTTACGAAATTAATCATCGTAACAATTTTTATTGTAAAAATAGACCTATAAAAAATTTATTTGTAACAAAAAAATAGGCTCGGGTGGATAAGGTATTCTATATGTGGTGACCCATTCACGACTTTCTTACTAAAAGCGGTGAATGATTCACCACTTTCATAATCTTCACGGTTAAAAGCGGATATAAAAAACGAACAGATTTCAGACGAATTGGATTATTTGATACTAGACGAATAAAATTTTGAATACGGATATAAAAAACAAAAACCCGACGGATTTGAATTCAAGTATGGATTTACATTATATAATAAATTATAAATATTCGACGCTAAACTTGAATTTGTATTTCAAAATTTTAAATTTAATATAATATCTATCGTATATATAAAAACGAATATAATTTCAATGATGGAATCCAAAAATGAATAAAAGAATATGCCACTAATAATTATGTAGCGAAACTGAATTTTCTATTTTTTTTCTCTAATGAATAATCTTATCTTTTATTTATTAAATATTAATATATCATTCCATATTTTTTTTATATTTTTAGATTATCTCAAATTAAAAATAAATCGAAATAAATCAAATTTTAAAAATAAATTAATTAAAAATTAAACAATCAAATTTGATTTAATTTCAAAATAATTTTTCCTTTTAAATGAATATTTTCATATTTTCTTTTTTTTTGCCGGAAAAACAAATTGAAACAAATTAAATTTAAAAAATTAATTAATTAAAAAATAGAATCATACCACTAATAATTATTTAAACCAAGAATCAAATTTGAATTAAAAACAAATTAAAATAAATTAAATTTAGAAAATAAATTAATTAAAAAAACTCATGAGTTATATGTAATAGCGGTGAATGGTTCACCGCATTCTATAAGCGGTAAACCATTCACTGCTTTTAAATGCGGTATATGATTCACCGCATATAGAAGCCTTCTTACAATTTTACGTTACGGAGGATTATTTTTAAAATTATAATATAAAATAAGATTATTTATAATAAAAATTCCTCCGTATTAGGGTTGTTTTGGGTGCCTGCATGCGCGAACCAATTTTATTCGGAGACCTGCGTGTCTCAATAGATTAAAGATAAAAGTTATCGAGTGTAATTAATGTAATTTTTGTAGTAATCGTGAATTTTGAAAACTGAAATTTGAATTTAAGTATATTTTTTGGGGTATTTATAAGTCAAAAAGTGTAAATTTCGGGAATTTCACGATAACTGTCTCCCGATTTACAGATCCGGGCCCGAACTCGAAAAACTAAAATCGCCAGTAGATCCGTCTCGTCGAATCATCTAAATATGGCGCGGAGCGATTTTCAATGTGACCAGCCGATTGCCTCGAAAACAGTGAAAAAACCAAGGTGGGGTCACGACTTAAGTCGTGAATAGTAACCCGCTGATTTAATTCCACCTTCGGCCAACATCAGCCGATCGACCATCTGGAGTCCGAATCAGACGATCCATATACTCGATTTGAACGGTTTCATCATTTTGAGCACAATGGCACAACCCGTTTTTATGTTTGACAAGCCTAGGGCATCGAAAAGCGTGCCAAACAGTGAAATGCACTATTCTTTATGGATCGAGAATTTATCAGGGCACAAACTCAAGAAACCAAAATCACTACTAGATAGGTTTCGTCGAGCCGAACGTCGTGACAAAGTCCGTTTTCCATTTCGACGACTCTAGCACCTCGAAATGCATGAAAAATAGTGAAAAAATGGGTGTTTTTGCAAATTAAGAGATGCTCCTTGGACCAAATGGCTTGGGACATCTTGGTAAGGGACCTACGTCTTGGTAAGGGACCTAGGTGCATTTGTAACCTACAGTAGGGACTGCATGGCCGGGAATGATTTGTGCAAGGACCAAATTGCAAAGAAATCCATTTTCATGGGTAATAAGTGCAAATGACCCTTGGAAGGTTGTGCTGGACATTTAGAACCTGGCACAGAGTGGGATGCCTCCCCATTACTCCTATCTGTGTTCCCCAAGCATCACAACACTTCCCCATTCCTCGAGCTGCCGAAAAAACCAAGCTTCCATGCTTAAGTTAGTTGGCTCGGGTTGGAGAAGGAAGGTAGCCACCAAACTCTCTCCACTTCCTCCCAGAGCTCCCCAAGACCATCTGCTACCTCCTAGAAGTAAGCCCGAGGAAGCCCGGGGTGAGCCAAGGCCGCGCGATGCCGGAGAAGGCAGACCCGCTTCTTCCTTCTTCTCCAACTCCGGCCAAGGTATTGGCTTCTTCTCCTTCGATTTTCTTGACCCGAGACCACCTGCAGTGGCTTCCTCATGACCGGAGGACTCTTCCCAGCCAGGCTTTGTGGCCGGAAAACCGCCCGGTTGCCGGCGGTGGAGTTGCACCGCCGGAACCATAGTTTAGCTCCGTCTCGGGAAGTCTCGGCTTACGGCGGTTTTGGACGAAAACAAGGTTGATGAGCTTCTTCATCTGGTCCTGTTCTTGCTCTCCACCAAATTTGGGAAAGAATGATGCACTGTGAAAGCCGTGGCGGCCTGCCCTAGTTTCGAGAAGAAGAAGGCTTGGCCGAGCTTCTTGCTCCGGCGCCGCCGCTGCTCCCAGACGACGGCAATGGCTTCAGATGACTTCACAAGGTCAAGACAATGTCATGCATGCCTTTGCATGCAACCCAAGTCCCCTGCATGCGGCTCCACCATGGTTGGAGCTTGGTTGGTCGCGATCATGGTGGCCGGCCATCCACCGCTTTCCGGCGTCGGCCACCCACCCGGTCAGTGTCCCTGGGTTGAAATTAACCCAGTGGAGCATTTTCTCGAGGCTCAAGCCCCCTGCATGCAAGTCCATTGTTGGGCTCTAAGATGGTCGCATGGCCTATCTCCGGCCATCCGCCGCCACCGCACGTCGGCGCCTGACCCGACTATGCTCTTGGGCATGCCCTCGAGTTGCTGAAGCTGGTGCTTGCTTCAGTAGGCCAACAACATCACTGCTTTGTGATGGGATCCATGCCCGAGCTCTTTGTGAAGAAGCTTTGGCCGAGGGAGCTCCGGCAGCTACTCCGGCCAGTCCGCAACCCCTCAATGGAGAGCCCTCGAGCCTCCTTGGTCCCCTGAGCTTGCTGCTCACCTTAGTTGGGGGAATGACTGAGTGGATGATTGAAGCTAGCCTGTCACACTCTTGTGAAGAGCAAGGTAGCTCCATGGTTGTTCCAGCAACATTGCAACTCCTCCAGAGTGAGCCCTAGCACCTACTCCATCCCCTGAGCTGGATGCTCATCTCAGTTCAAAGGTTGACTGAAGGGATGTGGAGATCTAGCTTACTAAGCCCTAGAATGAGCCATGTTGCTCCTTAAGCTGTTCCAGCAGCTTCACAGCTTCGCAGGAGTGAGCCTCTGTGTTTCTTCAACCTTCTGAGCATGATGCTCACCTTAGTTGGGCAATTGATCAAGTGGTTAGGTTAAATTTGCAAGTTGAGCTTATTAGCCTAAGGAAAGGTTGACCCGAAGTTGTCCTCGGGTCTCGTGCTGCTCCCAAATTGCGAGCACGGTGTTTAGAATGTCAAGGCCCACCTGCTGGTGGCCTCGGTTCAATTTAAAAGTGCTCTCAAAATTTATAAAAGCGAAAAAAAGCTCTAAAATGCATGTAATTATGCAATTTTACGGAACCCTAGGGGTCTAAATGCAATTGTAAATCATGGGCTGTCTTGGGCTGTGTGCCCATGATATCTAAGCTTTTCGTTGGAGATCCGATGGCTTTCGTTGAGTGAGAATCAGCTATTGGACCGTAAATCAGCAAAATTGTTGGTTTATCGGCAACCCGGCGTTAATCACACAATTCGAGGAATTGCGGCGATTACGCCTTGCTGTCGGATGTTCCCAACATAGTCCTGAATGATCCAGCAGCCGTGGGTTATTGCCAGTTACTCCCGAAAACCAAAAAGGAGTTTTCCGGGGGTATTTTAATAATTATGGCATCGGTCTAGCTTAGAGATGCACCCAGCAGTTTGTTAGTGCCTGAACGTCTTCAGTGAAGCGTTTCGGGGTCGCACGTCAAGTTTCGCTGAATTTGGAAATCCGTAGGTGCTGATCGGGTCAAAGTTGACCGATCGGCGAATTTTCGGTGGTTTATGGGAATCTGGAAAAGATCCAGGTGTAAGCTTTTTGTGTAGTGTGAGTCTGTGGTTTGAGTATGTGTGAGTCCATCCCTGATCTGTGTTCATGATCTAGGTCTCTGCAGTCTGACTCCGATCCACGAGCCTTCCGGTGGAGTCGTTGGACCACCTGCACTCAGGTGGGTTTTATCTTCGGTCCGGGCCTTATCATTTCGGCCCTCTGGGATACCTTAATTGATTGGACCCCTGTGTTTCATGATAGTCCAGATTATATCCCTGAGCCTTTGCCATTGATTGTTTATTTCCAACTTATGCTTTCAGTATACTTGTTGTATCTTGACTTTTGCCATGCTTGATTGGACATTAGGTAGTTATCAGATTATACCTGCATATTCATCATGCCTTGCTATATCTGGACATATGCCCTGTAGCTAGTACTTCCTGCATTCAGTACCTGCACAGGTTTGAGATACTTGCATCCCTATTGGGATTTCCGGCTAAGTGCCGACTACCCGGTCTGTGGACCGTGAGCTTGGAGCATCAGCATTGTCATCGTCGTACACCTACTGTTCACTCGCGTACACTGATGGTTTGGCCACCATTATGGTGTTCTTTACCGGAAGAGGGTCCCCGTGACCCGTGAGCACCCCTTTCTATAGTACCATTAGGTACAGGGAGCCTTTTCTGTTGTACCGCTTGATACAGGGATTCCCCCACTTCGGTGGTGCTGTTGGGAAACCCTTGCTGTTGTATCCTTGGTACAGGGTTGCTGTCAGTTTCCGCCAGGGGATTCTGTTGTAATATTTCGCCTGAGGTCCAACGACCAAAACGACAGCATCAGTTGGGTACATTGGTATATCATTATATATCTATTCGGCATGCTTAGCACTTATACTTTTACATGCTTAGTATCATGATAGGATGTAGATCCTTATTTCTGCATGCTTAGCACCTGTATTGCTGTACCCATTTATGCTTAGCTTCGTATTCTGTTATCTGATTAGCATACCTGCCTTTACCTATTGATCTTTTACTATCCGCTAATTATTGTATGCCAGTAGGCACGATTTACTATTTCTCGGCCCGCCGTACTCACTGGGATACACTTATGCTGTATCTCACACCCCTGGGTAACCATTTTTCAGGTCGGTCGAGTGCTGGGATGTCGGGACGTGTTGGTGAGGTTGTCGCGATAGTGCTGACCCTTCTGTCACCCGTTTATTTTATCTTCCGCACATTATGTTTTTATGTAAATGTTAAATGTAATAATACTTCAAAAAGGCTGGTTAATTGTATAGTTGTTGCGTAGTGTAGACACTCTGATATTGGTTATAAGTGTTGTGTCGTGCATGTATAAGAAAGGTCAGTCCAAGGGGACAGAAAATTTTTTATATATGTGGCGATCTGTTCATGCCCTAGATTACTTTTAAACTCTGATTTCAAAAAAAAAAAGAAAAGAAAAGAAAAAAAGTTATCCTGCTTTTCGAACTCGGGGCGTGATAATTTTATTCCTTTATTGGGTTGTATTATGTTTGGTTGCGCGTCATTAATTGATTGTTTGCAAACCGATAGCACACAAGAAGCCCAAATTGAGACGAGCACTTGATGGCGGTCGGATCAAGAAGTTGATGGTGATCAAATCAAGTTGTAGCTCCGGATTGGATCAAGTAGTTGAAGACGATCAAACCAATGACGTGTGTGTGCTTGTATTTCTGACCCTAAGACCCCGATTCCAGCTCAGTGGCTGGAGCCCGAATCTCCTTTTTAGGTCCATGATCATCATCAGTTACATTATGTTTTTTATGCGCAAATTATTTTTATTTGCATGAGATGTAAATAAATAAAATTAAATATGAGACCTAAATGCTAATCTCCTCACAAATATTAAGTTGAGCGGTCTGCTGCCGTTGTAGATGTGGCGGCCCAAAAATCCCTATGTTACTTGCCTACGTGGTCCGCGGCATGAAAACACCTATTATTGGTGTAACGAGTGCATAATGCGTCAAACGGACGCGAAAAACGGACTCAACGCGCGAAAATGATGAAAATCGGCTATTTGGGCTCACTGGGCCGAATCCGGAAGTGGGCCGGTCCATGGCCCAAAGCGCGTGCACCAGGCACAGCGAACCGCAGCGCAGGCGACGTGGCAGGCGGGGATTGGGTGCAGCACTGTGCGGGAGCGTGCGTGGCAGGCGGGGGCACGCGAGTGGGCCACCCCCGCGTGCGAGTGGGCCACGCGATGCGGCCCGGTTGGCCGAGCCCCGCTGCCGCGTGGGTCGGGACACGCAGCGCGCCCGGATCAATACGGGCGCTGCGTAATTCGGCCGCCGCTGTCCTCTGTTCGGGGCCCGAAAGTTTCGGGCGCCCGAAAACGTACCCCAAAGCCCGAATTTGGTTCTTTCTTGGATTTTGCCTACAAATAGGCCCTTTTGAGCCTCCATTTCATTTTTTTGGAGGTTTCTCTTGGGGTCTCCTAGGCTGAGGTTGTTCTTCATCAAGTCTTCTACACTTCCAAAGATCTTGGGCATTTTAGGAGGTCGTGGCATCGACATTTTCCCCGACTCGGCACACTTCAACGCTTCTCCGATTGTGGCCCTCCCCGTCGACGTTTCTTCCGGGGGCTCCCCTGTGCTGACTCGTGGGAGTTTTTAGCCGATTTTTGCAGCGACGTTTCCACGAAAGGTAGGTCTTCGATTTCTGTATTTACCATTCCTCTCCATTTTGGGTTTTTATTGGGTTTTTCGGAGCTTCTTTAGACCCTATTTTTCTGCAGCATTTTCTGGACAGCGGAGGAGTGATCTTGCTTTTTCTCGACCTACAGTTGGTGAAATTTGGTGTTTAAGGACTCGATTTCTATCTACACTTCGCGAGGAACACAGCCGTATTTTTCTTGGATTTTTTTGAGGACTCTTCGCAAGTGAACATTTCGATTCTTTGGGACTGTTGCGCAGAATAGTAAAATGCATATTTTGTGATTCTGACTTTGCGGCGTTCGGCTTGTAATACAGTTTTCGCAGAGATTTTGGAGTTTCGCGGGGAAAGTAAAAGTTGAAACTCCTCATCATGATCGAGGTGAGCATTTTTCATGTTGGTCCCAAACAAAAGTTATGCTCGGATTTGCTTCTACACTCGAGCGGCGCGCTCGCTGAAATTTCGTTGAACTTGTTGGACAACACTTCAGTGTTTTGGTTGCCGCCGCCGATCCGAGAGGAGTTTTCGGAATATTTCTAGTTCGTTGGAACCGTGGGAATTTGAGGATCGTGCATGCCCAGTTTCGGCTCATTTGGACTCCGGACCGACTCGCGCATTTAGGTGGGTTTGTTTTCCTCCAAAACCGTAGACTTCCTATTAATTCTAGTATGATAGGACTCAGCATGCTAGTATAGGTGCTACTACTATTGTATCATGTTATTGATTGAATTATGGAACTTGACTAGCACTCCGTCATATGTTGCATGATTTGACCAGACTAGTAGAAAATCCCCATTTGGGCTAGTTGTTGTTTTTAGACATCACTACACACTTTCATTATTGCTTTCCTGGACTTAGAGTTCTCCTCGCCCGGGTAGTGGGCCGAGTGGTCGGGATAGTGCAGGATGCATGTTGCGCTCGTGTCTGAGGGCCGAGTGTAGTTTGGTAGTTGAGGTCAGATCAGTGCTAGAGTTAGGGAGCCGTAGGTCGACGGTGATCTCGAGCCGTGAAGTGTCCGGCTGATGTTGTTAGTGGTGGATTTTTGCTGTTGACGATATGATTGATCGTGGATTTGGACTATAGCCTGCAGGAGCTATACAGAGATGCGCGGATATTTTCCTCGGGTCGCTCCCCTCGAGTGCCGCTCCGAAGCTGGGCCTGTTACTTTGCTATCGCGACTTGTCGATGTTGTCCACGTATGATGCCCTACGTAAATCCTGTCCTCTTGTGAATGTGTGGTAGTAGGTGGGCGCAGGTTTGACTGGACCCTATGTGGAGTCAGGATGATTGGGTTGACTGAGCATATCGAGTAGATGCATTTTTTATCATCTGGATCATCCCTTGAACATGATAGATACAGGCATGATAGCTGTAGAGTTATTTTCAGCTTTTATTTCCACTTTTACAATATTGTTATCTTATGCCTCTAGTAGACTTAGTGGGCAGACCGTTGGTCTTGGAGACAGTACCCACTGAGAACTGCTGTTGGATATAGTTCTCACACCCGCTGTGGTGTTTTATTTCAGAGGTACCTGTTCTAGCTTCTGCACGTTTGGAAGCAGCTGATCGAGGTAAGGGCGTGGCCGAGTAGTTCCATTCCCTGCATTTTGGAAAGACTTAGTGGTACCCTTGTAGACTGATGTATTTGTACTGGACAGTCTGGGACTTTTATTGTATTTATATTTTGGGAGTTGGATTTTGAATATTTACAGATGTTCAGTTATGGTTTTCTTTAGCTCCTTTCTCCTTACTGCTCTGATACATGTTTAGCTATAGATTTGACTTTGCAGGTTAGACGCTTGCCTATGCGGGGCTTCCCGTATGGGTGGCGGATCTGTTGGCGAGCCCGAGTCGCAGTTTCGACCCCGGGGCGTGATAGTAGAAGTGCGGGCGTCTTTTCTGGTGTCGACTAGCACGGCGAGTTACAGTGGTCAGTTGCATCGGGAAGACGCAACCTAATGCAGAATAGGCTTGAACCTATATTGATCGGATTAAACCGATTTTGTTCATAGTTTTTTTTTTAAAATTAGATTAGACTAGTTAAGCATATCTTTTAGTTAATTAAATGAGATTTTTAGCTATCATTTATTTGATTTTTTCTGTATTTATTTTTAGGTTATTATTGTTTAGTTATTCTTTAGATAAGGTTGTTTAATTAGTTATTTAGGATAAGATTAAATCCTAACTTGGTTATGTATAGATAAGGTTAATAATAGTATGAATAAGGCATATTTTTGTATGAGGATGAATATATGATTTTATGAATATATAATGAAGAAAAAGGCTTTAGCAATAATGTGTTTTTTTCCCTTCGTAAATACGTCATCCTGGAGTGAGTCTAGTCCCGAAACGAGTTCGATACAGGAGTGAATCCTGATTATCTTTCTTTTTCTATTTTTTTTTAATTTTTCTATTTTTCTTTAATTTTCATAATTTCTTTTTTTAAATTATGGATATATATATATATATATATATATATATATATATATATATATATATATATATATATATATTCAAAAAAATTATTTCAAAATTTTTTAAAATTTCGAAAAATCTTTCAAAATTATAAATCATATTTTGGAGCCCTTCAAAACATAGGACCCTATATCCTGTCCTACATCAGTTTTGGTATCAGAGCTTAGGCTATTTGACGCTTCTGTTTAATCAAAAGTTTTAGGTTTTTGGAAGAAAGCGGAGTGAGAATTAAAAAAAAAAAGTGAGAAGTATAATAATAATAATAATAATAAGTGGAGTGAAAAGTGAAAGAAAAGTGTGTGGAGAAAAAAAGAGTAAAAAATATACATATATATTATGGATGCAAAAGAATGTCTCAAAAAAGTTTTTCAGAAGTATAGTAGAAGAAAAGGGATACTAGACATTGAAAGAAATATGTGTGATGACAAAAATCGAGTTTGATGAATGGTTATATGATCAAAAGTCATATTTTGAGAGAAAAAGAAATAATATTTAGATGGAAATACTAGATGACTTAAGACTATGGTATAGAGAATGACAAATAGCTCATCTTCATTTTAAGAGAATATTTTTTGGGGAATAAGAAAGAAGGTTGAGAGATATTGAAGATGTTGCTAAAGTTGCTGAAGATGTTTTTCAATGGATGAATAAGGTCAGAGATGAATATTGATGGATCCAACTAAAAGTTCAACTGGGGACCCTAATTGCTCAACAGAATACGCCACCTATACCATAGGTGGGAGTCGACAATTCTAATATAGTTCCATCTACACAATCTGATTGCAAAGAAATCCTAGATGTGACCAATTTAGAATTTGAGCGTTCGCTGTTAAATCGTGAAGACAAGATAGATGAACGTGTTGAAGAGGTAAGATTACCTATCGAGTTACCCTCATTGCCCCCAACAATATGAGTCTCCTATTCCAGAGCTTCAGATTGCACCGAATCCATCTTTCTTATTGATATCAAATTTTATGAAGTCTCATGAACTCATCAGTCGTTCTCCCTACATCAAGCCAAAAAACTCAAATGATACAGGTTGTTCGACAAACAGGCATTAGGGTGCATTTCTTCATTCTCCACAGTTGGTTGCTTCCTATCAAATTGAAAATCCAACTAATCTCAAGGACGAGAAACTGTGCAGCGAAAGCGAATGATGCACAATAGGCTTGAACCTATATTGATCGGATTAAACCTATTTAGTTTATAGTGTTTTTTTTTTAATTAGATCGACTAGTTAAGCATATCTTTTAGTTAATTAAATGAGATTTTTTAGCTATCATGTTATTTGATTTTTTCTGTATTTATTTTTAGGTTATTATTGTTTAGTTATTCTTTATATAAGGTTGTTTTAATTAGTTACTTAGGATAAGATTAAATCCTAAGTTGGCTATGTATAAATAAGGTTAAGAATAGTATAGAATAGTATAAATAAGGCATATGACATTTTTGTATAAGGATGAATATATGATTTTGTGAATCTACAATACAGAAAAAGGCTTTGGCAATAATGTATGTTATTTCCTTCGCATATACGTCACCCTGGAGTGAGTCCAGTCCCGAAATGAGTTCGGTTCATGTGTGAGTCCTGATTATCTTTTTTTTTTTCCTTTTTTTCCTTTTTTTTTTTGAGTCTTTCTATTTTTCTTTAACTTTCATAATTTATTTTTTTTTTAATTACGAAATTTTTAAAAAAAAAATTATTTAGAAAAATAATTTCAAATTTTTTTAAAATTTTGAAAAATCTTTCAAAATTATAAATCATATTTTGGAGCCCTTCAAAACGTAGAACCCTATATCCTGTCCTAGATCACAACCACCCTATTAGTATGAGATGCTGTAGAGTAAAGAAGGGGTTGGACCCAATATCTGTCAGGTGAGGGACCCAATGACGGCTTTGCTTACGTGTTTGAATGGTGAATCTGACTTAACTAAGGAATGAGGCCAATATCTGTCAGGTGAGGCCTACAGGACTTAGAGACCGAAGATGTAGTAACCATGATTTTTAAAATCCAAAATCTGAGTTTAAATAATTTCCTGGATTATTTAAATGGCAAAATGGGGAATTAGTAGGCAATAGTGGCCCTAAAAATACCGACTTTTGATCGGGGCCTGATCTCGAAAATCCGAGATCACCATTGCGACCGTCTCGTCGAAACATGAAAAATTGATATACATATGTTTTCTATCCGACGGTCGGATCTTCCGCAAATCAGTAAAGAAGCGGGCGGGTCCCACAACTTAAAGTGAATAGTAAACCCCTATTTTAAATTCCCTTTTGATCGCTAACGGCCGTTTCGCCGTCTGGAACACCGACATAGGGGTATGAGTAGTCAATCTTAGCTATTTTCGACGTTCTGAGCGCGATGGCACTGACGGATTTCGCGTTTAGCGACCCGGGTGCATCGAAGTGCGTGCATCAGACTGTAATTCGTCGAATTAGATGGCCCGAGATTTTACTCGAGCGCCAAACCAAGCAAGCAAAAACGCTACTTGATAGGTCTCGACGAGCCGGACGTCGTGGCGAAGTCCGTTTCGCATTTCGATGAGCGGATTGTCTCGAAATTCGTGAAAAGTGTCGAAAAATCAATAATTTTCTAAGAAACCTATATATTTTATGTACTAAAATCTAAGGGGAATTTAGGTTGAGGTCCTGTCAGCCTAATGGACCTACTGTAGGGACCTTAAAGGGTATTAGTTGGCTGTGGGGGACCAAATTGCAAAAAATTTGCAAAAAATAGGCATTAACTCGAATTGCCTCTTGGTCTGCCCTGGGGGGTGCACGAGGGGTCATGCTGGACTCTAGCATCACAACCCTCCTCTGCATCCTCCAGCAAGAGCCCTGTGCACTGGTGTTGGCCGAGGACACAACCCAAGTGAGAACAACCCGAGAAAGAGATAGGGAGAAGAATCTTGGACCAACCTTGAACCCTGTTGGTCCAGGAGTTCCTGAGGAGTTCCCCTGTGTCTATGGTGCAACCTGGGAGGTTGCCGTGGCCGCGCAAGGAAGAAGGACAAAGAACCGGCTTCTTCCTCTCTTCAACAACTCCGGCGAGGTGAGTGACTCTAAACCATTGATTGCATGAGCCTTAGACCTTTAACAGAAGAACCCTTAGGACCTAAGCATACTTCCTGCCAAGTCCCGAGCCCCCATGCAAGTTGGTTGGCCGGCGGAGGCAAGTTATGGCCGGAAACCTAGCCGAGCTCCGCCGCGGTCGTTCTCTTCAACCAATGGACCAAAATAGGCCAAAGTTGGTGGGTTTGGACTATAGGACCTGTAGGTCATTTCTGCAAAGTTTGAGTGAAGATGGTTGAGTATTCACGTCGCAAATCAAAACCCTAATTTTTCGGGTATTATGCATGTGGCCGAGCCCTTTTGCTCCAGCGCCGGCGAGCCCCTCCGCCACCGGCCACATGCCCAAAACTGTTGCTGGGACCAAGGGGACTTCAACCATGCACTTGCATGGCTTCCATGCATCTTGAAAGTCAAGATGCCATGGTTGACCCGAGAATGGACCAAGATGCCTTCGCCGGCGTTCCGGCCAACTCCGGCCGGGATGGTTTGGTCCGGAAGCTTCCTGTGGTCCATTAGAAGCTTTCCATCCAAGTTGGAAGACTCCATAATGCCTCAAGAAAATTCTGCCATTAGAGGTGAAAGCTCCAAACCGAGCTTTGCTCCTCCGCCGCCGCCGCCGTGCCCTGTCGCCGGGCACGGGTTCAGGTAGGTTTGCTTTGAGTTTTGGGGAAGGTTTGTGCAAGTGGTTTGGTCCCAAGGTCTCTGGTTGGAAGGTCACGAATTCCAAGGTTGGAGCATCATCTTCCTCCTCAAGCTGCGGCTAAACCGAGGAAGAAGATGGGTCCAAGTTGTATGGAAAAGCTCCTGCAACCTGGAGGAACATTTCCTTCCATCTAGGGAGGCCCCAGGAGCCTTCTTTGCAGAGAACCAACTCGGGAATGGGGTTGTATGCTTGTATATATAAAGTGCCCACCAACTGTTTGATGTAATGCCACAGTAAAGAAAATGATGGAATTAGGCTTCGATGTAAATATGAAAGATGCTCCAAATGATCCCCTGAGCTTGATGCTCACTTCAGAGCAAAGTTGATCTGTGTGGATTAATGTTTGGAACAATGTGAATGTTGTATGTGAGCTAGGAGTTGGATCTTGTTGATCCATCAATGCAGGGCTGCAAATAGGGCAAGCCCCAGTGTTCTTGAGTTGCTGTGAGCATATGGTTCAAACAGAATTGGATTTTGCACAGTAGAAGTTAAGTTATGGTATAAACAAGCTCTAGGTTAAAGTTTTGGCCCAAAGTCTATTCTGGAGTGTTTGCGAAGCAGCGACAGTGAGCTCCTGGCTAATTTGGGGTCACTGAACGCGATGCTCGCGTTTAAATTAGGTTTTGATGAGCCAGAGAAACAAAAATGCATTTAAGCCATGTTAGCAAGGTATTTTATGGCCCGAAGTTTTCCTCGGGTTCCGTGCTGCCGCAAATGGGTGAGCACGGTGTTCAGCAAGTCGAATGTCACCTACTGGAAGTGACGGTTCGTGAAAATGATTTTCCAGTTAAAAGAACGAGCGAAAACGGCTCTCTAAAAGCACTAAAAGTGCGATTTTCGGAAACCCTAGGGGTCTAAACGCAAAAGTGGCAGTGTATACTGTTTAGAACAGTGTGTAATTGATTCCTAAACTTTTCGTTAGGAATCCAACGGCTCCCGTTGAGCGGAAATCGGATATCGGTCCGAGAATCGGCAAAATCGTTGATTTAACGGCATTCGGGTGGCAATCGCGCAATTTGAGAAATTGCGGCGGTTTCACCAAGCCGACTGTTGAGTTCCAGTAGAATCTGGTTGAGCCAGCGGCTAAGAGTTAAAGCCTGAATCTCCCGAAAATCCAAAAGAAATTCCCGGAAGGGGCATTTTGGTAATTTCACCAATAATTGAACATAAGGTGGTGTTGGTCTAAGTGTTGTTGTCAAACACTGATGTTTAAGTAGTTTGAGGTTTCAAGATTGATCTGGGTTTTAGTTGGGAATAGTGGGATTGAGTTTGTCTCCCTGATCAGTATTTTTGATTCAGGTTGGTTCGGTTTGCATCTGGCCTTCGAGCGATCAGTCGATTCAGTTAGTCGCCTGCAAATCGTCAGGTGGGTTTATCTTCGGTCCGGGCTTTATCATTTCGGCCCTCTGGGGTACAGTATTGGTTAGACCCCTGTTTTTGTAGCTTAATTATTACTTTGAGCCTGCTTTCCTTTTGATCCGTTACATACTGCTTTACGCCTGATTGATGACCTTTATCAGTTATCTTATTGATTATATCCTGTCTACACTGTTATAGTTGTTGATTATCTTGTATGATTGATCTTAGTTGCTTCCAGAGATTATGACTCTATTCCTGGACATTTGCCATGCCTGATTGGTCATTAGCTAGATTGCATACTTATTCTCGATTATCAGTATATATATCCTGATCCATGTTCTAGTTGTTGTTGATTATATTCCTGCCTATGAGTTGAGA
Source organism: Tillandsia fasciculata (assembly GCA_029168755.2). NCBI lineage: Eukaryota > Viridiplantae > Streptophyta > Magnoliopsida > Poales > Bromeliaceae > Tillandsia > Tillandsia fasciculata. The sequence goes on from CM054938.1 coordinate 18,469,689, forward strand.
TTTAGTTGATTCTGATATTGCATCCTTGATTGGATTGTTTCGGCTTGTTGTTGATCAAGTATTATACTGCTAAACAATAATTTTTAATCAACAAATGTTTTTAACCAAGCATCGCAGGGTCGCCTGAGTCTGTTCCTGTTTGATAGGACAAAGGCATCGCTCTTCGAGGTTTGGACATAAAACCCGTTTTCAAAATGGTTTTCTTAAAATAAAAATGTGTTTAGTCTCGTATAATTGGTTTTTAGTTGCTTCCTGGATATTTGCTATACCTGATTATCAGTACCCTCTGATTATTTCTGATCCATGTCAGATAGTTGTTGCTTCTTCTTGCATACGAGTTGAGATACAGTTGGTTTATATCTTGCATTCTTGACACCCTGATATATCTGATCCATGATACATAGTTGTTGATTGATTCTGCATTGAGTTGAGATTTTGTTGTTGTACTACTGTTGCATCCCAGAGGGGATTGTTCCCGGCTTGTTGCCGATTACCCGGTCAGTGGACCGTGAGCTTGAGCATTCGCATTTGATCGCCCGCACCGCTGTACTTCACGAACATATCCGGGGTCGCACCCCGTGCGCTTTGTTCTTTACCGATAAAGTGGTTTGTTGAAAGACCCGTGACCCCCAAGGGGGGAATGTCAGCCAGGTTGGTGCTAGGTTGGGCAGTTTCCCTGAGGTCTTGAAGACCAATATGGTGGCTTATGATTGGGTTTTTGATATTTCATTCATTGATGCATATGCTGTTGTTTATTAAGTCTACTTTAATCATATCTCATTGCTTTCCTGATCATGATTTCCTGTTATCGACTTATGTTTGTTTAAGATTCTCTAAATTGCTTTTGATTACAGCTCCAAAATTATATATCTGTTTATCCTAACCTTGATTATTACTATCCTCTAGTATTGTATACCAGTAGGTACGATCCGATATTTCTCGGCTCGTCGTGCCCACTGGGATATATGTACAGTGTATCTCACACCCCCTGGGTGACCATTTTTCAGGTCGATCGGGTGCTAGGATGTCAGGACGTATTGGTGAGATTCCGTGTTAGCAAACGACCCTGGACAGCCGTCATTTTATTATCAAGTTGTAAATTGTAAAAGCTGTAAATTAATTGTTAATGATGTAATAACTTTTAGTAGAACGTAGTTAGTTACTCTGATGTTGTTGCAAAGCTAGCCGTGCATATATAGAAAAGGCTCAATCCAAAGGGGGGATTGGGACTCTTCTATATATGTGGCGGTCTGTCATGCCCTGGCTGTTTTTAAACTCTGACTTGAAAAAAAAAATTTTAGACGCTGATTTTTGAACTCGGGGCGTGACAGAAGATCACTGCAATTTGCTTAAGAAGCATTGGACAAGAGTTGTCCACTCATTGGTTTACGAGTTGTCAATATCTGTTAGGTGAGGTGGTGCTCTAAAATGGTAGGACCGCATACCCACTTGAAAACCTTGTCGCGTTGGGTTTCTGTTTCTCTACCCGAGGTGTAAGAGACTCGAGAAAATAGTGGGAGGCTAACGTTTGTTTTTAAATGTCTCTAAAACAAATTTTTTAAAACAAATATAAATATCTAATTTGAATCTTTACTCTCTGCAAAACAAAATATTTGCTTCCAATCCTTTTTCTCGTATTCTCAAAACCAATCGCTTAACCGAACGAATTATAAGGACTGGCTTAGAAATTTAAAAATAGTTTTGAGTTCCAAGAAGCTCAGTTATGTTCTCGACCAGGACCTCCCCACGTTACCAAACTGTCCAACAGCTCATCAAAAGGTAGTCTGTTCATGATCATTATTTGACAATGATAAAAGACCTGAGTTCAAGGGGCTTGGTTCTTGCTGTGGAGCGGGCTTCCTTTTCCAAAAGAAATTCTAATTAGAAGAAGAAATCGCAAAGAAACAAAAGACGAAAAACAAGCCTAACAAGGAAGCTCCTAAGAAGAAAACCGTTGGCAAAGAAAAATATTTCCACTGCAATGTCAATGGCCACTGAAAGAGGAACTGTTCCGTCTACCTAGAGAGCCTAAAGAACAAGAAGAAAGACACACCTTCGGAAGGTATGTTAGACCTGCTCATAATAGAAACTAACCTTAAGGTTACCTCTACTTCCAATTAGGTTATAGACTCTGGTTCTAGTTCTCATTTGTGTACTTCAATGCATGGTCTAAGGAAAATTGGAGAGCTGAGAGAAGGTGAAGTCACCCTACGAGTTGGCAACGGGGCAAGAGTTGCAGCTGTGGCTATTGGCACCTATCCTCTGCGACTACCGTTAGGACAAATTTTATTACTTAAAGACTGCTATTATGTGCCTGCTGTTAGCGGGAATTTGATTTTTGTTTCTTCTTAAGCACAAGACAATTATATTTTTAATTTTGATAAAAACTAGTGCATAATTTATTTTAGAAATAAAGTTGTAGGCCGTGGTTTTATGATTGATCGTCTTTATCATTTACATATGGATGTATCTGTAAATGTTTCTGAGCAGGTAATGAGTGCCGTTGGGTCCAAGTGACCTAGAGATCATATGAACCTAAAATATATATGGCACCTAAGGCTTGGTCATATTGGAAAGAAAATGATTAACAGATTGGAGAAAAATAAACTTCATGACCTATTGACTTATGAATCTTATCCAGTCTGTAAATCCTGTCTTCAAGAAAAAATGACGAAATTACCCTTTGTAGGACAAAGAGAAAGGGCCACTAAGATACTTGCCTTGGTACACACTGATGTGTGTGGCCTATTTGATGTGCAGGTCATGGATGGTTATCTTTACTTCATAACCTTTACAAATGATTATTCACGGCATGGGTATGTCTATCGTATGAGACACAAATTTGAAACTTTTGAAAAGTTCAAAGAATTCAGATGTGAAGTAGAGAAACAAACTGGAAAACCCATCACGGTTCTTCGATAAAATTGAGGAGGAGAATACTTTAGTGGCGAGTTTCTAAGCTATCTCAAGGAAAACGACAGTCTCACAGTGGACTCCTCCTGGAACACCTCAACTCAACGGAGTGTCAGAACGAAGAAATTGAACTTTATTGGATATAGTTCGATCCATAATGAGTTTCACTGATCTTCCTTTATTTCTTTGGGGATATACTTTGCTTACCGCAGCCTATCTACTAAATAGGATTCCCTCTAAATCCGTTCCTATCACACCGTATAAGATGTGGCATAGTAAGAAACCAAGTCTTAGTCATATCAGGATTTGTGGATGTTCGACCAATATCAAGCGACTACAGGCGGACAAGTTAGAGACTAAGTCCAAGAGGGCTCGTTTTATAGGGTATCCTAAAGAATCTTTATGTTACTATTTTTACATTCCAAAGAATCACAATGTAGTTGTGAGTCGACATGCTATTTTCTTGGAAAAATAGTTTATCAAGAAGCAATAAATGGGAGAAAATTTGAGCTCGAATAGAGAGTCTCTGAAGAGCCACGAGTCCCAAAACTTACAGAACCTATTCATGCTGAGCTAGTACATATAGTACATGATCCATCTCATAGATCAAGTAGGATATCCCATCCTACTAAAAGATACTTAGGTATTCTTACAGAGAATATAGAGAAAATGTTCCTCATGGGAGATAGGGAACATGGAGATGATCCCAAAACCTATAACGAGGCAATGTCTGATATCGACTCCGAAAAGTGGTTGGAAGCCATGAAGTCAGAAATCGATTCAATGTATTCCAACCAAGTCTGGACCTTGGTAAATCCACCAAAAAGTATAGTACCTATCGGTTGTAAATGGATCTACAAAAAAAAGATAGGTTCGGATGGAAAGGTACAAACCTATAAAGCAAGGCTGGTGGCGAAAGGCTATAGTCAACGTGAAGGCATTGACTATTAGGAGACCTTTTTGTCTATGGCCATGCTTAAGTCTATTCGAACATTACTTGCCATTGCAACATACCATGATTATGAGATCTGGCAGATGGATGTGAAAACTGCCTTTCTAAATAGATTTCTTGAGAAAAATATCTATATGGAGCATGCTTAAGACTATTAGGAGACCTTTTTGCCTGTGGCCATGCTTAAGTCTATTCGAATATTACTTGCAATTGCAACATACCATGATTATGAGATCTGGCAGATGGATGTGAAAACTGCCTTTCTAAATAGATTTCTTGAGAAAAATATCTATATGGAGCAGCCTTTCGGTTTCACTTTCAATGATGATAGTCACAAAGTATGCAAGTTGTAAATGTCCATAGATGGGCTTAAGCAAGTATCTTGGAGTTGGAATACTCATTTCAATGACGTAATTTAATCGTTTGATTTCGGTAAGAATGAGGAGGAACAATGTGTCTATAAGAAAGTTAGTGGGAGTGTTGTTACATTCCTCGTATTGTATATGGACGACATTCTCCTAATTGGAAATGACATTCCAATGCTGACTTCGGTTAAGATGTGGTTATCTAAGGAATTCTCTATGAAAGATCTAGGGAATTTGGGGGATTAAAGTCTATAGAGATAAATCTAAGAGAATGTTGGACTTCTCACAGAAAATGTACATAGAGGAGGTGTTGAAGAAGTTCAGCATGAAAAACTCTAAAAAGAGACTTTTACCCCTTAGGCATGAAATTTATCTCTCTAGAAATATGTGCCCCAATATATATGAAGAGATTCAACGAATGAGCCATATCCCTTATGCTTCAGCTATAGGGAGCCTCATGTATGTCATGTTGTGTATACGGCTTGATATCGCATTTGCTGTGTGTCACAAGCAAATAACAGTCCAATCCAGGTGAGGAGACTGGACTACTGTGAAAAACATACTTAAGTACTTGAGAAGGGCTAAAGATATGTTTTTGGCCTTTGGAGGATGAGAGCTGAAAGTACAAGAATACACTAATTCAGACTTCATGTCTGATGTTGACGATAGAAAGTCTACGTCGGGAGATGTGTTCTTGTGCAATGGTGGTTCGGTGTATTGAAAGAGTTCCAAACAACCAATCATTGTTGTCTTTACTTTGGAAGCGGAGTATATCGCCGCACCTGAGGCTGCAAAGGAAGCCTTTTGGTTCAAGAAGTTTGTCGCGGAACTAGGTGTAATGCTATCAGATGCCATTCCACTTTACTGCGACAACAATAGCATCGTAGCCCTAACTAAGGAGCCTAGGTCTCATCAGAGGTCCAAGCACATAGAGCGACTGTTTCATAATATACGCGACTATCTCAAGAAGAAATATATCTAGGTACAGAGAATAGACTCCACGGATAATGTGGCAGACCCACTGACTAAGCCGCTAAGCCAGCAGAAAACTGAAGCCCACCTTGAGAAGATGGGGCTTAAGTATATGGCCGGTTGGTTTTAGTATAAGTGGGAGATTGTTAGATATATGCCCTAGAAGCCAACCAGGCCGACATGCGTATTCTTTCTAGGATATAAATTTTTATTTGAATTCTTACATTATGAATGTAATTGGTTTTTATTTCCATTTATATTGTGTATGTGTCCATAAAATTAATAAGATGATGATACATATTCTCAAGAGTTGCGAATTTGAGACATGTATCATTGGTGATTAATTCCTAAATGCTCCTGATTGATGGATCATCACGAGAACAGTGATTGATCTGGTGAGATTGGTGCACAAGTTGCTTCCCTTTTAAGGTAGATGAGTCTCGAGTCAACAGTGTGGGGACATTGGAGAGAATGTGCAGGTGGTTGTTGGAGAACAAGAGTACCGAGCATGACCAACACGAAAAGTCACTTGAATGTCTACTCACTCGTTAGTGACTTACCCGATGTTACAGTAGGGTGACTGGTCCTTTGACCTGCGGTGCCTCAGCTATTCACAATAGGGTTACTGTAGTTTGACTGTACATATACTTGGTCCCTAACTATTTGGGTCTTTGCGGTGCATGTTGGCTGCAGTAGGTTTGTTGTAGGAATAGAGTGTGCACCTATATGGAATCTATCGCTCTTAGTAGATAAGGGAGTTAGTCCTATATGATTTATGAGACTGAGTTTAGAAGACCTTGGCCAGGGCAAAGTAAATAACGAAAAAGGTTTTCGATATTAAAAACTCGAGTCGAATAAATTTGACATATGACAGATTGTGGGGTTTGACGAGCAATTCTATAACCTCCATCTAGTTGAGACCCCTGATAGAAGGACTGTATCACACGTTAACTGCACCTAAAGATTTAGTATTCCATTCTACTGAAATGCCACTACACACTGCTAGGCGTCACTGGTGGATTGTGGAACTCATGAGAATTATCTGGATGATCGATGATTTTTATTGGGCTGAGTTAGAATTGTCTTGACCAACTGAAAAGAGTTTCAATGATATTATTGATGGTGATCACAATATATATCACTAACAGATAGAATAGAATCTATGGGGTCACACACATAAGAGGTTATGACTGATTGGATAGTTGGATCGCGATTTTTGAATCTCCTGAAGAATTGCCAATATATTGATAATTGGACTAATTTGTAATTATTACAAATTAAGAATATTAAAGTGCAAATGTTGCAAGAGAGGACTTACTAATAGTTAGTGAGTTGTGAGAGGACTTAAGTGCAAATGTTGCATTATTGATATGATTTGATCAAATTAGGATTGAGTTCAAGTTGAATTAAATTAGAATTTAATCAATTGAACCGAATAGGGATAAGATAAACTTAAATCTAATTTTATTCTTATTCTTAATGATTATAAAAGGGATTATATATCACTCTTTATACGTGTGAGAGTTTTAAGAAAACCCTAATCGCGATCTCTTTTCTCTTCCTCTTTTCTAAAAGATCCACAATTAAAGAAAGACGTTCTCTGCAAAGGAGCTAGCATCATCCCAGTGAGAATTTTGATCAGATCGGCAACCTCGTGTGATACCCGTAGAGGTCGGACGCGTGTGCAGCTTCAAGAGAACAAAATTCCACGATCGTCACATTGCGGTGTAGATATTTGTGCGCAAAGATGAAGATTAGATCTTCCTTCTCTTTTTAATCTTAAATATGAGGCATCCTATTTTGCATGATTTTTTAGATCAGATTTCAAGTTTTGAAATCTACTTTTATTTGATTTTCTTTTCAGCTGCATTTTATCTTACGCAAAAATTCTAAGAAAGCAGGCATCCAGTAGTATCATATAATTGACTACTTTTATTTGATTTTCTTTTCCGCTGCGTTTTATATTATGCAAAAATTCTAAGAAAGCAGACATCCAGTAGTATCATATAATTGAACAGGATGGCCCCATAAGAGAATATGTATAATTGTATAGTGTAGATGAATCTTTCACTAGATCAATTGGCACCTAATATCAAAAACAGAGAACATCACCATCAATATTAGTATCCACACTTTCATTATCTCATTTTTCCTCCAATTCTTGTATAAGAATATTCATCTCTCTAGTTCCTTATTCTAAATTTTCTGACAGAATAATCATATTGTTAGTCCTTAAGGTCCTTTTGACATAATTAAAAGTATATTAATACTTCTGATTTTGCAAAGGGCTTCTAAAAGGGTGTATGACAAGGAAGACTTTGTGATATCAAGTTGGAGTGAAAGAGCTGTACCAAGACTAGGGTGCTTTCTATTTTTGTTAGTAATTGCGAGTATCGTGTGTGGTGTGTGGTATATTGTTCATTTGTAGATAAACTAACCCAGTTTACCTAAATTTCATACATAAAAGTATGTGATTGCCCAATTGCATATTTTGATATATGACTAGAGACTTTAAGGTCGGAACATATTCACCATGTGTATAGTGTAGGCATAATTTTCATTGAATATTTTGCTGAAAGAGAAGAGGGACAGGGAGCTCCATCATAAAAACACTAAGGCGAACGCAAGGGGAAAAAAAGGAAGGAAGAATAAAACACAAAAAAGATCCGAGTTATATCACATACCCCTTCAATAAGAGGAACCTCATCACTGGTCTTATAAATTCCCGCACTGCTAATGAACAGAAATTGACTGACATTGGCAGATTTTGCCCAATCTGCCACTGGCCTGCATTTCATAATTGATATTAGAACAATAGTTCTAATGCTGATAGCAAGCAGAGCATAAACCTTTGCCTTAATGGTATCTTTATAAATACTAATGACATAAAAGACAAAATGAAAGTCTAAACACTGATGACTTACAGACAAAAAAAAGTAAGCTTGAATTTACATAATGAATTACTTGGTTCACACCTAAATGTATATTGCAAATGATAAGTATTGAATATTTGTTGGAAGTTATGTGCTTGAAAGTGCAAAACTTCTCCCGTCATGTGTATTACTTTATAGAACCATGATCTGTAGTTATAAGTAGTAACCAAGATGAACACTTCACACTGAAATTGAAGATACATAATGGACCAAAAGATAAAAAAGAGAACAATAGGAACAAGAACTGATATCGACCATTCCTAGCGCAAGTGGCAAAGGGCTTGGTGGTTGGTACCCGAGGTCCCGAATTCGAAACCTAGTTGATTCACATTTCTAGCTAAATTCATTTCTAAAATATAATGAATGAAGCAGAGAGCATGCTACCTTTCTCTCAAATAAAAAAAAGGAACAATAACTGATTAATTGGTTGTATCAGGTGATATTTGATGTCATAAAGATCCTTTATTCTCTATCCCAGAATGATATGAAATGGTTGGAGCAAATACCTGGGAGCAAGAATCTCGGTTATGCATAGGCATTTGAAAGAACTGTACATTTAGATTGGTATTCACATCATAAAATAAGTCTATTCAATAGAGATATGATAGAGTAATCCCACGGAAATCACAGTTTCAGATGACAGCGCATAACTTGACTCAAAAGACAACAATATATGGCAACAGGCAGTATGATAAAACTACATTTATCTAGTCACTAGAAAGGCAGAACTTTTCGTACATTAATCAGTGTAACATTGAATTGTTGTACTGACCGTCCCTAGTGCAAGTGGCAAAGGGCTTGGTGGTTGGTATCCAAGGTCCCGAGTTCGAAACCTAGTTGCTTCACATTTCTAACTAAGTTTATTTTTTAAAAAAAAAATAAACGAAGCAGTAGCATTGTACCTTTCTCTCAGAGAAAAAGAACCATTGAATTGTTGCCATAGAAATACTAACTCATTGCCCACATAGAGAATCAAATCAAAAGCTGAGAAGAATCCCAACTTTTACAACTCATTATCAACAGAGTTCAGGCTTATCATAGGATCTTATATTATTATTATCTGAGATATATACAAGAAAAACAGAGCACAAACTGGAGGACAACTTACCTAGTAGGTTCCTTATCTTAATTTTGTAAGGTAACAAAGAGCTTATATTTTGTAAATCAGGCTTTTGATCATTCGAGAACCTGTAAACTGTTGAATATAACACAATTAAAACACTGTTCTGAGTAGATTAGTTTTTAGAGGCAAACAGCACCAAAGTCTGTAAATGAAAGCCAGTCTTTCCCCATACATGTAACAAGCAATGTCCTGAATTGTCTAACAAAACTAACTTTTGGAGACTAATTTTAGTATAAATTAAAACCTTCTGCTCCTAGCAGACAAAAAACTCCAGCAAATCCTTTATATCCCAAATCCTTTGGAGGTATTTCATCATTCATTTGTTTCGCCAATCAGACCACTTACAGTCCCAGCTATCTGGTAAACCTTTAGGGCTTGTTCGAGAACCTGGACATCTTGTTAAGTAGGTCTCACATGTTTACTCAAAGGCATTGCAGTAGTTGGCAGATAGGGAGCATGATTAGACGTATACATTGCAATAATATATGCAGCCTCTAAGTCATTTCTTTCGGAATAAGATAAACACCTATTAGGTGGAAACATCCTGAAAAATCATGGCTTTCAGATCTTACAATAAAAGCAAACTCCTAAGACGCAATCACAAATGAAAATCTCAATGGCACAAAAGTTATTCATGAATAACTAACTTGTTCTATCATCCAAATAGTCCCTTCACTCCAAGCAATTTCGTTATATATATATATATATATATATATATATATATATATATATATATATATATTAAAATATAGGGTGATTCTTTATATATGAATATTCATTGAAAAGAGAAGGCTACAAAAAGAAACATCATAGAAATACTACAACTACAAGCACCTCTGCCATCAAAACAAACAAATATATCCCTCCTACTCCGAATAAAGAACAAGATACGAGTGACATGCTCAAGCTCATAAGTTCTCAACGGCGTCCTAAGGCACTCTAATAAGAGAGAGAAGACACAGTCAAAAGCAAGTATGAAAAATCTTAGAACATTTGGGTTCCCAAAATCAAGCACGAAACAAAACCATCAGCTCTAGATAGATAATTTTTTTTATTAATAAGAGGATGAAAGGCCAATGGCTTACGTACTTCACTGCATCCAAATCTTTGCCGTTATTGTCCAACACCGCATCAAACGATTCAGCGCCCACAATCTTCCCCGCATCGGCAGGATCGCCCCAAACTGTTTTCCCTCCGGCACTACGCAATTCCTAGAAAATCCAATCAGCCAGCACCATTACAAAAAAAAACCTAGCTAAAAATAAATAGAGGGGAATTAAAGAGATCAAACAGGGAATCTAGTGAACGGGGGCTTCTTCATCTTATCGGAGCTCTCGTCTCCGATGGTGAGCACGGTGACCCCCTGGCCCGCGGCGAGCAGCTGCTTTGCCAGGTAGAAGCCGATGACTGCGTGGCCGCCGCTGTTGGTGTTGATGATGAGGACGTTCTTCCTCGTCTTCTCCGAGGCGATGATGCGGAAAGGGGAAGAGCGGATTGGGAGAGATGAGCGCTTGCACACGGGAGAGATGAGAGAGGTGGGGGTGAGAGGGGAGGAGAGAGAAGAGGAGGAAGAGAGGCAAGAGAGAGGAGATGGGAATGGGAGTCGGGAAGGGGAGTGGCGGGAGAGAGGACAGAAGACGACTGCGGTGGCGGCGAGTGCAGCCATGGAGAGTGAGGAGATGAGAGCGGTAGCAAGCGGGAAGATGAGCGAGTGGCGGAAGGCGTAGATTTGGGGACCGAGGATTGCGTTATCCCAACCGCCCCCCTCGTTTATCGAGGGATTTTTATAAAAATAACTTTTAAAAATTTTTAAAATTTGAAAACTAATTCTTAAAATAAAAAAATTTACAAAAATAATCCTGCTTTTACCAGCAAGGCGCCACGAAGGAGAGACAATCTGAATATGCTGATCAGCACCTTAGGTGCTGAATGATTCAGCGACTTCACAAAAACCTTGTGCATCTTCTGCATATATGCTGAAGGTGCTGATGCAATCAGCATATATGCAGAGGAATCAGCGCCTTCAGCAAATATGCAGAAAACGCCGATTCATTTAGCGCTTTCTGCATATATGCTGAAGGCGCTGAGGACTTGGCCAATTTTCGCGAAAATTGGTAAGTCCTCAGATATAAGTGCTAAAGGCGCTGAATGGTTCAGCGCCTTTAACATCATATATTAAATGCGCTGAACCATTCAGCGCCTTCTTCACCACTAAAACCACCCGCGCGGGCTACAGTGCCCTCATTTTCTCTCTTCAATCCCGTCGCAGTCCCTCTCCCGCACAATGCCTCTCCCTCTCCCGCACAGTGCCTCCCCCCCTCTCTCGCACAGTGTCGAAGCTCCTGTCGCCGTCACCGTCGCACTATAGTGAAGGAATCTAATCGTAGTACTTAATGGCGTCTGGATTATAGGTGGCCCGCTGATGGGATTTATCGCTTTGGTCGTGTTTTTTGATCATTTGGACCTTCGATTTGTGGATTCGCACAATGTAAGCCGGTAGTGAGTATTGATGCCACACATATATACGGCAAATACGAAGGTCATGCGTTGATAGCGACGGCTGTAGATGCAAATAATGGACTATATCCTTTGACATTTGCAATTTGTGAGGGGGAGAATGGCGGGAGTTGGCGATGATTTATGCAAAACCTGCGTCATTATGTTACCCGCGATAGAGCCACTTGTTTTATATCTGATCGATTTCTTGGATTGAGGAAAATAGTGGCTACTATCTATCCTCCAGCACAGGGTCACTCGCATCGTTGGTGTCTTCGACACATGAAAGCAAATATGAATTAGCGCTTCAAAAACAAAACTTTGTTAGATAAATTTCGGCAGATCGGAATTGCTTCAACACCGACAGAATATAATCAGTTGAAGGAAGAATTAGATACGTTGGATTACGATGCTTGGCAGTGGGTCCATGATCTTGATAGATATAAAGAGTACTGGGCAAAGGCATTTGATGGAGGCCGCCGGTTTGGATTGAATACTACGAATTTTTCTGAATCGTTAAATGGGGTACTTAAGGGCAGTCGTGGTTTGCCTATCACGGCTTTTGTTGTGGCTACATTTTATAAGCTTAATAAGTATTTTTTTGATCGCCGTGCTCACGGTAAAAATATGATGGACGCGCTAACACCTAATATCAAAAAAATAATTACCGAAAATATAGATACGGCGCGGGGACATCGGGTTGACCGATTTGGACTAATAGAATTTGAAGTCAGATCTGAAGATTTCTCCTTCAAAGTGATCGTGAATGGAACAAATGCAGAATGTTCATGTGGTGAATTTCATCTAACGGGAATACCTTGCTCGCATATCTTAGCAGATTGTAGTACAACACATATGAGATTAGATTATCATATTTTTTGTTTAGTCTGGTATAGTACGGACTGCTATCGTGCGACGTACACACCACATTTTCATCCTGTTCCTGATAGACAGCACTGGCCACGACCCCAAGGTCCCCCGATTGTACCGCCTCCTATACGAAGGAAGAAAGGTCGTCCACGATCTACACGTATTCGTAATATAATGGACGAGGGGGGTGGCCGACGAGAAACATGCTCCATTTGTAAACAGGCAGGACATTATAAGAGCACTTGTCCACAAAATGTACAAAGAGTGCAACAAGGACGTCGGCGTATGACTTCCACAATTTTATTTATCTTGTCTTAATAGTTGCTCTTTTTTAGCTATTATGTTACTAATATGTAGATTATATGTGATGACCCGGATCTTCATTGGGGGTTTATGGCTTGATCAGTGACTTTTGGAGGACTATCTTGGGAGATGGGAGTGTTTGGGTGTGTATCAGACTCAAGAAATGGACCCGGCGCAAAAATCGGATCAAGTGATCTTTTTCGGGGGCTTCCGGGTAAATTTTGGATGAGAATTTGGCAAAACAGAGGCCGTATTTGGATTCAGCGCGGAAAAACGCTTGAAAACGGCTATTTACTTATATTTTTTGGAGTCCGGACGTCCAAAAATGGACCTATTTTAAGTGGGCCGGTTCACGGGACATGCGGGTACACCAGGCGCAGCCAAAATTGCGCCCGCCATGTGTCGGGCCGTGATTGGCCCGACACAAGGCGTGAGGCGCGCTGGTTGGGCGGCGCGCGTGCGCCGCAACGTGTCGTTTTCCACTCTCGAGAGGCCGCCGGCTTCGTGTCTCCCAAAATGTCCCCGGAACCCTTTTTGCAGAGAGACTTTTGGCCTATAAATAGCCCATTTCTCTCCCATTTTTGGACTTTTGAAATCTAGCCAAATTCTCTGATTTTTCCAGAGAATCCCCATCTTCTTCTTCTTCTTCTCCTTCTCCAGCTTTCGGATTTGGGGTGTGCTGTGGGTGCCTGTAGCTGTGCAAGTGGTGGATGAACCCTTTGAAGCTGATTTCAACCATTTTCATCGCATTTCAGTGCATGAGCTTCACATAGATCATCCCTTGGAATTTTGGCCTAATTTTTGGTTCTGCATCTTCACAAGAGGTAGATCTACAACTTTGGTATTCAACACTTTGGCTAGATCTTGAGTTTTATTCGAGTTTTTAAGCCATCTTTGGGACCCTTGTGCACAGCCTGGGATTTCGGACAGTGTTTAGTGTTTTCCCTTCCCTGGACAGTAAGAATGGAATTTTGAGATGATCTTTGTGGGGAAATCTTCAGGACTCGAAGATCTACAACTTTGGTATGTATCACTTTACCTATATTTGAATATTTCTGGGAGTTTATTAGCCATCTTTAAAGAACTTGTGCACAGTCTGAGATTTTGAAATGAGCTCAATATTTTCCCTCCCCTTTTTCTGGTTTTTTTCGAGTTTTAGAGAGAGAAACTGAGGGAGTGGCCTGAAGTGAACTTGTTCCCCTCTCTGTCCTACATCTCTCCAGGAAGTTTCAGAATTTTTGGAGTTTCCGACAGCGAGTTCTCTGCGACGCGGCACGCTTTGACGATTTCCATTTTCTGGCCCGTTTCCGTCGCAGTTCAGTCAAAATTTCCCGAGCGCCAACCAGGAGGAATTTTTGGGCGATTTCTGCGACAACATGTTCCTAAGAGGTAAGGCTTCGATTTTCGTGTTGATCGCTTTGCTCTGTTTCGCACTTTTGGCACGGTTCCTGAGAAATTTTTGACCCCCCTTTTTCTGTGATGGATTTTGGATAGCGGAGGCTTGTCGATTTTATATCTTGGCCTAGGAGTATCGGATCAAGGCGTATAAATACTCGATTTTGATCTACTCGTCGCGAGGAACACAGTGGTGATTTTTTTGGGATTTTTGGAGATTGATTCGAAGGTGATAATTAAGCTTTTCGTGGACTGTGTACCACAGAATTTTGGTAATGTGGCGTTGCGGCTTACCGCGGTGTTTTATTTGTAACTTGATCTACAGGTATCGGATCGAAACGTGCGAGTACTCGTTTCAATCGGCTCGACGCGACGATCGCAGTGGTTATTTTTATGGATTTTTCAGAGGATTGCTGAGAGGTGAAATTTAGCCATTTTTGGGACTGATTTTTGGATAGTAGGTATTTGTATTTTTTTGGGATTAATTGTGCGCCATTTGGATTACCGTGCAGTGTGCCATGACTATATGATGTGAGGGCGTTTTTGGGCTGTGCTTCGCGTGCTCTGCGATCGAGGTGGGTGGTTGTTGTATACCTCTACTTCTGACTTGCTCACTAAGTTTATTAGAGAAGCCCTCTATTGGACATATTAATTGATTACCATTCATGATTAACTGATATAAATGTGAGCCTATCATTTGAGATTAATTTTGTGGACATAGCATGTTGGGAATATTATTGGGATAATATTGTTGTGGAAACATGATTACGGGAACATATTTAATAGTGATAATTAACATGTCATATTAGCACATAGATTTTATGAAAGTGGATTAAATTGATTAATTGTTGGGACATGATGACATATCTATATGCGGGTGCCACTTTGGGATTTATTATGGATCAGGGATTATATACATGTGTAGTTGACTGATGATTTTAGCATGATGGTTAAATCTATGTGGATTTATTATTTGCTACATATGTGGAATTGTTATTTGATATTCTCTCTTTCATCTTGCATTAGGACTTTTGCATGCTTGTTTGGACATCTAGATAGGCCACTATTTTATTGCTACACTATCATATTGGGATTTGACTTAGGAGAAACCATGATTGTTTTCTTTCTCCTTCTTATTTAGACTTTCGAGTCATATTGCTCGGGTTCGAGCAGAGGTTTGGGATAGTGTAGCCGGGACCTCAGGGTCGGAGACAGGGTGTACTTGATGTTGGATTTGTGGGTTATTGCGGCAACCGCGGACAGTAGGCGGTTGACCGGATATTGATTATTTTGCCCGATTATGGATTGTGGGTTATTGTGGTAACCGCGGACATTAGGCGGTTAGCCAGATATTGATTACTTTATCAGGCTTTAGACTTATGGGGTATTGCGGCGACCGCGGACATTAGGCGGTTGACCGGATATTTACTTGTGCATCAGATTGGGGATCGGGCTTTTTGCTAGTGGATGGAGTTTCCCACTTATTGAGTACTATTGCATCAGATTGGGTATCAGATTTCTTTAGTGGATGGTTTTTTTCACTTTGATCAGAGTCGTGATCCAGTCCTGCTGTTTTATGGCACTTATGATACTTATTGCTGAGATACTTTACTCGTGTGGGTCGCTCCCCTCGAGTGCCACTCCGGAGTGTGCGACAGGCAGGCTTTGAGTCCTTGAGACTCCTTCTTTTCATCGGTGTTGTGCGTCGGCCAGCATACCCGATACGGCAAGGCACAGCAGGCAGTACCAGTTCTTACTGGTTCATTGATTGGGTTTATTCAAGCAGGCATGTTAGATACTGATGCATACATACAGTCATTCCTTTTGGCACTGCATTTAGAGGCATACTAGTAGTAGTTTTCCGGTTCAGCAGCTTATTTATCTTACCACTTCACCTTTTTCTTGCCTTTGGTAGACTTAGTGGGTAAGCCGGGGTTTGAGGCTTTACCTACAGGGGGAGGCTACTGGTTTACTAGTGGTTCTCACCCCCATTGTTGTTTCCCTCTTTTCTTCCTCCTGTTTTGCAGAGTCTTCTGCGGGAGTTGCTGATCTTTCGGTCGTTGTTCGAGGCGAGAGAGTCACGAGCTAGATCCTTACCGCCCGAGGAGTGTAGCTGTATCCCCTGGTTGGAGATTCCTTGTAGCTGTAAGCTGGTTTTTACTGTTTACTTTGGAGAGGGATCTTTTGTATTTGAAGAGACTAATGTAGAGACTGATGTACTATAGTTTTAGTTTATCTCCCTTTTATAGTTGAGAGATACTGTACTGAGGATATTGTATGATGATTATCTGTATTTGAGGAGATGGATGTTGTACTTTATTTCGTGTTGTACAGTGATGGGATTTTATTTTACAGCATTTTATTTCCGCTCTGATATTTGCGTAGCTATAGTACTTTTTTTTGCAGGTTAGACGTTTCGCCTATGCGGGATTTTGCATAGGTGGCGGATCTGTTGGCGAGCCCGGGTCGTAGTTTCGACCCTGGGGCGTGACATTATATATTACAGATGGCAGATCACGAGGACGCCGGACCAGTTGATCCGTCGGTCCTATTAGAGCAACATCTCCATACGTCAACATTTATCAGGACTGAGATAAGAGCTATAAAATTTCATTTGATATTTTATTGTAATACAAATAAGCTGAATTGGTGTAAAAGCTAACTATATTTGTTTTGGCATTACAAGGGTATAGTGCTGTGGAGTTCTCAGAGCATGGGCGTAAGCTCAACCGGTGGGAGCTTGACGATCCAGCTGTACTAGATCTACTCCAACAGTCTCGATTTTACGGGGTAGCATGCTTGAGACGCGTGCAGCTGGATCAGGCTTTACTAGCCGCTCTTGCCGAGAGGTAGAGACCGGAGACCCAGACGTTCCACTTTCGCCATGGTGAGATGACCGTCACACTCTAGGATGTGGCGGTTATTTCAGGTCTTCATGTCGACGATCCACCAGTGACGAAAACTTCACTTCAAGAGTGGGTGTCGCTATGCGAGGCATTGTTGGGAGCTATGCCCGACGAAATAAGCGGGTCGCAGATACACCTAACGTGGCTATATCATCAGTACAGCCATATACCTCTAGATGCCCTTGCAGAAGTAGTGGCAGTTACAGTCCGTGCATATATGTTATATCAAATCGGGTGTAGTTTGTTTCCCAACCCCAGCGGACACAGAGTTCACCTAAAGTGACTATTACTTTTGGCTGATTTTGATCTCTTCGGGGCTTATGCATGGGGTGCAGCTGCCTTAGCATATATGTATCGAGCGCTAGGACTTGCCTCACTATACGGGAAGGCCGAGTGTTGTTGTTTTGGGACGCTATTGCAGGTATAATATATAATATTTTAATTTCATTATTATGTTAATATTGGTATTTAATATTTTATTTATTATATTAAGTCATTTGTGTTAATATATGGATTTGGGCTTGGGAGTATGTTCATATCAGCCGACCTATAAGCGTCCTAGCGCTGCTACCCGACATTGTAAATCTCCCTCTGGGTTGCCGATAAGATATTTATTTAACATAGTAGACTTTTGTATTTTAAATGTAATCGCAACTAATATATATATTTTATAATCTAGATGGGCAAACGCTGGAGGATTACGATTCAAAGCCAATGTCAGGACCGCTAACATTGAGTTTTATATAGATGAGTTAGATCAGCAGAGAGAGACGCAGGTATGTAGATGTTTAAATCAATACTTTAAATATTTTTTTTCTAAATATTTTATACTAACTGATCATTTTGTGTCATTAACAGGTTATATAGATGCCGTACACAGATGAGATTTTAGCTGCATTACCAGACTTTTGTGTACAGGGCTCGTAAGTCTGGCGTTCAAGGACAGTCATTATCTGCTATCATATTGTAGAGATGCATGTACCAGACAGAGTCCTACGGCAATTCGGTCTTCTCCAGCATATAACTCTCAATGTGGAGTCCATCCGACGCGTGACATCACGTGGGCGTCCGAATGAGGATTGGATTGCATTTCACGCTGTACACATTGAAAGGTGGTCTGAGAGGCTAGATCACATTGTTGATCAGCTCTCGACTGCTGGTGAGGACCCACTGCAGGCGGCATCCATATACATGCAATGGTACTGGACGATTACGAGGAGATGGATATATCGTCCAGTACAGCGTCCTCCACTGAATTTTCATCCCCGTGGGCATATCGAGAGGACAATGGTATAATAATTTAAATATATAATTTTAAAAATGTTTTGTATATTTAATATAAATTTAATTTGTCCATTGAAATGCAGGCCGACACATTACGACAGATGGATACTACTATAGGCCAGTTATTGCATGATCGTCCGTCGCCTACGAGGATATTCGGGACTCTGACAGATATACGTGAGCATATTCATATGATACTGCAAAATGTACCGTCGGTACCTACTGTCAGAGTTTCTGAGGGACGAGGAAATTATGCTCACGCATCGCCCTCGAGTCATCAAGTACCTTCATATCTGTAATACCACTCGGTTAATTATTTTCGTTGTCCTTGACTTGTGGTACAAAAATTCAATAGTTTTAGTATCTCTCATGCTTTGCGTTCGTCAAGCGGGTTTTAGCGACGCGATCGGGGTGGGGGGGGATTCTGATGTGCGGATCTCCCAAATCGGGCCTTTTTGTGTTAATAGGAACTACCCAATAGGTTGAACTCGTTAAGGGTTCGATCCATTGGAGGATCGGTTGGGGTTTTCCCCGCTTATATATATATCCCACCTTAGGGTTTGTACGTACACATAATTAATCTTCTTTACTCATTTGTTAGTAGAAAAGTTTTAGACCGCCGCTTCTCGATTAGGGTTTTCTTCCCTCGACCTCCTCGTGGTGACGAAACCAGAGCGAATCAATGCCTTCTGAAGAGAGCGAACCCCGAGGAGCACCACCGTCGGTTGGATCGCGTCGCCTTCTCCTTCCACCGAGGTTAGCCTACCACGTTATATTCCCGGTCCCGGATCTTTTCCTGTTTTTCTGTTTCTTTTCGCTCTTGTTTGCGTCACAACGGCTACCTCACCGCCCGCACCGTGCGCTGCGGGTGGATGCAGCGCAGCACGGGGCCGTGCGCCGCCAGAGCCTGGCCGCGCGGGGCCACGCTACGCTGCGTGTGCATGCCTACGCAGCGCGGGGCTGCGTGCAGCCAGACCGGCCGCGTGGGGCCTTGCAGCGCTGTGGGCGCATGCCCGCACAGCGCGAGGCCGCCCGCCGCCAGCCCGGCCGTGCGGGGCCACGCCGCACTGCGGGCGCATGCCCGCGCAGCGCGAGGTCGCGCGCCGCCAGAGCCTAGCCTCGCGGGGCCACGCTGCGCTGCGGGCGCATGCCCGCACGGCGCAGGGCCGCGCGCAGCCAGCCCGACCGCGCGGGGCCCTGCAGTACTGCGGGCGCATGCCCGCGCAGCGCGGGGCCGCGTGCAGCCAGCCCAGCAGTGCGGGGCCGCGCGCAGCCAGCCCAGCAGTGCGGGGCCACGCCGCGCTACGGGTGCATGGCCACGCAGCGCGGGGCTGCGTGCCGCCAGAGCCTGGCCGCGCGGGGCCACACTGCGCTGCGGGCGCATGCCCACGCAGCGAGGGGCCATGCACAGCCAGCCCGACCGCGCAGGGCCGCAAGCAGCCAGCCCGGCTGCGCGGGGCCACGCCACGCTGCTGGCGCATGGCTGCGCAGCATGAGGCCGCACGCCGCCAGAGCCTGGCCTCTCAGGGCCACGCTGCGTTGTGGGCGCATGCTCGCGTAGTGCGGTGCCGCGCGCAGCCAGCTTGGCCGCGCGGGGCCCTGCACCGCTGCGGGCGCATGCCGGCGCAGCGAGGGGCCGCACGCAGCCAGCCCGGTTACGCGGGGCCACGCCGTGCTGCGGGCGCATGCAACGCAGTGCGGGGACGCGCGTCGCCAGGGCTTGGCCGCGCGGTGCCTTGCCGCGCTGTGGGTGCTTGCCAGCGCGCAGTGCTAGGGCGCGGGGCCGCACGCCTCCAGGCTTGGCTGCGCGGGGCCATGCCGCACTGCGGGTGCTTGCCAGCGCGCAGTGCTAGGGCGCGGTGTGCGCCTGGGAGGTTGTTTATCGCGCGGGACTAAGCAAGCGCCGCCGCACCTTGGTGTTCTTGCGTCGCGTCAGGCCGGAGGGGTCCGGCATTATCCGGACGGGGATCTGGTTTTGTGCCACGGTTGGTTACTGACGTTTCTTTTTGGGGACTCTGTAGGTTCGGGAGTCGTTTCGGAGTGCGGATCGTTCGGGTGTTTCGGGTGACTGATTTCGAGGTGGGTATCGTATCTTGGGAAAGGTTGGCCTTCAGACCTCCCCTACCCGTCTACTGTTTTACTGAAAACTCTCATAAAAGAATCTAAGAATATTGGGACTGGTTATTTATCACTTCAAGAGAAAATGTAAGGTAATTCAGCCCTAGGTCATTAAATGAGTCCTTATGCTACATTGGTGTGACTGAGTGTCGTGGGAGGTGTACGGCACAGGTTGACGATGGTTATGCTCATGGAGCTTACACGCACACCAGCGGTTTGGCCACCGTGTCGGTGTACTTTTCCAGAGAGGTGGTCTGATTAGACACGTGGACCCCACACGGCTATTTGCGTGGGGGCCCCCTTGCGGCTATTTGCGGAACTGTATTCTTACAGTGGGGGGTTATTGGCACCAGATTTTGAGCGGGATGACTTCTTTTGCCTGAGGTCCTCAGACCGACATGGCGGTATTATGCTGGGTTCTTTTGGTGAGATTCTTCACGTAGCATGTTGGGGTTGTGGATGCTCAGGGTTACGGTTCGGTTTATTTATTTCTTGGTTCTCATACTTTCCTAGCATCTATTACAGTTGTTGAATGTTCTGTTCCCTTGTCACTAATTCCCACTTTGTGACAGGTTCGGTTCGGGGTCAGGGCCGGTAGTGAGGTTCCGACTAGGAGGTTTTAGCCACTCTTCTGGCTGGTGATATCTTTCTTTCTTGCTCTTGTTTATTTCAGTTGGTTAGTTTATTTCTTGTGCTTTTGGTTATTGTGGACGTTGTGGATGTTGAGATAGCTTTAGTACTGGTGTTGGATTTTTGTATGGCAGGATTTCTATTGTGTTTTGTTCTATGGTTTTGATGATATCAAGGGACTGCGAAAAGTAATTAAAAACCGGTGTCGCCTAGGCATCATCTTTAAAACCCTTGGTTTAATCTTTTAATTTTACCGCACAACTTCTACTGTTTAACTATCTAAACTTTCGTTACTTTTTATGATTTGAGTGTTGTGGTTGAGGTATGGTCGTAATGCTACGCCGTACATACGCATGCTAGACTGTGTAAGTCGCACAGAGAAGACAAGTGTATGTGGCGGGTCTGGGTACGTGTTCCGTGGGAGGGAAAAAAAAAATGTGTTCTACTTTTCCACTATTTAACTACTCCCGGGGCGTGACAATATCACTAGAAATTTCAAATTAAGTCTTTAAATTCAAATTAACTAACTATTTACGGTGCCACGATCTCCATCTCCTCCTATTCATGCCCCTACGACATTTTCCTCGACGTCAGAGTCACTCCAGCCTCCTGTATCACGAACATCTTTTGCATCGACATATTCACGTCGTCGTCTGTCGTCATCATCACCACAGGAGATCCAACATATTGCTGAGTATGATGAGGGTGGCATTTTCGAGGAGCTCGATTAGTTGGCAGTGGTCGAGCATCTTGATGATATGCCGATTATCGAGCTTGTTGTTCCTCGTGGGCGTGGGCGTGGGCGTCCGCGAGGGCGTGGACGCAGGCATGGCCGAGGAGGTCGAGGGAGAGGATAAGCTCAAAATTGAGTTTTATCTCAATTTTGAGTTTGAGGGTGTATTATTAACATTTTTGTGATTATATTTTTTTGTTGTTACTCAACTGTTATATCTGAATGTTGTGAAATTATTCCACATAATTTCTGAATGTTTTAGCTCAATATCTAGATGTTGTGAAACTTGTTGTACTTTTTTATTCTGTTATGAAACTTGTTGTACAAATTTTATTTTTTTTACTTGAAAAAAAATTCTTGCCTTTACTGTGGTTAAAGGCGCTGAACCATTCAGCGCCTTTAACATGATGTTAAGCCCGCTGAAAGGTTCAGCGTCTTTAACATTGATGTTAACGACGCTGAATGGTTCAGCGCCTTTAGCACTTATATCTGAGGACTTAGCCAATTTTCGTGAAAATTGGCCAAGTCCTTAGCGCCTTCAGCATATATGCAGAATTCAGCGCCTTCAGCATATATGCAGAAGACGCTGAATCATTCAGCGTCTTCACAAAAACTTTGTGAAGGCGCTGAATCAGCGCCTTCACAAAGTTTTTGTGAAGACGCTGAATGATTCAGCGCCTTCAGCAAACATACTGAAGGCGCTGAATCATACTGAAGACGCTGAATGATTCAGCGTCTTCAGGTCGTCCCGCCTCCGTGGCGCCCTGCTGACAAAAGTAGGGTTACTTTTGCAATTTTTTTTTTTAAGGGTTAGTTTCCAAATTTTAAAAATTTTTAAGGTTATTTTAAAAAAAATCCCTGGCGCCTCCGTGGCGCATCGTTCGTAGTTTAAAATATTTTCTTTCGAACCTTTTTTAAAAAATAATCCTATAAATTTTTAAAATTTACAAAATAATCATGTGTAAAAAAAAATTGCAAATCTAACTCTACTTTTGTCGGCTCGGCGCCATGTTGGATAGATGACCTGAAGGCGGTGAATCATTCACCGCCTTCGGTGTTTTTTTTCTAAAAGCGGTGAATGATTCACTGTCTTTACAAAAACCCTGTGAAGACGGTGAATGATTCACCGTCTTCAATGTATATACTGAAGGCAGTAAACTATTCACCGTCTTCAGTATACATGCTGAAGGCGGTGAATTATTCACAGCCTTCAGCGCATTCCCCAGCACTTTATCAAATTTCGCTAGGTCCTGGGGAATTGGCTTGTGTAGTTGTTGTGCTAAAGGCGCTGAATCGTTCAACGGCTTTAATATAATGAAGAAGGCGCTGAACAATTAAGCGTCTTTAGCATTACACTAAAGACGCTGAACGATTCAACATCTTTAAAGTTTATGCTAAAGGCGTTGAATCATTCAACGCATTCTTCACAAACAAAACCCCGCACGGCAAAGTGCCCTCCTCACTTTCCCCTCTTCACAATCGCACAGTATTCCCCACCTCCTCTCCCCCTCTCTCCACGCGTCTTTTTACCGTCGCCATCGCCGGAGCCGGAGTCGAAGCCGAAACCCGCCGTCGCCGTCGCCAGAGCCAGTGCCTACCATCGCCTAGCATAGCAGGTTGCCTCATTTCCTTCTCCCTCTCTCTCACTGTCCCTCTCTTCCTCTCTCTCACTATCCCTCTCTCTCTCTAACTGAGAGAGAGATCTCCCCCTCTCTCTCTATCTCGCACTCTCTTTCACTATTTTCTCTCACTCTGAGAGATCTCACAGTGAGAGTGTGATGATCCGGACTCCCACAGGAACTGTGCAACATTAAACAGTGACTGCGGGGAGCTTGTACAGTGCACTGGAGCTTGTAGAATTGAAATTATATATTTAAAATAGACTTGGCACGAAAATTGGGGCAAACGGGAATTTTCGGGAGCCTTCGGCAAAATTTCGGATGAGAATTTGGCGAAACGGACGGCAAAATCGGACTCAGCGCGCGAAAACGGTCAAAACGGTATATTCGCTTTATTTTTCGGCTTCGGGTACTGTTCACGCCGGAACAGTAACCGCCGGCCGGAATTACTGTTCCGGCCGGCGGCGGCCGCCGGCGAGCGGCGGCGGGCGGCGGCGCACGGCGGCGGGCAGCGGCGCAGCGGCGGGGCAGCGGCGGAGCGCGGAGGAAAGCGGCGCGGGCAGGCGCGGGCAGGCGCGGGCAGGGCTCGGGTGCGCGGTCCATGGGCCAGGCGTGCACCAGGAGCACCGAGGGTTCCAGCTGCCACGTGGCAGCTTCTCATTGGTGGGTCAGCTTCTAGAAGCCCGTGGGACGGTGACACGTGGCATGCTCCTATAGGCCGACAACCTTCCGGAAAACCCGGAGCACGGGGCAGACACACGCCCCACGTGGACACGTGGCGCCTTTCCATTGGCCCTGCACCGGCTGTTTCCTGTTCGGGCGACACGTGGCGCTTCCTGGTTGGCTCGTTTCGGTGTTTCGTGTTTGGATCTGGATTCCGTGAGGGAATATCCCTTTTGGCCCACTATATAAGAGCCCCTCACCCCCCTCTCATTCCACCTCGATTTGCGTGCCAAGGAGAGAGAATCAGAGAAAACTCTGAATACGAAAGTTGTTCCTCTCTCTCTCCTCTTTCTCTCTCTAGAATCTCAGAATTTCTGGAGTTACAGATAGTGAGATATCTGCGACGCGGCGCACTGCGACAATTTTCTTTTTAGGCCCATTTCCCGTCGCAGTTCCGTCGAAAATTCACTGCGGGCTAACCAGGTGGAATTTTTGGACGATTTCTGCGACAGCGCGACCGTAAGAGGTAGGGCTTCGATTTCCGTATTGATCATTTTGCTCCGTTTCGTACTTTTGGCACAGTTTTTAGGTCCTCTTTGACCCCCCTTTTTGCTGTGGTAATTTTTGGACAGCACCGACTTCTCCGATTTTTATCTTGACGTAGGAGCGTCAGATCGAGGCGTTTTAAGAGTCGATTTTGATCTACTCTTCGCGAGGAACGCAACCGTGATTTTTCTGGGATTTTAGGAGCTCATTTTAGAGGTGAAAAATTCCTCTTTTCCCGTGCTGTCTGAAAAACAGCAAATATTGTACTTTTTAGGAGTTATTTTGACCAGCTGTGCGCTGATTTGCAGGGTTTGAGGACTGTGGACAGCCAGGAGACTACCTGGGGTGTTGGTTGAGCTGCTCGAGGTGGGCGGTTGTTGCTTACCTCATTTTTGACAAGCTCACTGGGATTACTAGAAATCCCCTAAAATATGACAATTAACTGGAACAATTGGGACAAAGTAACAGGACAATTAATGAGAACCATTGGGACTACTAACAGGACTACTAACAGGACTACTAACAGGACTACTAACAGGACAACTAACAGGACAATTAATGAGAACCATTGGGACAAATTAATATGACAAATGACAAGGACCGCTGGGACAAACTCCCCTAAAATTTAATATAACCCCACAAATGATATAATGACTTATATTGGGACACTGTGATTGAGACAAAGGCTATGATCTCGCATGCAAATGACTTTTATTCAGTAAATCAATTGTTTTAAACCTTTGACCCTATTTTACAACTTTTAAAAATAAAGACAGTTGCATGCATGCCCGGACATCAGGTAAGGCCACTATTCATTGCTACACTATCATATTGGGATTTGAACATGTTTCATTGTTGTCCTTTGCATTCAGATGTTGTTGCTCAAGTGTGAGCAGGGGTTTGGGATAGTGTAGCCACGGTTGTGCTAGATTGTGGACTTGTGGGGTATTGCGGTGACCGCGGACAGTAGGCGGTTGACCAGATGTTTATCCTTGCATCAGATTGGGGTTGAGTTTGGTTTATTTATTGCATCAGTTGGGGATTGGGTTCCTATAGTGGATGGAGTTTCCCACTTTGATCATGGTTATGATCCAGTCCTGCTATATTGAGACATGTGCTACAGAGATACTTGTGATACTGATGACAGAGATATTTTACTCGTGTGGGTCGCTCCCCTCGAGTGCCACTCCGGAGGTGTGCTTTCTCGGACCCAGCCGTGTGTGCCGGTCTGATACTCATGTTGGGATGCGAGCCGTGCGAGCCGATCCCGCGGTTTCGAGCCGTGTGTGCAGATTCCGCTTTATGTTGGGATGCGAGCCGTGCGGGCCGATCCCGCGGTTTCGAGCCGTGTGTGCAGATTCCGCTGAGCAGGCAATACCAGTTGTTACTGGTGACTAGATTGGGTTTATTTGGTCAGATACTATTTCTGATGCATGCATACAGTTTTGACAGCATAATGGTGATAGTTTTCCTGTTTCAGCATCTTTTGTATCTACCACTTTCCCTTTTTGCCTCTAGTAGTCCTAGTGGGTGCGTCAGAGTTGAGGTTTTACCCACTAGGGGAGGCTGCTGGTTTATCTGGTAGTTCTCACCCCCATTATTGTTTTCTGTTTCTTCCTTCTCCTTTATTTTGCAGAGTCATCTGCGGGAGCTGCTAGGCCATCGGCAGCTGATCGAGGTAAGGGGATCGCTGAATAGATAGATCTCCTGGGAGACTGAGAGCTGTAGATAGATGTTGTACCCCCCACTCAGACTGTGAGATTCTCCTTTTATTTTGGGTCTGGCTTCCGCCAGCTGGTTGTATTATTTTGGTGAGCTGGGAGATTATTGTACATATTACAGCTGTATTTGTAGTTCCAGTCTGAGATACTATGTGGTTCTTCTATTTCAGCTCTGTATTATGCTCTTTTATTGTACTTTATATCTGAGCAGGTTACCAGCGCTTCGTGTACGTGGGAAATCCCGTGTGCACGGCGGATCTGTAGACGGGCCCGGGTCCTGATTTGCACCCGGGGCGTGACAGATTAAGTTGGTATCAGAGCTTAGGGATAGTTCAGTTGGGACTTAGGAAACCCTAGGCTTTTGGCAGACCCTAGGATAATAGGGCATGAGAGACGTGGCATTTTGCGAAAGTCGTCGATTTATTTTGTTTGACTCTTCCAGTGAGAGAAGAGGGATCGACATAGCCTATTTCTGGTGGACAGTTATGTTGGCTGCAGACAACATAAAGTCACAGAAATAGGGGAATGTCTTTGACTTTCGCTAGATTGGGTCGTGTGGGGTTCCGATACTGAGTGTGGTTTCTTGTGGTAGGATGCCTCCGCGACGTAGGATGTTGACGCGTTCTCAGCTGGATTCCCCTGAGCCCGAGCCAGAGGAGTTCGAGCAGGTCCAGCAGAGTGAGGTGCAAGAGTTGCAGGCTCAGATGGCCCAGATGTCCGAGGCTGTTCGGCGTCAGGAGGAGGCTATGGGTCGGCTGACGCAGATGTTAGAGCAGAGGGCTCAGCCTGTTGTAGCCCCTTCAGAGAATTCTCCCGTACCTTCTTCCCCTGCTGTGAATCCTCCAGTTGTACCGGTGACCCCGGCATCCCCTATTGCTCGGGGTACTGGTGGACAACCGTCTGGGTTGACGGGATCTCTTACACCGGCAGAGCAGCGGGGATTGGTGGACTTGTTGATAAGGTTCCGCAAATTTGACCCGCCCCATTTTTCGGGGCAAAATACTGAGCCGTGGGAGGCAGAGTCGTGGATCACGGCAATGGAGCGACGTTTTGAGACGTTGTTTATCGAGGAGCGATATCAGGTGATATTGGCGACAAACTTTTTGGAACACAACGCCGAAGCTTGGTGGCGGCGTGTTCGACCGGCGGGTCCGCCTGGGGCTCAGCTCTTGGCCTGGGCGGAGTTCCGCAATCTCCTTCTCGGGGCTTTCTTCCCAGAAAGCGTCCGGCAGAGGTTGGAGGAGCAGTTGAGAAACCTTCGCCAAGGAGATCGGCCCGTACACGAGTACATTGCCAATTTCAATCAATTGTTGGCATGTGTACCGAACGTGGCCAGGGACGAGGCGCACCGGATCTACATGTTCGAGCGAGGATTGCGCCGGGACCTTTTTCAATTGGTTCGCTCGCGTAGGTTGCAGACCTTGGAGGCCTCGATGGAGCAGGCACTCTACGTTGAGTGCGGGGAGGTAGTGATGGGGGAGGTAGCTCCAGCTCCCGTAGTGATCCCGGGGGCGAAGCGACCGGCACCGGAGGTTGGGGGACAGGCTAGTTCGTGGAGGCCGCCACGACCGCCGCAGCCGCAGTTCCCCGGCCAAGGACGGACCGAGCGACGAGGGCCTGGTGGATCCCAGAAGCGGCAACAGCAGCAAAGATCACAGTCGTCGCAGCGTGGGTCGCAGCGGCAGCATCAGCGACAGCGGCAGTCTCAACAGCAACCCCGACAACCACGAGCCCCCGGTAATTGTATTTTCTGCGGAGGTCAGCATTTTTCCAACACCTGCGACCAGCGGTGGGGTCGCTGCTATAGATGTGGACAGCCAGGGCACATTCGAGCTTCGTGCCCCTTTTCGGCCCCCACCACCCCCTCTTCAGCATCTGCTCCATCTTCATCACAGCAGCGGTCGACGGCTCAGCGGCCATATGCTCCAGCGAGCAGACCATCTTCTTCCTACCCCACGGATTATCGCCCTCCAGCTCAGAGTGGGCGAGTGTATGCTGCGCAGGTAGAGGACTCTTCGGCAGCAGATCATGTGGTGGCAGGTATCACCTTACTTTCTGGCATTAGGACTCGTACATTATTTGATACTGGAGCATCGCATTCTTTTATTAGTAAATCATTTGCATCATTACATGGGTTAGAGGTAGGACTTTTACCACGTGCACGAGAGGTTCAGATTCCCGATCACACTTTGCACGTGGAGGAGTGTTGTTGGTCCTGCCCGATGCAAATCGAGTCCTGGATTATGCCAGCAGACCTGTTGGTCTTGAGACAGCTGAAGGACTTCGATGTGGTCCTCGGGATGGACTGGCTGGCTCGGTATTTGCGACTATTGATTGTGCCGCAAGGACTGTCACTTTTAGAGAGCCAGGCCAGGAGATGTTGGTATACCGGGGATGTCAGAGTGCTTTCTTTGCCTCTATGGTTTCGACTTCCCGAGCGAGGCAAATGATCCATCGAGGATGTGTAGCCTTTTTGGCTAGTGTTGTTGAGGGGCCTACGGCGGCGCCGGGACTCGGGGATATCCCTATTGCCCGCGAGTTTCCGGATGTTTTTCCACCTGAGCTGACTAGCATGCCGCCAGATAGGGAGATTGAGTTTGTGATTGACGTAGTTCCAGGAACTGCGCCAATCTCAAAGGCTCCTTACCGGATGGCACCGGCTGAGCTGCGAGAGCTTAAGGCGCAACTCCAAGATTTAATGGATAAGGGCTTTATTAGGCCGAGTGTGTCGCCTTGGGGAGCGCCGGTGCTATTCGTGAAGAAGAAAGATGGGTCACTTCGACTTTGTGTGGACTATAGGGAATTAAATAAAGTGACCATCAAGAACAAGTACCCTTTGCCGCGCATTGATGATCTTTTTGATCAGCTGCAAGGGTCTTGTGTCTTCTCTAAGATAGATCTACAATCCGGTTACCACCAGTTGAAGGTGAAGGCCGAGGATATTCCGAAGACGGCATTTAGATCACGGTACGGGCATTATGAGTTTACAGTTATGCCTTTTGGGCTAACTAATGCCCCTGCCGCATTCATGGATTTAATGAACCGGATCTTCCGACCATACTTGGATCGATTCGTGGTAGTGTTCATTGATGATATCTTGATCTACTCCCGAAGTGATGCCGAGCATGAGGAGCACTTAAGGATTGTGCTGCAACTTCTGCGAGAGAAGAAGTTGTATGCCAAGCTGGCAAAGTGCGAGTTTTGGCTTCGGGAGGTAGTCTTCTTGGGCCATGTGATTTCCGCCGCAGGAGTGGCAGTAGACCCGGCGAAGATTGAGGCAGTCCGTGATTGGCCCCGACCGACGACGGTTTCTGAGGTACGTAGCTTTATGGGTTTAGCTGGGTATTACCGTCGGTTTGTGGAAGGCTTTGCGAAGCTTTCCACACCCCTCACTCGCTTGACGCGTAAAGGAGTGAAGTTTATCTGGAGTGAGGACTGTCAGAAAAGCTTTGAGGAGCTAAAGAATAGATTGATGACCGCTCCTATCCTTTCCCTCCCTGTTATGGGGAAAGGATATGTGATCTACAGTGACGCATCACACAGTGGACTTGGTTGTGTGTTGATGCAGGAAGGGAGGGTAATTGCTTATGCATCAAGGCAACTCAAAGATTACGAGAAGAATTACCCTACCCATGACTTGGAGCTTGCTGCTGTAGTGTTTGCACTAAAGCTTTGGCGTCATTACCTTTATGGAGAGCACTGTGAAATCTACACCGACCACAAGAGCCTAAAGTACCTGTTCACGCAGAAGGAGCTGAATTTGAGGCAACGTAGGTGGTTAGAGCTATTAAAGGATTATGATGTGGATATTCTCTACCACCCAGGCAAAGCTAATGTGGTCGCTGATGCCTTGAGTAGGAGAGCGGTGCAAAGTTTGTCTATGTTGATCACAGACCAGGCACCGCTATTAGAGGAGATGAGACGGCTCGAGATAGAGGTTGTGTCCCCTGGGGTCTCTGCTAGACTGACATCTTTAGTCGTGCAGCCCACTCTGCTAGACAGGATCAAGGAGAAACAGAGTGAGGACCCCCACTTGACCAGGATTAGAGATCAAATTCCGAGTAATCAGTCTGGGGACTTTTCGGTAGATGCCTCGGGAGTACTGAGGTACAGGAACCGAGCATGTGTGCCAGCGGATGCGGAGATCCGAGAGCAGATATTGCGAGAGGCCCATTATACACCTTATACCCTACATCCATGGTGGGACTAAGATGTATAAGGACCTCAAGGCACATTTCTGGTGGAATGGCATGAAAAGGGATATCGGGAGATTTGTGGCTCAGTGTTTAACTTGTCAGCAGGTGAAAGCTGAGCATCGAGTGCCAGCTGGCAAGTTACAAAGTCTCCCAATTCCCCAGTGGAAATGGGACCACATTACGATGGATTTCGTGGTCGGACTTCCTAGGGCACAGGGAGGAGCAGACGCTATCTGGGTAGTCGTGGATCGACTTACCAAGTCGGCGCACTTTCTGCCCATGCAGACTACGTGGCCACTTGAGCGGCTAGCCCAGTTATATCTGGATGAGATAGTGAGATTACATGGAGTACCAGCCTCCATTGTATCAGATAGAGACCCGAGGTTTGTTTCGCATTTCTGGAAAAGTTTGCAAACAGCCTTGGGGACTGAACTCAGGTTCAGTACGGCTTTCCATCCGCAGACTGATGGGCAGTCTGAGCGGACGATACAAATCCTGGAGGACATGCTGAGGGCTTGCGTCTTGGATTTCGGCGGAGGGTGGATTCGACACTTATCTTTAGCTGAGTTCGCGTACAACAATAGCTTTCAAGCGAGCATTCAGATGGCTCCGTTTGAAGCATTGTATGGACGCAAGTGTCGATCACCGCTTTATTGGAGTGACGTGGGCGAGAGGCGAACCTTGGGACCAGATGTCTTGATAGAGGCAGAAGAGAAGGTCCGAGTGATTCGAAAGCATCTTCAGACCGCCCAAAGCCGACAAAGGAGTTATGCCGATGTCCGGCGACGAGACTTAGAGTTTCAGGTTGGTGATCATGTGTTCCTGAAAGTCTCGCCGTCCAAAGGAATCAGGAGGTTCGGCATTCGTGGGAAGCTTAGCCCCCGATATATTGGACCCTTTGAGATATTGGAGCGTATCGGGCCAGTTGCCTACCGACTTGCACTTCCTCCGAAGCTTGCTGGTGTCCATAATGTATTTCATGTCTCTACTTTGAGGAAGTATGTCTTCGACCCATCGCACGTCATCGACTTCACACCGCTGGAGATCAGCGAGGATTTGAGGTATGAGGAGCGCCCACTGCGAATTCTGGATCGAGAGGTGAGAGAATTGCGCAATCGGGCCATTCCCTATGTGAAAATCCAATGGGCAATCATGACGAGCGCGAGGCTACATGGGAGCTCGAGTCGGAGATGAGGGATGCCCACCCCTACTTATTCGAGACATCGGACTGAGGATTGTTGTTGAGTCTCGTTTCGAGGACGAAACTCTTTTTAGTGGGGGAGGATGTGATGATCCAGACTCCCGCAGGAACTGTGCAACATTAAACAGTGACTGCGGGGAGCTTGTACAGTGCACTGGAGCTTGTAGAATCGAAATTGGATATTTAAAATAGACTTGGCACGAAAATCGGAGCAAACGGGAATTTTCGGGAGCTTTCGGCAAAATTTCGGATGAGAATTTGGCGAAACGGACGGCAAAATCGGACTCAGCGCGCGAAAACGGTCAAAACGGTATATTCGCTTTATTTTTCGGCTTCCGGTACTGTTCACGCCGGAACAGTAACCGCCGGCCGGAATTACTGTTCCGGCCGGCGGCGGCCGCCGGCGAGCGGCGGCGGGCGGCGGCGCACGGCGGCGGGCAGCGGCGCAGCGGCGGGGCAGCGGCGGAGCGCGGAGGAAAGCGGCGCGGGCAGGCGCGGGCAGGCGCGGGCAGGGCTCGGGTGCGCGGTCCATGGGCCAGGCGTGCACCAGGAGCACCGAGGGTTCCAGCTGCCACGTGGCAGCTTCTCATTGGTGGGTCAGCTTCTAGAAGCCCGTGGGACGGTGACACGTGGCATGCTCCTATAGGCCGACAACCTTCCGGAAAACCCGGAGCACGGGGCAGACACACGCCCCACGTGGACACGTGGCGCCTTTCCATTGGCCCTGCACCGGCTGTTTCCTGTTCGGGCGACACGTGGCGCTTCCTGGTTGGCTCGTTTCGGTGTTTCGTGTTTGGATCTGGATTCCGTGAGGGAATATCCCTTTTGGCCCACTATATAAGAGCCCCTCACCCCCCTCTCATTCCACCTCGATTTGCGTGCCAAGGAGAGAGAATCAGAGAAAACTCTGAATACGAAAGTTGTTCCTCTCTCTCTCCTCTTTCTCTCTCTAGAATCTCAGAATTTCTGGAGTTACAGATAGTGAGATATCTGCGACGCGGCGCACTGCGACAATTTTCTTTTTAGGCCCATTTCCCGTCGCAGTTCCGTCGAAAATTCACTGCGGGCCAACCAGGTGGAATTTTTGGACGATTTTTGCGACAGCGCGACCGTAAGAGGTAGGGCTTCGATTTCCGTATTGATTATTTTGCTCCGTTTCGTACTTTTGGCACAGTTTTTAGGTCCTCTTTGACCCCCCTTTTTGCTGTGGTAATTTTTGGACAGCACCGACTTCTCCGATTTTTATCTTGACGTAGGAGCGTCAGATCGAGGCGTTTTAAGAGTCGATTTTGATCTACTCTTCGCGAGGAACGCAACCGTGATTTTTCTGGGATTTTAGGAGCTCATTTTAGAGGTGAAAAATTCCTCTTTTCCCGTGCTGTCTGAAAAACAGCAAATATTGTACTTTTTAGGAGTTATTTTGACCAGCTGTGCGCTGATTTGCAGGATTTGAGGACTGTGGACAGCCAGGAGACTACCTGGGGTGTTGGTTGAGCTGCTCGAGGTGGGCGGTTGTTGCTTACCTCATTTTTGACAAGCTCACTGGGATTACTAGAAATCCCCTAAAATATGACAATTAACTGGAACAATTGGGACAAAGTAACAGGACAATTAATGAGAACCATTGGGACTACTAACAGGACTACTAACAGGACTACTAACAGGACTACTAACAGGACTACTAACAGGACAATTAATGAGAACTATTGGGACAAATTAATATGACAAATGACAAGGACCGCTGGGACAAACTCCCCTAAAATTTAACCCCACAAATAATATGATGGCTTATATTGGGACACTGTGATAGAGACAAAGGCCATGATCTCGCATGCAAATGACTTTTATTCAGTAAATCAATTGTTTTGAACGTTTGACCCTATTTTACAACTTTTAAAAATAAAGACAGTTGCATGCATGCCCGGACATCAGGTAAGGCCACTATTCATTGCTACACTATCATATTGGGGTTTGAACATGTTTCATTGTTGTCCTTTGCATTCATATGTTGTTGCTCAAGTGTGAGCAGGGGTTTGGGATAGTGTAGCCAAGGTTGTGCTAGATTGTGGACTTGTGGGGTATTGCGGTGACCGCGGACAGTAGGCGGTTGACCAGATGTTTATCCTTGCATCAGATTGGGGTTGAGTTTGGTTTATTTATTGCATCAGTTGGGGATTGGGTTCCTATAGTGGATGGAGTTTCCCACTTTGATCATGGTTATGATCCAGTCCTGCTATATTGAGACATGTGCTACAGAGATACTTGTGATACTGATGACAGAGATATTTTACTCGTGTGGGTCGCTCCCCTCGAGTGCCACTCCGGAGGTGTGCTTTCTCGGACCCAGCCGTGTGTGCCGGTCTGATACTCATGTTGGGATGCGAGCCGTGCGAGCCGATCCCGCGGTTTCGAGCCGTGTGTGCAGATTCCGCTTTATGTTGGGATGCGAGCCGTGCGGGCCGATCCCGCGGTTTCGAGCCGTGTGTGCAGATTCCGCTGAGCAGGCAATACCAGTTGTTACTGGTGACTAGATTGGGTTTATTTGGTCAGATACTATTTCTGATGCATGCATACAGTTTTGACAGCATAATGGTGATAGTTTTCCTGTTTCAGCATCTTTTGTATCTACCACTTTCCCTTTTTGCCTCTAGTAGTCCTAGTGGGTGCGTCAGAGTTGAGGTTTTACCCACTAGGGGAGGCTGCTGGTTTATCTGGTAGTTCTCACCCCCATTATTGTTTTCTGTTTCTTCCTTCTCCTTTATTTTGCAGAGTCATCTGCAGGAGCTGCTAGGCCATCGGCAGCTGATCGAGGTAAGGGGATCGCTGAATAGATAGATCTCCTGGGAGACTGAGAGCTGTAGATAGATGTTGTACCCCCCACTCAGACTGTGAGATTCTCCTTTTATTTTGGGTCTGGCTTCCGCCAGCTGGTTGTATTATTTTGGTGAGCTGGGAGATTATTGTACATATTACAGCTATATTTGTAGTTCCAGTCTGAGATACTATGTGGTTCTTCTATTTCAGCTCTGTATTATGCTCTTTTATTGTACTTTGAATATTTGAGCAGGTTACCAGCGCTTCGTGTACGTGGGAAATCCCATGTGCACGGCGGATCTGTAGACGGGTCCGGGTCCTGATTTGCACCCGGGGCGTGACAGAGAGAATAGTGAGAGGTCACTGTCCCTCTCTCTCTCTAAGTGAGAGAGGAGATCTCTCCCTCTCTCTCTCTCACGGGCCCTCTCTCTCTCTATCTCGCACTCTCTCTCTCTCACTGTGAGAGATCTCACAGTGAGTGCTTCTCTCTTACTGTGAGCTCTCACAGTGAGAGATCAATAAGAGAAAGATTCACTATGAGAGATCTCAGTGAGATCTCTCACTGTCCCTCTTGAGCTCACAGTGAGAGCTAGCTCTCACTGTCCCTCTCTCTCTCTCTAACTGAGAGAGAGCTCTCACAGTGAGAGTATTCTCACACTCTCACTATCCCTCTCTCTCTCACACACACTCTCTCCCACACTGAGAGATCTCAAATCGGGAGAGGATACTCTCACGATCCCTCTCAGAATTATAGTATAACAATTTTATAAATCAATATTTTTTTTGTAGTTAACATGACTAATCGTCGCATGCCACTAAGTGTTCATTGGAATAGACGGTTAGTTATGGATGAGAATGGTCCAAAATATATCGGCGGTCAAAAATAATTAATCGCGATACGTTCCGATTCTACATATACTAGTTTCGAGAATAAATGTATCGTTTGGTAAATTGTACAAGAGAAGAATTTTGTTTAAAATTCACTATGTGTGTGTAGTGTCCATGGTTTTAGTTCGGTATTATTTTCGGTATTCATGGCATTTTTTCTTGTATTTTCGTTATGCTTTTTTAGTTGGATTTGCATTTCATTATGTAGGGCTCGAAAAATGAAAAACGATGGTGCAATCGGCTCTAAATTCCGATAAGCGAAGCTCCCGACGTGATGTTTTTAAGTTTAACATAAAAAAGGAATTTAAAACACTCATTTGCTTTTGGGTGCTTGAAATTCTGTGCCAGTAAACGATGAGATTTTCAAAAGGTTTGGAATGCAAATTGAGGGAGAAACGATTAAAACAAACAGATTTGATTTGTTACAAAAGATTCGGTTTGTTGTAAAAAGTTAGGAAGCAATTATTATTGTTTTGGAATCTCTTATAAATAGTAGAACCAGGGATCGGTTCTACTTTACACATCAAGGAGAGAGAGAGACAAAAAAACCCTAGTTTTCGATAATTGTAACAAAAAGAGAACACCGTTTTTGTCACGCCCCAGGATCGAAACTGCTACCCGGGCTTGCCAGCAGATCCGCCACCCATACGGGAAGCCCGTATAGACGAAGCGTCTAACCTGCAAAAAGAAGGATACTATAGCTATACAGATATCAGAGCTGAAAAATAAACTACTGAAATATAAATGTACAACTCCAAAAGTACAAGTCTGAACCTCACTACAAAAGTCTCTCAAAAATAAAACTCTCAAAAGTAACTAACAACAATAATCCAGCAGACTGTACTACTAAGCTTCAAAAAGGGGTACATCTATACTCCAAGGACGGGTAGGGAACTAGCTCACGACTCCCTTACCTCGATCAGCAATAGAGGAAACAGCAACTCTCCCAGGAGACTTTGCAAAACAAAGGAGAGGAAAGAGGAAAAACAGGGGGGGAACCTCCAGCGGGTGTGAAACTACAACCAACAGTAGTTCTCAGTGGGTACCGCCACCAAGCCCGACGGTCTGCCCACTAAGTCTACTAGAGGCATAAGATAACAAGAAAATTGTAATAATGAAAAGATAAGCTGGAAAGAGTCTACAACTATCATGCCTCTATTTACAATGCTCGAAGGATGATACAGATGAAAATAATGCATTGACTCTAACCCAAATACTCAATCAACCCAATCACAGTGACTGCCACATAGGGTCCAGTCAAACCTGCGCCCACCTACTGCCATTACATCCACGGAGGACTGGACTTACGTAGGGCATCCGTGACTACCTAAAAAAGGCCCAGCCAAAGGGACTGCGTCGACAAGTCGCGATAGCAAAGTAACAGGCCTAGCTCCAAAGCGGCACTCGAGGGGTGCGACCCCACCGAGGAAAGTATCTGCGCATCTCTGTCGAGCTCAATATGGCTTATGCAGGCTATAGTCCAATCCACGATCAACAAGATCGACAGTACCCAAATCACCTCTCTAACTCACTAACAAGAAATACTCGAACAGTCAGGACCGCTGTCAACCCAGCGGCTCCCAAAACAGGACATCAACTCAACATGCAAACTCACTAGCTGTGTATACTCCACAGCCAACAACAATGAAGGGTTCGGGAACCCCGAAAGACTAGAACCTACAACCAAAATCAAACAAGAACAGGCTCTAGGCATAGCCTCTCGTTGTTCTCGACCCAAAGAAAAAGGCAGCCCTTAGAACCTAGACCACTCGAATCCTCTCGAGTTGCGAAGTTTACAAGAAAAATTGTGACATTTATTACTGAAAACCAATTTTCACTCTAACCCATGCGGGGAGAGGACTAAAAGTAGTTCCTTTTTGAAAAACCATCTTGATTTGAGGAAAAATCAATTTTTAATGATTTTTAGTTCTTTTAGGAAAAACAGTTAGAAAATAAGTTTTATTCCCAAACCCCGAAGGGCTATGCCTTTGTCCAATCAGACAAGAACAGACTCCGGCGACCCTTTGATATTTTGAAGAAAAATATTGGTTGACTAAAATCATATGTGTCCAAAAAGGTTTTGGGTTCAAGATCCTGCTATCACTGGTATACTACTGCAACTAACACAGTGGCGACACATAAAACAGAGAAACACGACATCCCGGGACCACCGTTTACCCAAACGGCTCCCGCCACAGATATAAGACCAGCTATATCTACCAGACTCCACTCCGCCCCCAAGCACGAGTGTAACATGCATCCCACACTAAAAATAAATCCCGACCACTCGGCCCACTACCCGGGGGAGGAAAAACACTATGTCCAGGAATAGAATACGAAGTGTGGATGTCTAGAGTATAAATGAACCTAGCCCAAATGAGGGTATTCTACTAGTCTGGTTTACATATGCAAATATATGACGGGGTGCTAGGTCCAAGTTCCAATACTAACATCTAATCAACATAGATAGGAGGTAATAATCAATATATAAAGAATCACTACAATAGAAAACCCTATCTGATAAACATGCTTTCTAATACTGCTCACATAATGCATGCACACTAACAAATATAGAGTTAGAGAACCGTCCGCCGGTTTTGGAGACGAAGCAACCCACCTGAAGCACGCGTCAATCCAAAATCCAAATAGGCTGAAACTGAATGGGAATAATGTCACGCCCCGGGGTCGAAACTGCGACCCGGGCTCACCAACAGATCCGCCACCTATGCAAAATCCCGCATAGGCGAAGCGTCTAACCTACAAAAGATAGTACTATAGCTACGCAAATATCAGAGCGAAAATAAAATGCTGTAAAATAAAATCCAATCACTGTACAACACGAAATAAAGTACAACATCCATCTCCTCAAATACAGATAATCATCATACAATGTCCTCAGTACAGCATCTCTCAACTATAAAAGGGAGATAAACTAAAACTATAGTACATCAGTCTCTCCAAATACAAAAGATCCTTCTCAACGTAAACAATAAAAAGCAGCTGACAGCTACAAGAAATCTCCAACCAGGGGATACAGCTACACTCCTCGGGCGGTAAGGATCTAGCTCGTGACTCCCTCGCCTCGAACAACGACCGAAAGATCAGCAACTCCCGCAGAAGACTCTGCAAAACAGGAGGAAGAAAAGAGGAAAACAACAATGGGGGTGAGAACCACTAGTAAACCAGTAGCCTCCCCCTGTGGGTAAAGTATCAAACTCTGGCGTACCCACTAAATCTACTAGAGGCAAGAAAAGGAATAGGTGGTAAAGCTGTAAACAGAACTATTGAAAAAGGAAAAACCACCACTAGCATGCCTCTAAATGCAATACCGAAAGAAATGACTGTATGAATGCATCAGGAAACAGTATTTGACCAAATAAACCCAATCTAGCCACCAGTAAAACTGGTACTGCCTGCTCTGCTGTCGAACTCAAGAACTCAGTAGGGGACCAGCACACAAGGCTCGAAATCCCAAGGGACCAGCACACAAGGCTCGAAATCCCAATCAGATGGACCGGTACCCGTCACGGTCTAAAGCCTACTCCCGAGTGGCACTCGAGGGGAGCGACCCACACGAGTAAAGAAACTCTGTCACACATATCTCAATATAGTAGGACTGGATCAAGACTATGATCAAAGTGGGAAACTCCGTCCACTAATGAAACCCTAATCTGATGCAATAGTACTCAATAAGTGAAAAACACCATCCACTAGAGAAATCTGATACCCAATCTGATGCATGAGTAAACATCCGGTCAACCGCCCAATGTCCGCAGTCGCCGCAACACTCCATAAGACCAAAATCTGATAAAGTAATCAACATCTGGCTAACCGCCTAATGTCCGCGGTTACCACAATAACCCACAATCCACAATCGAGTAAAATAATCAATATCCGGTCAATCGCCTACTATCTGCGGTTGCCGTAATAACCCACAAATCCAACATCAAGTACATCCTGTCTCCGACCCTAATGTCTCGGCTACACTATCCCAAACCGCTGCTCGAACCAGAGCAACCTGACTCAAAAGTCTAAATAAGAAGGAAAAAGGAAACAATCATGGTTTCTCCTAAGTCAAATCCCAATATGATAGTGTAGCAATAAATAGTGGCCTATCTAGATGTCCATACAAGCATGCAAAAGTCCTCATGCAAGATGAAAAAGAGAATATCAAATAACAGTTCCACATGTGTATCAAATAGTAAATCCACATAGATATAACCATCATGCTAAAATCATCCGCCAACTATACATATATATAATCCCTGATCCATAATAAATCCGAAAGTGGTACCCGCACATAGATATGCCATCATGTCCTAATAGTTAATCCATTTAACCAACTTTCATAAAATCTATGTGCTAACATGGCATGTTAATTATCACTATTAAAAATGTCTCCACAATCATGTTTCCACAACAATATTATCCCAATAATATTTCCAACATGCTATATCCACAAAATTAATCTCAAATGATAGGCTCACATTGATATCATTTAATCATGCATAGTAATCAATCGATATGTCCAATAGAGGGCTTCTCTAATAAACTTAGTGAGCAAGTCAGAACACCCACCTCGATTCGCAGAGCACGCGAAGTACAGCCCAAATACGCCCTTACTTCGGGTAAACACGGCACACAGCACGGTAATCCAAACGGCGTACAATTAATCCAAAAAGCACAATAACCCGTTGTCCTATAATCAGTCCCGAAAATGGCTAAATTTCACCTGCGAGATGAACTTAGAAAAATCCGAAAAAATAACTGCTGCGATCGTCGCGTCGAGCCGGTCGAAACGAGTACTCGCACGTTCCGATCCGATACCTGTAGGTCAAGTTACAAATAAAATACCACGGTAAGCCGCAACGCCACACAACCAAAATCCTGTGGCAAACAGTCCAGGGAAAGCTTAATTATCACCTTCGAATCATCCTCAGAAAAATCCGATAAAAATATGGTCGCGTTCCTTGCGACGAGTAGAAAATCAAGTACTTATATGTCTTGATCCGATGCTCCTATGCCGAGATTTAAATCGAACAAGTCGGTGCTGTCCAGAATTCATCACAAAAAAAGAGGGGACAAAGGTGCCTCGGGAACCATGCCAAAAGTGCAAAACGGAGCAAAGCGATCAATACGAAAATCGAAGCCTTACCTCTTAGGAACACATTGTCGCAGAAATCGCTCAAAAATTCCTCCTGGTTGGTGCTCGAGAAAATTTTGACTGAACCGCGATGGAAACGGACCAGAAAATGGAAATCGTCGAAGCGCGCCGTGTCGCAGAGAACTCGCTGTCGGAAACTCCAAAAATTTTGAAACTTCCTGGAGAGATGTAGAACAAAGAGGGGAACAAGTTCACTTCAGGCTACTCCCTCAGTTTCTCTCTCTAAAACTCGAGAAAAACCAAAAAAAGGGGAGGGAAAACATTGAGCTCAGTTCAAAATCTCAGGCTGTGCACAAGTTCTTCAAAGATGGCTAATAAACTCCCAGAAATATTCAAATCTAGGTAAAGTGATACATACCAAATTGTAGATCTTCGAGTCCTGAAGATTTCCCCACAAAGAACATCTCAAAATACCATTCCTACTGTCCAGGGGAGGGAAAACACTGAGCACTATCCGAAATCCCAGGCTGTGCACAAGGGTCCCA
This sequence comes from Tillandsia fasciculata, assembly GCA_029168755.2. NCBI lineage: Eukaryota > Viridiplantae > Streptophyta > Magnoliopsida > Poales > Bromeliaceae > Tillandsia > Tillandsia fasciculata. Next base: position 18,510,979 of record CM054938.1, read on the forward strand.
AAGATGGCTTAAAAACTTCAATAAAATTCAAGATCTAGCCAAAGTGTTGAATACCAAAGTTGTAGATCTACCTCTTGTGAAGATGCAGAACCAAAAATTAGGCCAAAATTCCAAGGGATGAGCTATGTGGAGCTCCTACACTGAAATGCGATGAAAATGGTTGAAATCAGCTTCAAAGGGTTCATCCACCACTTACACAGCTACGAGCACCCATAGCACACCCCAAATCCGAAAACTGGTGAAGGAGAAGAAGAAGAAGGAGATGGGGATGCTCTGGAAAAATCAGGAAATTTGGCCATAATGGAAAAATCTAAAATTGATGGAGAATGGGCTATTTATAGGCCAAAAGTCCCTCTGCCAAAAGGGTTCTGGGGACAAATTAGGGTACTCACAGCAGGCGGCCGAGAGAGAGCGGCAGCGCGGGAAACGCGGTAGCAATCGCGCGCGCGTGCCCGCGATCCGCCGCCTCGCGTTGCGCCACGTGGTGCAACGCGGTTGGCCGTGCGCGCGCCAATCGCGATGCGGCCCGTGGCCGCCCGCCCGCGAGCGCACGCGGGCCGCCCAACCAGCGCGCCCCACGTGCTCGTGTCGGGCCAATCGCGGCCCGACACATGACAGGGCAAAAGTTGCCTGCGCCCGGTGCACCTGCTTGGTCCCGTGGACCGGCCCACTTAAAATAGGCCCGTTTTGGGCGTCCGGACTCGGAAACATACAAGTAAATAGCCGTTTTTCATCGTCTTTCCACGCTGAATCCAACTACGGCCTCCGTTTTGCACAAAGCTCCTTCCAAAATTCGATGGGGGTATCCGAATACACTCAGGATCCATTCAACGCACTGAGTCCATTTCTTGAGTCCGATACACACGCAAACACTCCCATCTTCCAAGATAGTCCTCCAAAGCCACTGATCATGATATGGGTCATCACAAATAATCCTCGGATTCCAACGATTCCAACGAGTCCAAAAAACTCCAGAAAACTCCTTCTGGGTACAAAGATATGGTCCAAACATTGTAATAAGTAAAATTTCCCATAACATACACACTGCTGAAAAATCTGTTCCAAAGAAGCTTAATTACCACCTGCGAGATAATCTCCAAAAATTTCAATAAAAAAATGACGGCGATCCTCACGAAGAGGAGATGTCAATCGAGTCATCACAGGTCGAAATCCGATAGCCGAGTGCAGAGATAAAAATCTGACAAGTCTCCGCTGTCCAGAAAAACCACTAGCAGGAAAGGGGTTTAAAGATGTTCCAGAAACCCCAATAAAAACACAAAACTGAGAGGAGTAGAAAACACGAAAAACGGGGATCTACCTCTCGTGAAACCGATGCCATAAAAATCGTCCAAAAATTCCTTCGAAGTAGCTCTATGGACCTCGTGGACCGAAACATGATGGAAATGGGCCACCGAAGAAAAAACGTCACACTGCGCCGAATCGCCGAAGCCGTCGATTCCGCGCCCTCCAAAAATTCCGAAACTCCCTCGAGAGATGCAGCACAATAAGAGGAACAATGCCAAAAGGCCGAGCAAAAGGGCCTATTTATAGGCCCCTCCAAAAGAATCCAAAAATCCGGGCTATTGGGCTTTTGGGCCATGATTCCGGGCGCCCGAAATGAATTCGGGCGCAAACAATACGCAACCCAACGCCCCGGCCCGGCCTGTGACCCGCGCCTAGAACGACCCAGTGCCGACACGTGGCCCCTCCGCGCCCCATGCGCCCGCCAATCGCGGCGCGCCGCATGGCCCACGGTGGGAAGCGTGGGCCGCAGTTCACGGCGGACCGCCCGGGTCACTCCGCCCGCCAATGAGCGGGCGACACATGGCCTAGCGCGGTCCACCATGCGCCGTGCCCGGCGCGGAACGCGTGCTGTCGCGCGTGTGTTGACCGCCCAATCAACGCGCACCATGTGGCACTCCGCCACCTTCGCTGGTCCCGGTGCACGCCAAGTGGGCCGTGGACTAGCCCACCCGAAAAATCGGCCCATTAGGCCCGTTTTGTTCGAAAATAGTGATTTTTAATGTTTTTGCGCGCTGAGTCCGTTTTTGGCATCCGTTTAACGCACAATGCGCTCGATACACCAATAATAGGTGTTTTCTCACCGTCGACCACCCAAACAGGTCGAACGAAAAATACCGGGACACCACAGTTTTTTTCCTCGAAGGGTTCGTCGGAGATCGGGATCGAAAATTGGCATCATCGTGGGGCAACGGAGGAGGGAGCGTCGACATCTTGGGAGATCGGAGAGCAGAGATTGGAGCCGAGCACGTACCGTCATCCCCATCGGCTAGAAGATGTGTTCTTGACTTTTTATTACCTCTTTTATTGGTTTCGTAGGATTTTTTGCGCGTTCGTTGGGTTTCTTGGGGGTTTTCGTTGGAGCAAGGGGGAGTAGCGGAGCCGCCGCCGTCGTTGTTGGCTTTGATGGGAGGCCACCGCCGCTGTCGGATTAATTGGGAGGTCACCACCGCCGTCGAAATTGACGGGAGGCCGCCGCCGCCGCTAACAAGATCACCATCACTATGCCGGGTTTGAGCCAAGGCCAATCGGAGGTCGCGACACGCTACACCGTAAGCCGCTTGCGGGCCGGGTGCCATTGCGCCAGGGCAGGACCGCCGCGCCAAGCAGTGCAGCACCGCAGCGGGCCGTGCGCTCAGCGCTGCCGCGCGCTGCGAGCCACACGCACCAGGCACGAGCCGCCGCTCAGCGGGGCGGGCCGCATGCGTTGCGGGGCCACTGCTTCGCCAAGGATGGGACGCACAGCCGCGGTGTAGTGATTCGGCCCTTAGGGGTACTTTTGACTCACATGTAAATTATTTAAGCCGTTAAGTGAAATAAAATTATTTAATTTTTAAAAGTCGGCCGGTGTGGGGTGCGTGTATTTTTCTGGCAAAGGGCCCGAAAAATGTAGACCGACGGTGCGATCGGATCGGGAATCCGATGTACGGATCTCCCGGAATGCGGTTTCTAAGATCACGATGACTTTAGGCGCGCATCGGAATTCGTGTAAAATATCCGACACGCTTTCTGAGAAAGTTGGATAATCCGTGTGATTAATTAATTAAGAAATTAATTAATCGGTGATGATAAATAAAATCGAAAATTTATTTCCCATGATTATTTAATGAAGTAAATTAACTAATCGGTGACTAGGATTTAAAAGGTGGGATTTTATCTCGTGGATCAGATATTTATTTTAAGAAATAAAATCCGGATATTTGTGGTTTTCCTTTCTACGTACGTACGAATTAAGAAATAATCAAATAATAGGGATTATATAAGTGATCCCGTTTATCAGAGGGAAAGAAAAGAAAAATAAAAAAAAACCTAGCCGGTGAGGAGAGAAAGAAAGAGAAAAGAGAAAAGACGGAACCCTAGCCGGAAGAAAGGAAAAGGAGGAAGAGAAAGAGCCCGATCTCCCCGGACATCGAACCGAAGGCAAGAACGCGACCGGGCGACCTTCCCGTCGATCTTCGGTTAGTAAAATAATTTTTATAATTTTTCGGGATTTTTCCGTCGTTCTTTTGTGGGATTTTTTTGGACTTCTCCGTCGTCCCCGTCACCGTCGCTGTCATCGTCGTCATGCTAGGGCGCGGAACGGACGGCGGAGACGCGCGGTGCCGCTAGGGCATCGCGCGGAGGAATTTCGCGGACGGCCGGTCGCCGCCGCGAGCGGCGACGGAACCGCGCGGGCACCGCGCGGGACGTACCCGCGCGGGCGCCATGCGGGCGGCACCCGCTCGGGCCCGCAACCACGTGGGCACCGCGCGGGCGGCACCCGCGCAGGCCCGCAACCGCGCGGGCACCGCGCGGGCGCCGCGCGGCTGCCGCGCGGGGCACCCGCGCGGGCGCCGCGCGGGCTCGCACCCGTGCAGGCGCCGCACGGGGCACCCGCGCGGGCGCCGTGCGGGAAACACCCGCGCGGGCGCCGCGCGGGCCCGCACCCGCGCGGGCGCCGCGCTGTAGAGTACCGGGACTTCGGACAGCGCGCCGACCTCATATGATGGCCTGGAGTGGTGAGATTGCCTCGGACATGTTGCATCTGAGTTTACAGTTGATGCCGGGTTGATTTGGATCAACGCAGAAGCTCCAGCTTGATTCGGGATTTTCCGGGCTTTGTATGCCGATTGTGGATGAGATTTGGGAATTACTGACTTCACAGTGGAGTGCCGGAAATTCGGGAACACTTGGAACAGGTATATTTTCAGTTTACAGCGAAGTTCGGGAGGTTCCGGACTGACGCGGAGGATCAGAGGGCAAAAAGCGAGTCGGAACTGACATTTCGGAGCCGGTTTTTCGGTTGAGCACCCCGACTCAACGGATGAGCTTTTTGAAGAGAAAAAGCTGTGGACGCGTGTATTTCGATTTACAGCGGGGTTCGTGTGGTTCCGGGCAGCGGCGGAGGGCCCGAAGGCAAAAAGTGAGTTGGAGTTGGGTTTCTTGCATTATTTTATTAATATTTTTTTATAGTTTGCTAATTTAATTCCTTCTTTTTACTTGGTATCAGAGTTTTTGGTCTTGGATTTTTGGTTTTGAAAGTAAGCAAATTGATGTTAAAACTTGGCTTTTAATTTGATTAGCACTTAATTAGGTTAGGCTTAATTAAGAGTGTTTGTGTTTGGAGCTTCTTAAGGAAGGTGACCACACCCTCCCTTGAGATAGGCTCACCACCTCCACCTACCACCACCTCCCTCCACTCCTCCTCTGTAGCTCCACGAAGCAGCAAAGAAGCAAGAAAGGAAAGAGAAGGAAGGGAAAAGAGAAATGAAAGAGAAGAAGGAGAGGGAGCTAAAGGAAAATTTTTTTTTGGGTGGACTTGATCTTGGTGGAGGACCTTCGCGTGGTGGCCGTGAGGAGCGAGGGCATGCACCGTTCTTCTTTGAGGTGGGTATTTTGGTGATTTTATTTTTGGAAAATTTAATGTTGGGGTTTTTTTGAGCTTTGAAAATTTTATTGGGGCTTTTGAAAAATTGTTGGAGCTTTTGGGGATTTTTGTTGGTTTTTAAAAGCTAAAAAAATGGATTTTTGAGGAAAAATTGGTGCTATGAGGATTTTTGGGAAAAAAAAGCTTTGTTTAATTGATTTTGGAGCTAATTAAGGTTTTAAAAGTTATTTTAAATTTTTTGAATTTTTTTGAAATTTTTTTGAATTTTTTTTAAAAAAAAAATTCCGCCGTCGCGGCCGCGCGCGCGGCGCCGCCAGGCCGCGCGCAGGCGCGCGCGGCATGGCCGCGCGCAGGCGCGCGCGCGCAGGGGCGCGCGCGGGCCCCGCGGGCCACGCGTGGGCCGCGTGGGCCTGCGCGTGCGCGCGCGGGCCTGCGCGGGCGCGCGGGCCCCGCGCGGGCGCGCACCGCTGCGCGCAGCGGGCTGCGCGGGCGCGCACCGCTGCGCGCAGCGGGCCGCGCGCGGCGGGCTGCGCGCGGGCGCGCGCAGCGCCGCTGCGCGCTGCGCGCAGCGCCGCTGGGCGCCGCGCGCAGCGCCGCAGGGGCGCCGCGCGCGCGCTCCGGCGCCGCGCGGCGGGCCCCTGCTCCGCTCGGCCGGTTTCTTGGGCCGCGCGACCGCCGTCTTCGTCGCTCGGCGTGCCCCGGGAATTCGTCGGCGCCTCGGTTTGCGTGCCGGCCCCGTTTTTTCCCGCTGACGGAGGCCGGTTTCGCCGTCGGACGCTGTTTTTCGCCGTCGACAGTTGTTTTTTCGCCGTCGACCGCCGTTTTCGCCGCCGCGAGCTGTTTTTTCGCCGTCGACAGCTGGTTTTTCGCCGTCGACCGCCGTTTTCCGCCGCCGCGAGCTGTTTTTCGCCGTCGACAGCTGTTTTTCGCCGTCGACCGCCGTTTTTCGCCGCCGCGAGCTGTTTTTTCGCCGTCGACAGTTGTTTTTCGCCGTCGACCGCCGTTTTCGCCGCCGCGAGCTGTTTTTCGCCGTCGACAGCTGTTTTTCGCCGTCGACCGCCGTTTTCGCCGCCGCGAGCTGTTTTTCGCCGTCGACAGCTGTTTTTCGCCGTCGACCGCTGTTTTCGCCGCCGCGAGCTGTTTTTTCGCCGTCGACAGCTGGTTTTCGCCGTCGACCGCCGTTTTCGCCGCCGCGAGCTGTTTTTCGCCGTCGACAGCTGTTTTTCGCCGTCGACCGCCGTTTTCGCCGCCGCGAGCTGTTTTTCGCCGTCGACAGCTGTTTTTCGCCGTCGACCGCTGTTTTCGCTGTCGGAGTCTGTTTTTCTCCGACGGAGGCTGTTTTTTCGCCGATGAAGGCTGTTTTTTCGCGCCGTGCGTTGTTTTTCGCCGATGAAGGGCTGTTTTCGCGCCGCGCGCTGTTTTTCGCTAATGGAGGCTGTTTTTGTCGCCGGATGCTTGGTTTTCGACCGTTTTGACTGATTGTGCGATTTCTTCTTTCCTGGCAGTTTGCAGTGTAGTTTTAGCATCTGACTGGGACGCGACCTTGTGACTCCGTTTTGCGTGCGGGTTCCGGCATCGTACTTCGGGTTGCGTGCGGACCTCGTGGAGGCCAGGTAAGCCCGCTGAGCCCAATTGCAAGTGTCGACAAGCAATTGGGGGCGATCTGAGGTGGGTTGGTTTTTCTCTCCAAGTCTTCGGACTTCCTTCTAATTCTATTATAATAGGATTTGCATGCTAGTTTAAGTGCTTTGCTTGGAACTTGACTAGCACCCCCGTCATATGTTGCATGTGTTTAACCAGACCAATAGAGAACCTTAATCTGGGCTAGGTTCTATTATGCTTTAGACATTCCACACACTGCATTTTCCTTCTGGACATAGGGTTCCTCGCCCGGGTAGTGGGCCGAGTGGTCAGAGTTTTGTGGGATGGGTGTTTCACTCGGGCCTGGGGGCTGAGTGGAGTCTGGTGGCTGTGTTAGGCCAGTGTTGGTGGTTTGGGAACCGTTTAGAGTAAACGGTGGTCCCGGGTTTCTAGTTGTTGCATCGTTTCCTCTCGTCACTACCACGTTGTGATCGTGGGGTACGTGATTTATCAGGACCTTGAACCCAGATTGCTTTCGAACTCTCATGATTTTAGTAAACCGGTGTTTTTCTTCCGTATTCCTAGGGGTCACCGGAGCCTGTTCTTGTTTGATTGGGCAAAGGCGTCACCCTTGGGAGTTCGGAAAACAACTTGTTTTCAACTGATTTCCTCAAGAACTAAAATCCATAAAAGCTGGTTTCCTCAACTCAAGACAGTTTTCAAAAAGTGTAAATTTTATCCTCACCCCAAGGGGGTTGAGGAGAAATGATATTTTATAATAAAGGTCATCTTTTTCCTAAATTCCCTCTCCCGACTGGGGTGAGGTATCTGGGTTCTAAGGGCTGATTTCATTCTTGGGCCGAAAACAACGGGAGGCTACACCTATAGCCTATTCTTGTTTGATTGGGGTCGTAGGTAGTAGGCTCCCGGGGTTTTCGGACTCTTTGTGGTTTTGGCTGTGGAGCATCTCCAGCCATGAGTTTAGAGCATTGAGTTGTGATACTTTCCCACTTTAACCGAGAGGGGCCAAATCCCTGAACGGTAAAGGATTGAGAACTTCGATAGGCTGAGCCTAGGGTCTGTTCTTGTTTGATTGGGGCTCTAGGCACCAGTCTATCGAGATGCTTGGACCTTGCCGCGTCAGTCGGCTCTTTTCGTCTATGAGTGGGGTGTCGTTGTGGGAGCTGTTGGGAGTGACGGCGAGCCCAGCTGTGTGATACCTTCCTTAGTGAGTTAGTGTTGTGAGCTTGCGTCGTTGAGAGTTCTCCGACATAGCTGCGAGAGGGTTTGGGTTTTTCCTTTTTGAGTCGAGGTTCTTTCCGACTGGGTTGTGTTTCGAGCATCGAGATACCGATCTGTTTGATCGTGGATTATAGCCTGCTGAGCCTGGCATTTCATGCCAGTTATGAGATACTTGTGATACTTGAGTTCGTTGGGGTCGCTCCCCTCGAGCTACGCCCCGGGTGCGATGATGATACCGAGCCTGACGAGGCTGCGATGATGCGACTAGTTGATACACTAGAGTTCGCTTGAGATTGAGATAGTCCTTGAGGGACACCCTACGTAAGACCAAGTCCTGTTTGGGCGTAGTGGCAGTAGGTGAGCGCAGGCTGTTGACTGGTCCAAAGTGGGACAGTCATTGAGATTGGGTGACATTGAGAGAGTGATGACATAGCATGTGTCTTAATAGAGTCTTCTATGAGTATAGTACTTGACTTGTGGTCAGTAGTGAGGGGATGCATACCATCATCTGTGTTCTCTTTCTTATTGAGCATAGTAGATAGAGGCATGATAGCTGTAGATATTTTCCAGCTTTTCCTTTCATTATTTCAGTCTCTTTCTGTTATCTTATGCCTCTAGTAGACTTAGTGGGCAGACCGTGGTTCTTGGAGACGGTACCCACTGAGAGCTACTGTAGGATGTAGTTCTCACACCCTCTGTCGGTGACAGGTTGCTGAGGCTTTCTTCCGTTCCTGCCCGAGCTGGCTTGACGGACCGAGGACAGGGAGTCGCGTGATAGTTCCCTACCAGCATTGTTATTTTAGGGTGAGGTAGATGTACCATCCCAGACTGTGGGAGTTGTTCATGTATTGTTATTTCCAGTTTTAGCTATCTCCCCTGTGGATTTGTAGATGTTGTATAGGCTGATTTCTATTTATAATCTTGTATTCGGGAGATAGACTTGTATTTTATTTCAGCTTTTAGTAGTGTGATTTTATATTACAGCTTTTATTACCCGCTCTGATATCTGTATAGCTGTAGTTCTATCTTTTGCAGGTTAGACGCTTCGTCTGTACGGCAGTTTCCGTACAGATGGCGGATCTGTTAGCGAGCCCGGGTCGCAGTTTCGACCCCGGGGCGTGACACCGCGCGGCCGTCGCACGGGCAGCACCCGCGCGGGCCCCGCGCGAGGCACCGCGCCACGTGGGCACCGCCCGCGGAGACACGCCGCGCGATTTCGAGCCACGCGGGGCTCCGGCGGGCGGCGACGGCAGCGCGGGGTTCCGGTTTTCGGCGAACCGGACGGTGTTGGACTTTTCCATCAAAAAGAGTAATTTGGGTTTTTCGTTTCGGGATGTTAGTACACGTTTTGATTATAGTTTATCCTTGCGGACTTTCTTTAGGTCCAGGAGCGCAGCGGGAGTGTTCAAAAGACTCAGGTGTCCCGTTTTCTCCTCAACTAGGTGGGTACGGTTGCTATAAGTGCAACAAGTGCAGTAAGTGCATCTATCATCATTAAAATGCTCTTAATTTGTCTAACAAAGTAGATGGACAGTTTAACCTTTCGCATGAATGTATTTTATCTTATATAATACAACTGCGCGGCTGCGGTCGCGGTGCTCATTACACGCCGATCTCGGCAAATCCGGTTTCGGATGCTGCACGTACACAGGCGGATTGGCCTCCGCATGGGTGTACTTTTCCGAAAAAGTGGTCTTTTTGATCCGTGTGCCTCACAAAGGAGTGGGAGCCGTGAGGACCTCTTCGCGCCAGCTGAAAATAGCACACCAGCACCGTGAAGAGGTTAAAAGTATCAAAAGGTGATTGTGCACGAGGGGAGACTTCAGTCTCTCCGACAGGTACTCTGGGGTTGGTGCCCAACTTATTTATGTACAAAGTTAGCGAAAGGTTCCGGTGTAATCGGTTTACTCCTTATTCCCTTTTGATATTTAGACATCTACTTTGTTTGTCACTGACTTTACCCACTCCGTGACAGGTGTTACCAGGTGCGTTAGCCGGGAGGGCGGTGAGACTGCGTTGAGAGGACCGTAGACAGGATTCTTGGTTTTATCTCATTTTCCTTCATGCTTTAATTAGTTAATTTGCTTGTGGACTATATTAGTTGTGGACATGTATTAGTTAGCACTGTAGATGAGATGTACTTTTACGTTTTAGATACTTTTAGTGATGTTTTCTTATGCGGCACGCTTTCATGAAAAACCAAATGATTTCGAAAATGTTTTTTCAAAACGAAGTGCCGTGTGGGCACGGGTTTTGCAACCGCTGGTTTTATCCTTTCCAAACGGTGACGCCGCTTTAATAACTTGCTTGAAAAAAATAAGGTGTCGAGTGGACACCGATCTTTTAAAACAGTAGTTAAATTAATGTACTCTGATTGGTGATGTATGTCTACTGTATGGTTGATGGTTGATGGATGATGTTGTAAATGAGATGCCGTGCATATACAAAGAAGACTCTGTCCGATGGCAGAGAGAATTTGTGTATGTGGCGGTCTGGCACGCACCGGGGATGAGGTTTATGTCCATTCATTAAGAAAAAAAAAAAAATATACATGCAATTTTCCGCTTTGCTTGACTTAAAAACCCCCGGGGGCGTGACAGATTAAATGGTATCAGAGAAAAACAACCATAGCCATTGTAGACGTGATCCACATCCACAGTGTAAGGTGCCACAAGCAAATCGGACATGAGATAACCAAGGTGTAGGTGCGGTAGTACGTGAGAGTACGGGGAAAAAGGGAACGTAATATAGGTGTAATCGTAAGACAGGGTGCTAGGGTTATAACCTTAGGATTGACGTGGTTTCTTTGTTTACAGCAGACAATGGCCAGGATTCGGCCACAGAGCGCTAACTATTTCTCAATGGACAGGATGGATCCCACAGCCGCAGCCAACCGCTTACTCCGCAACCAGCTACGCGACATAGCAGGGCAATTGCTAACCCTCACTGAGCGCCTATGCCTGCTGACTCAAGATTTCGAGGGTGTCGACCGCACCCAGCGAGACGCCAGGGACGACGCCTATCGGGGAATGCCACCAGCAGGGTTCCCCACTTTCAACGAAGTGGTTATGTTGGCCCTGCGGGCAGAGCAAGAACTGGCCGAGACACGCGCTCGGCAGAGTTATCCCTATCCCAGTCCGGTGGAGGACCCCTTCCAGCAGCGCCCGGCACTCAAGCGCCCGAGGACAGAGGGGAACTTTGGAAAGACGATGAGAGGAGAACCCAAACCGCTGAGGAAGCCGTGTCCCATATGCAGTGGGGCGCATCAGGTGACTGATTGTCCATGGAGACACGGCCACTGCTACCGATGCGGCAGGCCAGGCCACGCACGCTACGAGTGCCCACGAAAACCGGGCACCACCAGGCCTCCGGCACCGCGACCGGAGGAAACGGAGAGGACTGCTACACCCGTCCCGCAAGGGGACCCCGACCAAGAGGGCCGAGGAGGAGGACGTCCGGAGAAAGCACGGAAGGATGAACCGACACCAGCGAGGAGCGCGAAACCACCTCAGAGACTGTGCGTAATCTGCGAGGGTGCTCACCCGGTGGCGGAATGTACTTGGAGGTACCATTACTGCAATCAATGCGGCTTGCCGGACCACTCTCGTGCCTTCTGCCCTCAGAGGCCCACCCCTGCCGCCGCCGCCGCGCCACCACAGCAGAAAGGACCAGAGAGTGCTGCGGCTCCCGTTCAGCCAAAGGATTTGCCCGGCGACCAGCAATCCGCAGACTCCTCAGACGTCAAGTCCCTTCCCCAGCACGCCGTACGACGCTGGCCCAAGGGCTGTGGACGGGCTCCCCGGGATACTACAGTGGAGGACGCGGCGTCCCAGACCTAGTAACGGCAGGTAACTTTTGTTTTTTTTTCCTCCTAGATTAAGAGCACCGGTTACACCTTAGCCTGCTACCCCAGTTAGACTCTCTCTCTCTCTCTCTCTCTCTCTCTCTCTCTCTCCCTCTCTCTCCTCTTCTCCTCCTGCCGTCCCCTCCCTGACCCCGAAAACGCCTAGTGCGGTTCGGGGGGGGGGGGGGATCCATAGGTACTAGGCGAAGCCTTCCCCGGCCGATGTGCGCGGGCGTGCTTCGAAGCATAGGAGAACCTTGTGTACTCGAGGCCCGTTAAGGGCCATGCAAGGAATAAATAGGCTCCACCCTATGCCTTGCAGTCGAGAACCCAATGGGCCGTTAGGTAGTTCAGGGCCGCTCCCCAGATAAGGTTCAGCGTGTAGAGTTATTTAGGATCCACAAGGATCTAAATAGGTACTATCAAACACCTAGAGGGGGGTGAATAGGTGTAATATTATAAAAACCAATCTCAGTGCAAAAATAAAAAACAATGCGGAAAATAAAAATCAACACACCGAGATTTACGTGGAAACTCCAATCCAGGAGAAAAACCACGGGACCAACACGCAATAACAATCCACTAAGAATAGAAGAATAACAAGGTGATTACCGACTCCACGGACTCAAACCCCTCCTTCAGCTTCTTCGGACCTTGCGCTGACCGGTTGGATGTCCACGCAATAACAATCCACTAAGAAAAGAAGAATAACAAGGTGATTACCGTCTCCACGGATTTAACCCCTCCTTCAACTTCTTCGGACCTTGCGCTCCACCGCTTGCACGTCCACTGCACACGTTCGAATCCACGAACGCCACTCGAATCCACGAGCACACGTTTCGAATCCACGAAACGCCTTCAACACACCGAATCCACGGTGCCACGTCGAATCCACGACGCAAACTCAGCCGGTAAGAATATTGGCTTTGATGGTGATCCTTTGCTTAGATTATCAATGAAGATCCATGGGAAAAAATCTCTAAGCAAAGATTAGATCAATTCGACAAAAGATATGTTCTTGAAAGAACCATCGAATTGACCTAAAAGAGGCTATAAAGAAGAACGATAAAAACCTAGCCTCTAGGGTTGCTCTCAAGTGTTTTATAAATTGATCGGCCGTGCTCCCCCATTCTTGAGAAACCCTAAGTGTCTATTTATAGTTTAGAAACCTTTGGAAAGAGATAAGAATCAAAAACATACCTTATCTGGAATTTTTCAGGACGGCGATCCGGATCGGGATTACTGCGATCCGGATCGTCGTAACGAGATTGACGATTCCAGAAATCCAAGGGTTCGGGATCCGGATCGCAAGGTCCGATCCGGATCGTTCATGAATTTCAGCAACATCCAATGTTCGGGATCCGGATCAGAATAGGCTTGGATCCGGATTGGATTTGCACATGAACTAATACCCTTCGGGATCCGGATTGGATCATCTGATCCGGATCCTGAACATGTCCCATGTCCAGTTTTTGATTTTTATGCAATTAAAAATTCATCCAAGTGTTTCTACACTATAAGAAAGTATTCGGATCACCAAAATTATTTAGTTAAACATACCTGATCCTTTTGAATACTTTCTTCTTGAGATTGATGTAACTGATCCACAATTCTTCATCTTCAATCTTCAAGACTCAAGACACTGAGTGTCAACTTGAGCTCTTGTTGAATCTTCTCTAAGTCTTTGATTGCTGATTGACAATTTGATCCCTTTAAGACTCCGACTCAACTCACTGACTTGACTCACGAAATATGCCAACACCAAAATGCCGTAACAATCTCCCCCTTTGGCAATTTCGTGACAAAACCCAAAAATACATAAAACCGCTCAAGTCACTCATCTTAAACCAAAAAGTCGAAATTCAATGTCATCACCAAAACATTGATTTTCTTTGCGTGAAAGATCCAATAAATACAAAATTACATTTGAACCAAACAGTCCTAGAACATACTCTATGACTTAGGACTTGGAGTCTTAAAGTGATGTAATTCCTGCAAAACAAAACTCCAAACAAAATCAAACGTTAGTCGTTAGAAATTAAAATCCTACATTTGATCCGTCTTCCTTTTGGTTCTTTTGTTTTTCGACTCTTTCAATTTTTCTTTGTCTCCCCCTATCTTGAGCATCTCTAACATGTTCTCCATGTTCTCCATGTTCTTGAGCATCTATGTTCTCCCAAAGCATTATGTTCTCCCCCTTTGTGATACGATCATCATTTTCCGTTCTCATTTCTCTTCTCCCCCTTTTTGTCACAAATTGTCAAAATTGTCAACATGACTAGACAAAAGGAAATCACTAACAACATTAGTTCATAGAGAAAGAGAGATAAAAGCTCAGTTCCGGTATATAACAAAAACACAGATTGCGTACCGGTACTCAAGAACAAAAATCAAATAATTTCTTGAAACAAATCCAGATTTTGAAATCTTTGAATTACCGATTTGTATTCCATCAAGAAAACAAAATAAGTGCTTTAACCAATGAATTAATAAGATGTCATTCAATCCAATTTTCTTTCATTAGAATAATTTAGAAAAATAAAAACCAGAAAGAGTATGTAAGCACTTTAGCGTATCAACTTTAAACAAAAGTCATCGTTTCATGCAACAAGAAATAGATTATACCAAATCTATCACAAATACTCAAAAATGAAACGAAAATTGATGAAAATTAAAACTCTTAAAGTTGAACACTTTCAATTACATCTAACCTGATCTTATGAGTAATGCCTTTATCAAATCATCAATTTTGGTAAAGAAAATGAAATACAAAGATCAATAGATGTTTGAAATCCCCGATAAGTTAGATAATATATCTAGACAATCTGTTGAAGGAGTGGCTCTTCGAGCATCTTTTAACAAAAATCCCACCTTATACCAACCATGAAATATGACTGAGTCAAGTATTTCATTATGCATTTCATCAACATTTTTGAAACAAAATTTGCTTTGCATTCATGGAGTATCTTTTTCTTTTTCTTTTCCTCCATGTGGTGGTAGTTTTCACACTCCTCATTGGGATGTAACTCTTTCCACATCTTTTGAGCATATTTACATTTCATTGACTCCCCCTCAATTGGCTATCAATTATTTAATATATAAGGTATTCAACCAAAGATTGATCTCGCAATTCATACTCGACTAAGCAATCAAATATGATAATGACTATACCAAGAGATCATTGAGAGAGAAATTGACTTTGATCACTTAAAAGATGAATTAATTAACATAAATGATCATTGCAACATTGAAATATTATGATATCAAAAGCATAATAAATTTCTAAATGCGTGAAAGGATGCAATTAAAGTCAATTTAGCCAATGCTCAATTAAACAACTCCTTTAAATGAAGTGTCTTCAAGATTATGAATATGGAGTCAAGTTGATAATCCAAGAAAAATTTAATTTGGAGTGAATGAACGTGAAGCCCTTTTTATTCAATGCACTTGTTCAAAAAAAACCTTTTGTTCAAAAACAAAGTATAAAAACAAAGAGCATTGAAAAACATGTAATGCAGAGATTAAGAAAAATATGAAGGGAAAACCAATCAAAGCATTACACACAGTCATAAGCTATTTAGAACTTAAGACAAGGAAAGATATCACCTTTCCGAATCCAAAATCGTCGGATCTTGGGTTGTCTTGATTCATTGTGCCCGGGGGTTGGTAGCTTTGACTGTTGATCCACCTTAGGTCTTTGCCTCGCAATAATCCACTTGAATGATTGATGTTGTGGCTCGGACCTTTGGTGGGTTGAGTGAACTCCTTTGACTTGATGTGTCTTTTGATTCCGTTGAGTTCGCTCCGTAGATGAAGTTGCCGAAGATTTTTCTTTCTCTTTTTCGGGCAAACCTTCACCAAATGTCCTTCAAGTCCACAAAGGTGACATGTCCTTCCTTTCGATTTCATTGTGGAACTTGAAGCATGCGCAGTTTGGTCCTTTTTAAATCCCAAACCAACCTTGCTTGCTTGACCTAATCCGGACATACAATTAAGTTTCTTGGAACCGGTTGAAAACCTTTGTATGTCGGATTTAAGTTCATGAACTTGCTTGGTCAAAGCTTGGTTGGTGACATGAATCTCCTCAAACTGCTTTTCTAGAAAACCAATCTTGTCCATATATGATTTTGCATTCATCTCCGATTGGTTTAGCTTTTCTTGGAGGATTTTATTGTTATCTAATACCCGTCCATGTTCCTCCTCGAGATCATGAAGTTTGATCTTTAAAGCTTGATTCTCGTCTTGAACTTCATGTCGTTGCTTCCTCAACTTCTTGTTAAGTTTGGCCATCTTCTTTGATTCCGCAAGAAGTTGTTGGTATGCCTCAACGAGTTCTTCTTCGTCCGACTCCCCCTCACTTGATGACTCTCCTCCGGATGTTGATGTTTCATGCAAAATCAAAGGAATAGAGTCAGTGACTAAAGATGATAAACACAAATTAGAAGAGGGAGTTTGAGAGGCATGAAAAGCAACAAATTTTTCTTTTTCCTCTTCACTTGAGGTCGATTCATCGAAACTAGAATCGTCCCAAGTTTTCGCTTGCAAAGCCTTCTTTTTGTATGATTTCTTGGAAGGACAATCCGTTGAAATATGGCCGTAGCCTCTGCATCGATAGCATCGGATTTCCCCTTCGAAATCATCGTTTTCTTTTTCTTTAGAAGGTTTTGCAACGCCTTTGAGTTTAGAGGATTTAGAAACCGATGATCCTTTAGATGGTTTCGTGGATGAAGATCCATCGGTTCGATTCTTCCAAAATTTCCGACGAAATTTCTTTGTGATCCGCGCCAGTTGTTCTTCAAAATCGGCAAGAGAGATTTCATCGTCGGAACTCGATTCGCTATCTTCTTCCTTTGTTGATTTGAATGCAATACCTGTAAGCTTAGAAGAAGACTTGGAAGAATTTTGATTAGTAGGAAAAGTCATCTCATAAGTTTGTAAAGCACCTACTAATTCCTCTACACTCATCTCATCCGGATGACTAACGGTTTCAATGGCGGTAACCTTTGCCCTAAACCGTTCCGGAAGAGTCCGAAGATCTTTCTTACAATTTTCGACTCCGGGATCTTTTCTCCTAAATTAGCACATGTATTAATTACATCTTGAAGTCTAGTGTAATAATCTGTAAACAATTCATGCTCTTCCATATGAATAGAGTCAAATTGACTTGTAAGCATCTGGAGCTTTTGAATTTTTACAAGATTAGTACCCTCATGTGTAATTTTGAGAATATCCCAAATTTCCTTCGCGGTTTCACACGCGGAAATTCTTGTAAATTCAGTCGAGGAAAGAGAATTAAATAGAGCGTTCATACCTTTCCCATTGTAAGAAGATCTTTCGATTTCCTCTTTAGACCATCTAGAGCGAGGTTTTGGGGTAGTAGAATTTCCTACTTCCTCAACCGGATGCACCCAACCGTATTCAACGGTTTGCCATACCCGCTCATCAATAGAGATGAGAAAAGCTCTCATCCGCATTTTCCAATATGCATAATTGGTCCCATCAAAAAGAGGAGGTCTAAAAATATTACCACTTTCACCCATTATGATAGATAAACCTAAAACCCGCTCTGATACCAATTGTAGAGTTATTTAGGATCCACAAGGATCTAAATAGGTACTATCAAACACCTAGAGGGGGGTGAATAGGTGTAATATTATAAAAACCAATCTCAGTGCAAAAATAAAAAACAATGCGGAAAATAAAAATCAACACACCGAGATTTACGTGGAAACTCCAATCCAGGAGAAAAACCACGGGACCAACACGCAATAACAATCCACTAAGAATAGAAGAATAACAAGGTGATTACCGACTCCACGGACTCAACCCCTCCTTCAGCTTCTTCGGACCTTGCGCTGACCGGTTGGATGTCCACGCAATAACAATCCACTAAGAAAAGAAGAATAACAAGGTGATTACCGTCTCCACGGATTTAACCCCTCCTTCAACTTCTTCGGACCTTGCGCTCCACCGCTTGCACGTCCACTGCACACGTTCGAATCCACGAACGCCACTCGAATCCACGAGCACACGTTTCGAATCCACGAAACGCCTTCAACACACCGAATCCACGGTGCCACGTCGAATCCACGACGCAAACTCAGCCGGTAAGAATATTGGCTTCGATGGTGATCCTTTGCTTAGATTATCAATGAAGATCCATGGGAAAAAATCTCTAAGCAAAGATTAGATCAATTCGACAAAAGATATGTTCTTGAAAGAACCATCGAATTGACCTAAAAGAGGCTATAAAGAAGAACGATAAAAACCTAGCCTCTAGGGTTGCTCTCAAGTGTTTTATAAATTGATCGGCCGTGCTCCCCCGTTCTTGAGAAACCCTAAGTGTCTATTTATAGTTTAGAAACCTTTGGAAAGAGATAAGAATCAAAAACATACCTTATCTGGAATTTTTCAGGACGGCGATCCGGATCGGGATTACTGCGATCCGGATCGTCGTAACGAGATTGACGATTCCAGAAATCCAAGGGTTCGGGATCCGGATCGCAAGGTCCGATCCGGATCGTTCATGAATTTCAGCAACATCCAATGTTCGGGATCCGGATCAGAATAGGCTTGGATCCGGATTGGATTTGCACATGAACTAATACCCTTCGGGATCCGGATTGGATCATCTGATCCGGATCCTGAACATGTCCCATGTCCAGTTTTTGATTTTTATGCAATTAAAAATTCATCCAAGTGTTTCTACACTATAAGAAAGTATTCGGATCACCAAAATTATTTAGTTAAACATACCTGATCCTTTTGAATACTTTCTTCTTGAGATTGATGTAACTGATCCACAATTCTTCATCTTCAATCTTCAAGACTCAAGACACTGAGTGTCAACTTGAGCTCTTGTTGAATCTTCTCTAAGTCTTTGATTGCTGATTGACAATTTGATCCCTTTAAGACTCCGACTCAACTCACTGACTTGACTCACGAAATATGCCAACACCAAAATGCCGTAACACAGCGGTCCCGTGGTAAGGGAATTTCCGAATGTATTTCCGGCGGAGCTCCCCGGAATGCCACCGGAACGAGAGGTCGACTTCCCTATTGAGCTGCTTCCCGGCACCAAACCCATCACCAAGGCACCGTACAGGATTGCCTTCGCGGAGTTGAAAGAACACAAGGCACAGTTGAAGGACCTTTTGGACAAGGGTTTTATCAGACCAAGCGCGTCACCCTGGGGCGCGCCCGTCCTGTTTGTGAGAAAGAAGGACGGAAGTCTCCGGTTGTGCATCGACTACCGGGAGATAAATAAGGTCACCGTTAAGAACAAATACCCCCTGCCAAGGATCGACGACCTCTTCGACCAACTACAGGGGGCGACGGTGTTTTCAAAGATCGACCTGCAGTCGGGCTATCATCAGGTCCGGGTTAAGGGGGAGGACATCCCCAAAACGGCTTTCCGAACTCGCTATGGCCATTACGAATTTACGGTAATGCCATTCGGGCTCACAAATGCCCCGGCAGTGTTCATGGATATGATGAATAGGGTATTCAAACCCTTCCTGGATTTATTCGTGGTGGTCTTCATCGACGATATCCTCATCTACTCTCGTACAGACGAGGAGCATGAAGAACATCTGCGCACAGTCCTCCAGACCCTTCGGGAACAGAAACTCTACGCCAAACTCAAAAAGTGTGAGTTTTGGCTCCGTGAGGTCGGTTTCTTGGGGCACGTAATCTCGGCGGCTGGAGTCGCAGTGGATCCGAAGAAGATAGATTCGGTGACAGACTGGCCCCAACTGACGACGGTGACGGAGGTTCGAAGCTTCCTGGGATTAGCCGGGTATTACCGGCGCTTCGTGGAGGGTTTCTCCAAGATAGCCACCCCCTTAAACCGTTTGACTAGAAAGGGGGAAAAGTTCATCTGGACGGAAATGTCAGAGGAGCTTCGAGGAGCTCAAGGATAGATTGACGCGAGCCCCGATTCTCGCCCTGCCAGAACCAGGGGAGGATTATGAAGTGTATTGCGATGCGTCGCGAAACGGACTGGGTGGAGTACTCATGCAACGGGGAAAGGTTATAGCCTATGCGTCAAGGCAGCTCAAGGAGTACGAGCGGAATTACCCCGTGCACGATTTGGAACTCGCAGCGGTGGTGTTTGTCCTCAAGCTTTGGAGACACTACCTGTATGGGGCGCACTGCAATGTGTACTCAGATCATAAGAGCTTAAGTACCTTTTCACCCAAAAGGAGTTAAATTTGCGACAAAGACGGTGGCTCGAGCTACTGAAGGATTACGATTTAACGATCCACTACCACCCGGGAAAGGCAAACGTGGTGGCCGACGCCCTGAGTCGCAAGGGGCAGGCCGAGGAGGCAGGTGTAAGTGCCATCACCCAGCAAGATAGTCTGATTGCGGAATTTTCGCGATTGAGACTAGAAGTAGTACCGGCAGGTACAGTCGCACAACTTCTGACACTGGTGGTCAGACCTACCTTGCTGGACAGAATTCTCGAAGGGCAGTCGACTGATGACCAACTCCAGCTGGTGCGAAGTAGAATAACCGCCGACCAGGAAGGTGATTTCACAGTAAACTCCGACGGCACGATACGATTTCGGGGACGAATCTGCGTGCCGGATCTACCGGAACTCAAAGAGGAAATCCTACGGGAGGCGCATACTGCCCCATATGCAGCGCACCCCGGGGGAACGAAGATGTACAAGGACGTCAAACAGACCTTCTGGTGGCCCAAGATGAAGGAAGACGTGACCCGATTTGTGGCACACTGCCTGGTGTGCCAACAGGTGAAGGCCGAGCATCAGCGCCCGGCAGGAAAATTGCAACCTTTACCGGTGCCCGAGTGGAAGTGGGACATGATTACCATGGATTTTGTGACCGGATTCCCGAGATCGCCACAGGGACACGATGCAATATGGGTGATTGTGGACCGTTTGACGAAATCGGCCCACTTTCTGCCCATACACACGACGTGGACGCGGGAACGACTGGCACAAACTTACATCAACGAGATAGTAAGGTTGCATGGGGTACCGACATCTATCACGTCGGACAGGGACACGCGATTTGTGTCAAACTTTTGGCAAAGCCTGCAGCGAGCAATGGGAACCAAGTTGCACTTCAGTACGGCTTTTCACCCGCAAACCGATGGACAATCAGAGCGGGTGATACAGATTGTGGAGGACATGCTTCGAGCATGCGTTTTGGACTTGGGCGAAGGGTGGGCACGGTGTTTGCCCCTAGTGGAATTTGCCTACAATAACAGTTACCAGGCCAGCATTCAGATGGCACCATACGAGGCCCTGTACGGGCGCCGCTGTCGGTCTCCAATATGCTGGGACGACTTGGGTGAGCGTAAGTTTCTGGGCCCAGATTTGGTGGAGGAGACCGAAGCAAAGGTGCGATTGATTAGGCAAAGGCTACTGACCGCCCAGAGCAGACAGAAAAGCTACGCGGACAACAGACGCCGAGACTTAGAGTTCATGGTGGGTGAGCATGTGTTACTCCGAGTTTCGCCCTCCAAGGGGAACCGACGTTTCGGCATAAAGGGAAAGTTAAGCCCAAGGTACGTGGGACCGTTCGAGATCCTAGAACGCGTAGGACCGGTGGCGTACCGATTAGCCTTGCCGCCGAACTTCGAATGAGTCCATAACGTGTTCCATGTCTCAATGCTCCGGAAGTACCTCGCTGACCCCTCTCATGCCTTGGATGCCTCCACCATCGAGTTGCGAGAGGATTTGAGCGTCGAGGAGATGCCGGTGCGGATTTTGGCAAGAGAGGACAAGAAGTTGCGCAATCGAACTATCTCCTATGTAAAGGTCCAGTGGAGCAACCACGAAGAGCGCGAGGCGACATGGGAACTGGAATCGAAGATGAGGGAATGTTTTCCCGAATTGTTTAGTGAGGTTTGTACTTAAGTTTCGGGACGAAACCTTTTATAAAGTGTCAGTGGTGTAGTGATTCGGCCCTTAGGGGTACTTTTGACTCACATGTAAATTATTTAAGCCGTTAAGTGAAATAAAATTATTTAATTTTTAAAAGTCGGCCGGTGCGGGGTGCGTGTATTTTTCTGGCAAAGGGCCCGAAAAATGTAGACCGACGGTGCGATCGGATCGGGAATCCGATGTAATGATCTCCCGGAATGGGGTTTCTAAGATCACGATGACTTTAGGCGCGCATCGGAATTCGTGTAAAATATCCGACACGCTTTCTGAGGAAGTTGGATAATCCGTGTGATTAATTAATTAAGAAATTAATTAATCGGTGACGATAAATAAAATCAGAAATTTATTTTCCATGATTATTTAATTAAGTAAATTAACTAATCGGTGACTAGGATTTAAAAGGTAGGATTTTATCTCGTGGATCAGATATTTATTTTAAGAAATAAAATCCGGATATTTGTGGTTTTCCTTTCTACGTACGTACGAATTAAGGAAATAATCAAATAATAGGGATTATATAAGTGATCCCGTTTATCGGAGGGAAAGAAAAGAAAAATAAAAAAAAACCTAGCCGGTGAGGAGAGAAAGAAAGAGAAAAGAGAAAAGACGGAACCCTAGCCGGAAGAAAGGAAAAGGAGGAAGAGAAAGAGCCCGATCTCCCCGGACATCGAACCGAAGGCAAGAACGCGACCGGGCGACCTTCCCGTCGATCTTCGGTTAGTAAAATAATTTTTATAGTTTTTCGGGATTTTTCCGTCGTTCTTTTTGGGGTTTTTTGGACTCTCCGTCGTCTCCGTCACCGTCGCCGTCATCGTCGTCATGCTAGGGCGCGGAACGGACGGCGGAGACGCGCGGTGCCGCTAGGGCATCGCGCGGAGGAATTTCGCGGACGGGGTCGCCGCCGCTTTGAGTGGCGACGGAACCGCGCGGGCACCACGCGGGCCGTACCCGCCCGGCGCCGCGCGGGCGGCACCCCGCGGGCCCGCAACCGCGCGGGCACCGCGCGGCGCGGGCGGGCGCCGCGCGCGCGCTGCCGCGCGGGCAGCACCCGCGCGGCCCCGCACCCGCGCGGGCGCCGCGCGGGGCACCCGCGCGTGCGCCGTGCGGGCAACCCCCGTGCGAGCGCCGGGCGGGCACCGCGCGGGGCCGCACCAGCGCGGGCGCCGCACGGCCGCCGCACGGGCAGCACCCGCGCGGGCCCCGCGCGGGCGCCGCGCCGCGTGGGCGCCGCCCGCGGAGACACGCCGCGCGGTTTCGAGCCGCGCGGGGCTCCGGTGGGCGGCGACGGCGGCGCGGGGTTCCGGTTTTCGGCGAACCGGACGGTGTTGGACTTTTCCGTCAAAAAGAGTAATTTGGGTTTTTCATTTCGGGATGTTAGTACACGTTTTGATTATAGTTTATCCTTGCGGACTTTCTTTATGTCTAGGAGCGCAGCGGGAGTGTGCAAAAGACTCAGGTGTCCCGTTTTCTCCTCAACTAGGTGGGTACGGTTGCTATAAGTGCAACAAGTGCAGTAAGTGCATCTATCATCATTAAAATGCTCTCAATTTGTCTAACAAAGTAGATGGACAGTTTAACCTTTCGCATGAATGTATTTTATCTTATATAATACAACTGCGCGGCTGCGGTCGCGGTGCTCGTTACACGCCGATCTCGGCAAATCCGGTTTCGGATGCTGCACGTACACAGGCGGATTGGCCTCCGCATGGGTGTACTTTTTCGAAAAAGTGGTCTTTTTGACCCGTGTGCCTCACAAAGGAGTGGGAGCCGTGAGGACCTCTTCGCGCCAGCTGAAAATAGCACACCAACACCGTGAAGAGGTTAAAAGCATCAAAAAGTGATTGTGCACGAGGGGAGACTTCAGTCTCCCCGACAGGTACTCTGGGGTTGGTGCCCAACTTATTTATGTACAAAGTTAGCGAAAGGTTCCGGTGTAATCGGTTTGCTCCTTATTCCCTTTTGATATTTAGACATCTACTTTGTTTGTCACTGACTTTACCCACTCCGTGACAGGTGTTACTAGGTGCGTTAGCCGGGAGGGCGGTGAGACTGCGTCGCGAGGACCGTAGTCAGATTCTTGGTTTTATCTCATTTTCCTTCATGCTTTAATTAGTTATTTGCTTGTGGACTATTTAGTTGTGGACATGTATTAGTTAGCACTGTGGATGAGATGTACTTTTACGTTTTAGATACTTTTAGTGATGTTTTCTTATGCGGCACGCTTTCATGAAAAACCAAATGATTTCGAAAATGTTTTCTCAAAACGAAGTGCCGTGTGGGCACGGGTTTTGCAACCGCTGGTTTTATCCTTTCCAAACGGTGACGCCGCTTTAATAACTTGCTTGAAAAAAATAAGGTGTCGAGTGGACACCGATCTTTTAAAACAGTAGTTAAATTAATGTACTCTGATTGGTGATGTATGTCTACTGTATGGTCGATGGTTGATGGATGATGTTGTAAATGAGACGCCGTGCATATACAAAGGAGACTCTGCCCGATGGCAGAGAGAATTTGTGTATGTGGCGGTCTGGCACGCACCGGGGATGAGGTTTATGTCCATTCATTAAGAAAAAAAAAAAATATATACATGCAATTTTCCGCTTTGCTTGACTTAAAAACCCCCAGGGGCGTGACACGCGGGCCGTGCGCATTATGCTGCCTCACCGTAGCGGTCCGCAAGCGCCTCGCGGGCGCTGCCCCGTCGTTGTGGGTTGCAAGCGCCATGCGGGCACTGGCACTGCTATCTTGCGGGCCGCATGAGGCCCTGCCACCAGCACCGCAGTCCGCTAGGACCCGCCACTTGGTTGCGCGTCGCTTGCCCGACCGCATGCATCCGCCGCTTCCGAGTGAGCCGCCGCCGCCGCTAGGTTTCTTTGCCATTGCTTTGCGCCGCCACCAAGTTCGTTCCGTCAATCAGTTATTCGTGATGTTTTTATCATCGGAGCCCGGGTTTGACCCCCGATTCGCGAAATTTTGTTACGATGATGTTTTTAACAACGGATTTTGGTGTAGCTTTCGTCCGGGCGAAGTTTGAGGTGTTTTGGGAGTTTTTGTGCATCGTTTTCTTCGCCGATAGAGATGGATAATCAAAATAAAGTAGGGGATGTTGTTGGACCATGGTGTCCGGCCCTCCTCTCTTTTTTATCGTAAATTTTGGCATAACTATTTTTAAGGTAAGGAAGGACAAGGTGTTGAATGTTTTGGCAAAATCGGTACATACAAAAAGGGGACTAAAAAATTGGAAAATTGACTTTATCGGGTATAGCTACCACGATCTAGTCTACAGGTACAAGATTAAGAAGCTCATGGCGCAATCACGTACACCAGTAGTTTGGCCGTTGCAAGGGTGTACTTTTCTGGGAAAGTGGTCTAAGGACCCGTGAACTCTACATGGCGATTTCGTAAGGGCCCTCCGAGGTGCGACGGGGAGGGTGAAAAAGGGTACCAAAGAATTGAGTAGGGTTGGTAATTCCTTAGGTCTACGGACGAAGGAATGGTAAGAATGGAATGGATGTTCCGGATTACGGTTTAATGTCCTATTTACTTTTTGTACCTATTACAACATGTTATTATTATGTTGTTGGTTTTTCCTTCCTATATTTTCGGTCACTGACTCCCACCATGTGACAGGTTCCGGCGGGGATGGAGGAGAGGTGTCGGTTCACGAGTGACTCGCATTACGTCATTCCGGTGACCCTTTTTACTCCTCTTTTTGGTCATTACGTCTTGGGATGATAAACTTTTGGTCCTTCATTCTTATCTTATGATTGGTTGAATGTGGAATGTGAAGGTTTTCGAAAAACTAAAACTATTGCGAAAAGGATCTTTAAAATCAGAGTGTCGGGTAGGCACTATTTTAAAACCTTATGGCTTTATCCTTTCAACTTGGAGTATGCTGAGTGGGCGAGTTTCCTTCGAATGTTGTGAAAGTTTATTTAATCCCTTAATTGATCATGTGTATGTTAAACTAGTGATGATGGGTGATTGAATGTTGTGCGACGTCGTGCATATGCAAGGGAGAGTCCGTTCGTTTATTGGAAGTGTCCTCGTGTATGTGGCGGGTCTGGGCACGTGCCAGGGAGTAAGGGCTTTTAGAAAAAAAATTTGGGCCATTTTCCGCTTTCAAACTACCCCTGAGGCATGACAGATTATGATGGTATCAGAGAGTAAGGGCACCCATCACGTAGTTTGCATGTCTTTGAGTTCCATTAATGTCCAAATATCCACGGTATCTTTCTTCATGCATATAACTAGTGTAATTGGCAAGGTCCCTCGGTCACATGAGCTGGTGGTTTAAGTATTGTTTTATTTGTTATGCCTTTTGACGTTGTTTGCTTTGTTGGTTTGACCAGCCGTTGGTTATGTTTGGTGGCTGATCCCTTGCGTCATGTGTTTAGAGGATGGTTCGTACCCGATCATCGGGTAATGGCGGAGGAGAGGAGGGAGTGAGGCCGACCACCGCCGAGGCTGCTATAGCCATGGAGGACCGATTGCTCCAGCAACAGGTTTAGGACCTATCGGGGCAACTGGTGGCGCTCACGAATGTCGTATAGCATATAGCCCGCTAGACGGCGATGTTGGTGACTGCTACCTTGACTCCTGCTTCGGGGGCGATTCCGTCGGAGGCGCCACCGCCGGCAACAGGCGATGAGGACGGTATTCCTACAGACACTACTACAGCACGGGCATCAACGATACTAGTGACAGCACCTCCGGATGTCCCTCCTCTAGTGGCTCAGGAATCAAGGTTGGGAGCTACGGTTGGGGATCCGGTGAGAGATGCGGGCATCACGCCCTCCCCCACTCAGTCTGTGGCTGGTGCCGGCAGGGATCCGGCGGTGCATCCGGAGCGGGATAGGGTAAGGGCGAGTCTGGCGGAATTCCGAAAGTACAAGTCACCCGTCTTTGAGGATGAGACGACCGATCCATGGGTAGTGAAAAAATGGGTGGACAATATAGAGAAACTATTTGAGGATTTGATTATGGAGGAGGACGAGTGGGTTCCTCTAGCGGTTCACTTCCTGGAGGGCACATCCCGAATTTGGTGGAGGACTGTGTGACCTACTCCTTAGAGCGGCACTGCTTTTCCCACGTGGTCTACTTTCAGGGAGATGTTACTTGGGGCCTTCTTTTCGGATAGCGTCAAACAGAAGCTTAAGGATGATTTGAAGACTATCAAGCAGGGTAGCCGATCGGTGATGGAATATCAAAGGGAATTTGTAAGATTGGCTATGTGAGGACCCGAATCCCCACTTTAGGGTTTACTGTTGGTTTGGAGGCTTCAGGGAGCGTGTGTGTGCGTGTCGGGCCCCAGATTTGGGTTTCTGGTGAAATTGGAGCTTATTTTCTTTGCTGAGAGTCCATTTTGGGTGTGTGAGGTGTTTGCGCGCTTACTGGAGCAAAGAATGTGACCCGGAACGGAAATTGGATCAAGTTTACTTTTCCGGGAAATTTTGGAAAATTTTAGAAGCGGAATTTGGCTGAACGGACCTCGGATTTGGATTCAGCGCGCGAAAACGAGCGAAATGGACTATTTACTTGAATTTTTCGGAGCCCGGACGCAAAAACACGGAAATCGAGGTTTGGGTCACTGTTCCGGCGGCCAGAGAGGCGCCGGCGGCGGCGGAGCGCGGCGGAACGCGGCGGCGGAGGGCGGCGCAGGCGCGCGGTCCACCGCGGGGCGCGTGCACCGGGCGCGGGCCACGTGGCGGGCTGCGGTTGGCCGGCGCAGCGGGCGCGGTCCACGGCTTTGGCGGGGTGCACGGTGGACCGAGGGCTTGCCACGTGGCATCTCGTGGTTGGTGCGGTGTTGTGCACGCGGTCCACGAATTTTTGGCTCTGGTGCACGGTAGACCGGTGGACACGTGGCGTTGTGTGGTTGGCGGGTTCTGGTGCACTCGGTCCACTCAACAGTGGCGGCTGAGGCGGTGCCTCGGGGCGCGTGCCCGACGCGGGTCCGGCGGCGGCGCGGCCGCGCACGTCGCGCGACGTGCGCGTTGACCGGGTCGGCGTGGGGGCGCCACGTGGCGCCCCGTGGTTGGTCGGGCGCACCGGTGCACGACCCACGGTCGGGACACGTGGCGTCGCGGCATTGGTCGGCGCGCGTGCGCCGAGTGCGGGGAGCAGGAATGGGACACGTGTCGGCCTCTGGGAGTTTCGGGCGCGCACAGTAACGGTCCGGCCCGTTACTGTAGCAGACCGAAAACTTTCGGGCGCCCGAAAGTTGGGCCCGAAAGTGGTCAACTTGGCTTTTTGGGCTGCTTTTTGGGGAGAGCCTATATAAAGGCCCCTTGGGCTGAGATTTTGGGCACTTTTTCGAGAGAATTGGCCCTTGAGCTCCTAACCAAAGATCTTCCTCTCCCTCTTGCCCATCTCTTGGTGAAATTTCAGAATTTCTGGAAGCCGCGACGACTGTGTTTTCTGCCTCGTAGTGCGGAGCGACGGATTTCTGTTGAAGGCCCGTTGTCGTCACATTTCGGTCTAAAAATTCCACAGAGCTACCCCGACAGCCGTTTTCAGCGATTTTTGCGGCGTTGGATTCACGAGAGGTAAATCTTCGACTTTCGTGTTGAGTGTTTTGCCTAGATTTGGGTTTTTGGCACGGTTTTCGAGGCATTACTGAGCCGCTATTTTGCTGTGAGATTCCTGGACAGCACTCACTTCGCGGATTTTTATCTCCTCATCCGGACATCGGAATTCGACGATTCAAGAGCCTATCGACATCTACACTTCGCGAGGATCGTCGTGATATTTTTATTGGAATTTCTGGAAAATTATTTTCAGGTGAAATTTTCGTGTGAACAGTAGCTGTGTATGCAGATTTTGGGAATGTTGATTTTGTGTGTGAATTGTGTATAATTGGGAATGGTTGTTGTACCCAGGACTTTGTAAGCATCGTTCTTGTGCTCTTCGCTTTGTGGACTCGGAAATTTGTCGGTTGCTGGACTTGTTAACTGTATCGACCTGGACAGTTAGCGCGATCAGGTGGGTGATCCTGCTTTCAAATTCTATGGACTGCACTCTAATTCTACAAATATAGTAGCATGCACAGTATATGAGCTAGATAATATGTGTAAATTGTATGTTGAAAACCACTGTAGCTAATTGCTAAATCTGTCGATCTCTTGATAAACTCTGCAACTTGGGAATTTAACTTAGCATAATTGCCGGTTATTTAATTATCATGCGCCATTAAACTACAGTAACTTGAACATACATCAGATCTATTTATCACCTTAGCTTTTCCACAGTGGTAGTACTCTGGTCACTCTGGTCATAGTGATTTTTCCCCGAGTCGTGGGCCGGGAGGTTTATTAGCTGGGGATTGCATTTGCACTCGCGTCTGGGGACCGAGTGGCGTCTGTAGCAGTCTGTAGACCAGTTGCATAGTGATAGTGATAGTGGATCTGGGATCTTTGGGACATGGTCATAGTGACTGTGTGGATTTTTAGCCAGTGAGTGAGATAGTGATTGGATCATAGCCTGCATGTGCCACATTTGTGCTTGACAGTGTTGCGCAGTTATTTGACTCGAGCGGGTCGCTCCCCTCGAGTGCCACTCCGGAGTAGGCGAGACCGGGTTGTAGTACCGGCTTTGAGATTGAGCTAGATACCGGGTTGGAGTACCGGACATACCTACAACAGTAGGTAGGCGCAGGTTTGACTGGACCCGTTGTGGCAGTCAGTTTGGATTGGGTATTCTGAGTTGAGTGTCAGTAGTGGCATATCGTCCTCCTGTTCTTTTTCCTTGGGCATTGTAGATAGAGGCATAGTAGCATTAGATGTTTACTTTCCAGCTTTTCATACTGCATTTCTTTTGTTACTTTTTGTCTCTAGTAGACTTAGTGGGCAGGCCGTCGGGCTTGTTGGCGGCACCCACTGAGAACTACTGTGGGAGGTAGTTCTCACACCCGTCGTGGTGTCTTTTCCCCAGGGACTTCAGCTCCAGTTCCTGCGGTGCCAGTTGCTGATCCTGCTCTTCCAGACCGAGGTAAGGGAGTCGCGAGATAGATCCCTTCCCCCTTCAGCTTCAGTGTGTTATAGAGGTACCCTTATATTTTGGTTGTGTCATGTTGAGAGATTATGTAGTGAGGTATCGAGTTGTACTTTTCTTCTTTCTTTGAGAGACTTTTGTATTTGTCAGGTGAGGACTTATTGTATTATGAGAGTTGTACTTATTTTATTTCTAGCAGTTTATTTTGCTCTGATATCTGTTTAGTGTAGTATCTTCCTTTTTGCAGGTTAGACGCTACGCCTCTACAGGGCTTCCTGTAGGGACGGCGGATCTGTTGGCGAGCCCGGGGTACAGTCTTGGCCCCGGGGCGTGACAGATTAGAGTGGTATCAGAGCTTAGGGTGTAGGTCTTGAGGACTTAGGAACCCTAGGCTTATGGTTAAACCCTAGGATGACCCACGTGAGAGTCGAGATTTTTAGCGAAAGTCTAGATTGGGTTTCCAACTCTCCCGAGTGGATAGGGACGAGTGATAGACATGCCTTCCTTCGGTGGCGACTATGTTGGCTGCAGACAACATAGTGCTTCGGGAAGGGGGACATGCCTTTTGACTTTCGCTAGATTGGGTCGAGTGTTGCTTTTGGTTTTGATGGTGTGTTTTGTCCCTCAGGTGGGGATGCCTCCTCGACGTTCGATGGTGACGCGCTCGCAGCCTTCGTCCTCTGAGCCCGAGCAGGAGGACTCGGGGCGAGGGACTCAGGCTGAAATTCAGGAGCTCCGTGCCCAGATGGCACAGTTGGCGGAGGCAACCCGACGCCAGGAGGAGGCGATGGCGCGGCTGATGCTCATGATGGAGCAGAGAGCACAGCCGACGGTGGCACCCCCTGAGGCTTCGCCGGTGCCTTCTTCCCCTGTTATGGCACCCCCTGGGGTGCAGCCTGCACCGGCGGTTCCTGCTGAGCCGGTTTCGAGTAGGTCACCGGCCGGGGCGACGGGATCTTTGACTGCAGCTGAGCAGCGGGAGGTAGTAGATTTGTTGATGAGATTTCGACAGTTCGATCCGCCCCGCTTCTCGGGCATGAGTACTGAGCCATGGGCAGCCGAGACTTGGATCACCACTATGGAGCGCCACTTCGAGAGCTTATTTGTTGATGAGAGGTATCGGGTTATTCTGGCTACTCACTTTCTGGAGAGCAACGCCGAGGCGTGGTGGCGGCGTGTGCGACCAGCTGGTCCACCTGGGACGCAGCTTCTTTCCTGGACTGAGTTTCGGAGCATGTTGTTGGGATCATTCTTTCCTGAGAGCGTTCGACAGCGACTGGAGGAGCAGTTGAAGAATCTCCGCCAGGGAGATAGGTCTGTGCACTTGTACATAGCGGAATTCAATCAGCTTTTGGCATGTGTGCCTCATGTGGCTAGAGATGAGAGCCATCGCGTTTATATGTTTGAGAGAGGACTTCGCCGAGACATTTACCAGTTTGTCCGCTCCCGCCGACTGCAGACCTTGGAGGCCTCGATGGAGCAGGCTTTGTATGTGGAGAGTGGAGAGGCCGTGATGGATGAGGTATCTCCGGCCCCTGTAGCGACTTCTGGGGCGAAGCGCCCGGCATCTCCGGAGGAGGGGCAGTCTAGCAGGCAGGGACCCCCGAGACCTCCACGTTCCCATTCGCGGGGCCAGGGGTTCCGGGGACATCAGAGATCGGGGGCGTCCCGCCAGACACAGCAGCAGTTCTTACAGCAGGCTTCCCAGCAGCAGCGCCCAGATCGGTGTGTTATCTGTGGAGGCCCACACCTACCGACTCAGTGCCCGCAGAGACAGGGCCATTGTTTTCGCTGCGGGCAGGCCGGTCACTTTGCGAGCGTGTGCCCTAGAGCCGGCCATCCAGCTCCTACATCAGCATCAGCATCGTCCGTTCCTTACCAGCCAGCCGATCCTTTTGTAGCCCACAGCAGGCCAGAGGTTGCCTCATCTTCTTCCCGGCAGCCAGAGCGACGTCCCACGGCACCGAGCGGTCGTGTTTATGCCGCTCAGGTTGAGGACACTTCAGCAGCTGAGCAGGTCGTTGCAGGTATTATTCTGATCTTAGCACTCCGTGCTCGGGCTTCTTTTGATACCGGTGCATCTCATTTATTCTTCAGTAGAGTTTTTGCATCTATTTGCATGGTAGCAGGGTGTCACGCCCCCGGGGGTTTTTGAGTCATTTAAAGCGGAAAATTGCGTGTCTATTTTTTTTTTTTTTCTTAATAAGGTGATATAAACCTCAACCCCGGTGCGTGCCAGACCGCCACATACACAAATTCACTCTGTCCACGGACAGAGTCTCCTTTGTATATGCACGGCGTCTCATTTACAACATACAATTCATCACACATTAATCACCAACCAACAACCATACCGTAGACATTCATCACCAATTAAAGCAAGTTTATAAAGCGGCGTCAGTGTTTGGAAAGGATAAAACCCAGCGTTTGCAAAACCCGTGCCCACACGGCACTTCGTTTTGAGAAAACATTTTCGCAATCCTTTAATTTATCATGAAAACATGCCGCATAAAAGGAACGCCACTAAACGTAATTAAAACATAAGAATACACCTCATCCACAGAGCTAATTAATACATGTTCACAACTAACGCCATCCACAAGCAAATTAAGTATTTATACGAAAAAGGAAATGAGATATAATCATAATAACCAAGTGTCCGACTACGGTCCTCACGACGCAGCCCCACCGTCACCCCGGCTGACGCACCTAGTAGCAGTACCTGTCACGGAGTGGGTAACGTCAGTGACAAACAAAGTAGATGTCTAATAGTATCAAGGAAGGAAAACGAACCGAATACACCGAGTACACCGTAACCTTTCGTTAAACCCCTGTGCATATTTTAAACTGGGCACCAACCCCAGATTATTTATTAATTAAGCTGGGCACCAACCCCAGAGTACCTGTCGGGGAGACTAAAGTCCCCCCTCGTGCACAAACACCTTTTGATGCTTTTAACCTCTTCACGGGGCTAGTGCGGCCCCTATAGCTGCCGTGAAGGGGTCCTCACGGCTCCCACCCCTTTGTGAGGCACACGGGTCAAAAAGACCACTTTTCCGGAAAAGTACACCATGCGGTGGCCCGATCCGCCGGTGTACGTGCAGCATCCGAAACCGGATTGCCAAGATTGGCGTGTGGTGAGCACCGCGACCGCAGCCGCTTAAATTGTTAGATAAAACATCATTAAGCGAAAGGTTAAACTGTCCATCTACTTTGTTAGGTAAATTTAAGAGTACTTTAATGGCGATAAATGCACTTACTGCACTTGTTGCACTTATAGCAACCCTACCCACCTGGTTGGAGAGAAGACGGGACACCCGAGCCCTCTGCACTCTCCCGCTGCGCACCTGGACCTATAAAAAGTCCGCACGGATACTAAGATCAGAATACATACTAACATATTGCAACAGAAAAACCCCACTCTATTATGTACGAAGAGTCCGGCACCGTCCCGCTGTCCGGCGGGACACCCTCCCCTTGCGCGGCCGTCGCCGCCCGTCGGAGCCGCGCGCGGCGTGGCTCCGCGGGCGGCGCCCGCAAAGTGCCCCGCGCGGCGCCCGCGCGGTGCCGCCCGCGCGGGCGCCCGCGCGGCGGCCGCCCGCGCGGCGCCCCGCGCGGGCGCCCGCGGGGCGCTCGCGCGGGGCCGCCCGCGCGGCTCCCGCGCGGGTGCCCGCGCGGCTCCCGCGCGGGCCGCCCGCGCGGCACCCCGCGCGGGTGCCCGCGCGGCGCCCGCGCCGCGGGCCCCCGCGCGGCGCCCCGCGCGGGCCGCCCGCGCGGCACCCCGCGCGGCGCCCGCGCGGGGCCGCCCGCGCGGCACCCCGCGCGGGTGCCCGCGCGGCACCCCGGCGGCGCCCGCGCGGGTGCCGACCCGCGCGCGGGTGCGACCCGCGCGGCGCCGTCGCCGCTCGCGGCGGCGTCCGGTCGTCCGCGATTGTTTTCCCCCCTCCCCGCGCGATGCCCTAGCGGCACCGCGCGTCCCCGCCGTCCGTTCCGTCCGTCTAGCATGATCACGACGACGGCGATGGTAACGGGGACGGCGGAGAAACTCAAGAAATTGACGAAAAGGCGACAGGAAAAATCCGGAAAAATTACTAAAAAATATTCTACTAACCGGAGATCGTCGGGAAGGTGTTCGGTCGTGTTTCTTGCCTTCGGATCGGCGTTTGGGACGATCGGCTCCTTCTCTTTTCCTTCTCCTTCCTCCGGTTAGGGCTCCGTTCTCTCCCTTTTTCTCTCCTCACCGGTTGGGGTTTCGGTACCCACGAAAGGGGACGATTTGAGTGGCGATATTTTTAAACTAGGGTTTCGTTCGGTAAACGGGGGAATAAATAGATCTTATTATCTATTTATCCTTTTTATCCAATTTCACGCATACGCACCGTCAAAATCCTTTCGGATATTTTGACTCCGATTAATTAATTTATTAGTTGATTAGTCCTTACCGATAACCCTATTACTTAATTATTTAATTAATATCTGCTTTATCTTACACGTGCGTAACTAGGAAAACCCAAAACATCCTGTTTCTATTTCTCAAATAAATATCTGACTTACGAGATAAAATCTTCACCCTTTTAAATCCTGGCCACCGATTATTTAATCACCTTCATTAAATAATCATGGGGGATAAATTCCCACTTGGATTTAAATCATCGGTTATTTAAATTTCCAATTTTCAAATCCCGATCACCGATTATTTAATCTCCTTCATTAAATAATCTTGGAAAAATAAATTTCCAAATTTAAGTATCTGGATTTTATCTCTTATCCAATCCGCGAGATAAAATTCCCCCTTTTATTCGTACGTAGGAGGATTTAAATTTCCGTCACCGGATAATTGATTAATTAATTAATTAATTATCCCCTACGAGATAACCCACCTCATCTCTAACGGGTGCAAGATATTTTTGCACGGTTTCCGAAGCGTGACTAATTACCGCGTCGCTTAAGGATCCCGTTCCGGGAGATCCCGACATCGGATTTCAAATCCGATCGCACCGTCGGTCATCGTTTTTCGCGCTCTATCGCAGAATAATACACACACCTTGTCCCGGCCGACTTTTGAAAATTAAATAATTTTATTTCGCTTAAGGCTTAAGCGATTACATGTGAGTTCAAAAATACCCCTAAGGGTCGGGTCACTACACCACTCACACTTTATAAAAAGTTTCGTCCCGAAACTTAAGCTCAATCCTCACTAAACACCTCAGGAAAGCATTCCCTCATTTTCGACTCCAGTTCCCACGTCGCCTCGCGCTCGTCGTGGTTGCTCCACTGGACCTTCACATAGGGGATTGTTCGGTTGCGCAACTTCTTGTCCTCTCTTGCCAAAATCCGCACCGGCGTCTCCTCGACGCTCAAATCCTCTCGCAACTCGATGGTGGAGGCATCCAAGGCATGAGAGGGGTCTGCCAGGTATTTCCGGAGCATTGAAACATGGAAGACGTTGTGGACTCGTTCGAGGTTCGGTGGCAGGGCTAAGCGGTATGCCACCGGTCCTACGCGCTCCAGGATTTCGAACGGTCCCACGTACCTCGTCTTAGCTTTCCCTTTATGCCGAAACGCCGGTTTCCCTTGGAGGGTGAAACCCGGAGCAGCACATGCTCGCCCACCATAAACTCTAGGTCTCGGCGTCTGTTGTCCGCGTAACTCTTCTGCCTGCTCTGGGCGGTCAGTAACCTTTGCTTAATTAATCGCACCTTTGCTTCGGTCTCCTCCACCAAATCTGGGCCCAGAAACTTTCGCTCACCTAAGTCGTCCCAGCATATTGGAGACCGACAGCGGCGCCCGTACAGTGCCTCGTACGGCGCCATCTGAATACTGGCCTGGTAACTATTATTGTAGGCAAATTCCACCAGGGGCAAACACCGTGCCCACCCTTCGCCCAAGTCCAGAACGCACGCTCGAAGCATGTCCTCCACGATCTGTATCACCCGCTCTGATTGCCCATCGGTTTGCGGATGAAAAGCTGTGCTGAAGTGCAACTTGGTTGTCACGCCCCGGGTGTAAACCAGAACCCGGGCCCGCCAACAGATCCGCCGTGCACACAGAATTTTTCATGTGCACGAAGCGCTGGTAACCTGCTCAGATAGATAATACATAATAAAAGAGCATAAACAGAGCTGAACTAAAAGAACTAAAAGTAATCTCATACTGAAAATATGATACAAACTGAAGTAAAGTACAACAAACTCCCAGCTCACCAAAATAATACCACCAGCTGGCCACAGCCAGACCCAAAAGTAAACTACTGTAGTCTGGGATACAAAAGGGGTACAATAAAAGTCCAGCTACTCTCACAGTTGGGGTAGATGATCTAGCTAGTCCGCAATCCTCTTACCTCGATCTGCCGCTGAAGGCCCAGCAGCTCGCACAGATGACTCTGCAACACAAAGGGAAAGGGGAACAGAAAACAATAATGGGGGTGAGAACTACTAGATAAACCAGTAGCCTCCCCTAGTGGGTAAAACCTCTAATGCTGACGCGCCCACTAGGAATAAAGAGGCAAAAGAAAAGATCAGTGGTATGCAATAAAGACTGCTGAAAAGAAACTACCACTACTATGCCTCTAAATGCAGTGCCAAAAGATGACTGTACATATGCAACTATAAAGCTGACTGCCCAAAGAAACCCAATCAGAGGGTCAGGAAGTACTGGCGCTGCCTGCTCTGTCATCACTCACAACTCACCAACTGACCGGCACCCATCACGGTCTGAAAGCCTACTCCGGAGTGGCACTCGAGGGGAGCGACCCACACGAGTAAAGTATCTCTGTAACCGATGTCTCACAATAGCAGGACTGGATCATGACCATGATCAAAGTGGGAATACTCCATCCACTAATGCAACCCCAATCCCCAATCTGATGTGATAATAACATCCGGTCAACCGCCCAAAATCCGCGGTCACCGCTGAACCCATATACCCCCAATCTGATAAGGTAAAATCATCTGGTCAACCGCCTAACATCCGCGGTAGCCACCATACCCCACAATCCCCAAGAAGAGTCTAAACTGTCCCAGACTCAAGATCCAACTACACTATCTCAAGATCCCGATCCGACTCGATCATCATGCATCGATAGAGAAGAATAACAATAAAGCATGTTTTCTCCTAAGTCAGATCCCATAATATAGTGCTGCAGTAAAATAGTGGCTTAACTAGTTGTCCAAATAAGCATGCAAGTGTTCTCTTTTAAAAGCATTTAAAAAGTGACCAAGGTTTCATATGAAGGATCATTTTAAAATAACATTAGGTTACTTGTTTGCATGCGGTTTAGGATATAGCAATTGTCCAACTTTATTGTCCCAAATTTATCACATAGAAGCTATCAATTAATTTAGGGGGGGCCCCAATGTAATAGGTTCATATACCACAAGTTATCTATCACATGTATAAATGGGAAACTCTACTATTCCTAGTGTGCAAGTCAACAAAGAGGGAAACACAACCACCCACCTCGAAAAGCGTGCACAATAAACCCAGAAAATACCTGCTGTCCTCTAAGCACACCGTCAGCTGAAACAATACCCTACAACATCACACAAGTGTACACGGTGTAAAAACTATAAGTTCCAAACACATAATTGCTGTTTTTACAATCAGCACGCAAAACGAGGAATTTCACCTCTGTCTCGAGTTCCTAAAATCCCAGAAAAATCACGGTTGCGTTCCTCGCGAAAAGTAGCCCAAAATCGACTCTTGAATCGCCTCGATCTGATATTCCTACGCTGAGAAACAATTCGTCGAAGTCGCCGCTGTCCAAAATCCAAACAGCAAAATAGGGGGGTCAAAACACCTCGGGAAACGTGCCAAGGAATCGGAATCCAGAGAAACCATCAACACGAAAAATGAAGCCCTACCTCTTAGGAACACACTGGCGAAGAAATCGTCGAAATAGGACTCCTGTACTGAGCAGGGGACTCCTCGGACTGAAATGCGACGAAAACGGGCCGAAAAGGGGAAAACCGAGGCACACTGTAAAATCCGGATCGCCGCTGTCGAACTTCCAGAAAATTTGG
This sequence comes from Tillandsia fasciculata, assembly GCA_029168755.2. Classification (NCBI taxonomy): domain Eukaryota; kingdom Viridiplantae; phylum Streptophyta; class Magnoliopsida; order Poales; family Bromeliaceae; genus Tillandsia; species Tillandsia fasciculata. The sequence continues at coordinate 18,548,464 of CM054938.1, forward strand.
GGACGCACCACGAGGTAGAAAAATCAGTGAGGAACAACTTCTCTTCAATGGTCTCTCTCTGGTTCTCTCTCTATCACTCGGAAAATGGCAGAAAAGAGGGGAGGGGAGGCCTTTATATAGGCCCAAAAAATCTTTTGGGAAAATTCCCTCTGTGTCCCAACTTCCGGGCGGCTACAGTACCCAGGCCCACTTTCGGGCTGCTACAGTGCGGCCCGGCCCGCCAAGTTCCGGGCGCGCACAGTGCGGCCCGGCCCAGCCCAGTCCGCACACGGGATCCCGCCCTGTCCAACCGGCCGTCCGACCCGGCCAAGGGCCCGACACGTGTCCGCCAAATAGGCGGCAGCCGTGCGGGCCCAACGGGGAAGCGCCACCTGTCCCAGCCGCCCACGTGTTCCACGCGCCCGGCGCACGTGGGCGGCCGTGCGCCCGCCAGTGAACAGTGGACACGTGTCCCACGCGGTCCACGGGTCGCACGAGCCCGGTCCACGCGCCGGGTCTTCCGAATCCTGTCGGCCAATGGGAGGATGCCACGTGTCGCACGCCAGCCGCCTCTCTTGACGCCGTCCAGCCAATCGCGAGCGGACACGTGGCATCCCAAAATTTCGGTGCACCCGGTGCGCGCCTGTTCTGTGGACCCCGCCGCATGCGCCCTGTCCGCGCACTGCTCCGCCCTGCTCCGCCCCTGCGCCGCCCTGCGCCGCCGCGCGCCGCCGCCCGCCGGTGCCCGCCGGTTGCCGGAACAGTAATTCCGGCCGGCCGGAGTTACTGTTCCGGTGAACAGTAAAAATGCGCCGAAAAATGCCGTAAATATACCATTTTGATCGTTTTCGCGCGCTGAGTCCAAATCCGCCGTCCGTTTCTTCAAATTCTCATCCGAAATTTTGCCGAAAGCTCACGAAAGGCCCACTTGATCCGTTTTTCGCGCCGGATCCATTTCTGAAGTCCGTTTTCGACGCTACAAGTTCCATTGCACTGTGTAGGCTTCCTCTAAGCGCCGTTAACGCTGTAAAATCCTTCATAAAAATCCGGATCATCACATCCTCCCCCACTAAAAAGAGTTTCGTCCTCGAAACGAAAATCATACCTCAGTCCAAAGCCTCAAACAGGTAGGGGTAGGTGTTCAACATTTCTGACTCGAGCTCCCACGTCGCCTCGCGTTCGTCATGATTGCTCCAAAGGATCTTCACATAGGGGATGGTTCGATTGCGCAATTCTTTCATTTCCCGATCTAGAATCCGCAGCGGGCGCTCCTCATATCTCAAATCCTCGCTGATCTCGAGTGGTGCGAAGTCGATGACGTGCGACGGGTCGAAGACATATCTCCTCAGAGTAGAAACATGAAATACATTGTGGACACCAGCAAGTCTCGGGGGGAGTGCAAGTCGGTAAGCAACTGGCCCGATGCGCTCCAATACTTCAAAGGGTCCAATATATCGGGGGCTAAGTTTCCCACGAATGCCAAACCTTCTTATCCCTTTGGACGGCGAGACTTTTAGAAATACATGATCTCCAACCTGAAACTCTAAGTCTCGTCGCCGAGTGTCGGCATAACTCCTTTGTCGGCTCTGGGCGGTTTGAAGATGCTGTCGAATCACTCGGACCTTCTCTTCTGCCTCTATCAATAGCTCTGGTCCCAAGGTCCGCCTTTCGCCCACGTCACTCCAATATAGCGGTGATCGACACTTGCGTCCATACAACGCTTCAAACGGAGCCATCTTAATGCTCGCTTGAAAGCTGTTATTGTACGCGAACTCAGCTAAAGATAAGTGTCGAATCCACCCTCCGCCGAAATCCAAGACGCAAGCCCTCAGCATGTCTTCCAGGATTTGTATAGTCCGTTCTGACTGCCCATCAGTCTGCGGATGAAAGGCTGTACTGAAGTTAAGCTGAGTCCCCATGGATGTTTGCAAGCTCTTCCAGAAATGCGAAACAAACCTCGGGTCTCTATCTGATACTATGGAGGCTGGTACTCCATGTAATCTCACTATCTCATCCATGTATAACTGGGCTAGTCGTTCGAGTGGCCAAGTAGTCTGTATCAGCAAAAAGTGCGCTGACTTGGTAAGTCGATCCACCACTACCCAGATAGCATCTGCTCCGCCCTGTGCCCTCGGCAATCCGACCACGAAGTCCATGGTAATGTGGTCCCATTTCCACTCAGGGATTGGGAGACTTTGTAACTTGCCAGCTGGCACCCGATGCTCAGCTTTTACTTGCTGACAAGTTAAACACTGGGCTACAAATCTCCCGACATCCCTCTTCATGCCATTCCACCAGAAATGTGCCTTGAGGTCCTTATACATCTTAGTCCCCCCAGGATGAAGGGTATAAGGTGTATAATGGGCCTCTCTCAATATCTGTTCTCTGATCTCAACATCCACTGGTACACATGCCCGGTCCCTGTACCGTAGTACTCCCGCAGCATCAACTGAAAAGTCCCCTGATCGATCACTCGGAATCTGATCTCGAATCTTGGTCAAATGGGGGTCCTCACTCTGTTTCTCCCGGATCCTCTCCAGCAGAGTGGGCTGCACGACCAAAGACATCAGTCTAGCAGAGACCCCAGGGGATACAACCTCTATCTCGAGCCGTCTCAACTCCTCTAACAGTGGCGCCTGATTTGTAATCAACATGGACAAACTCTGCACCGCTCTCCTACTCAAGGCATCTGCAACCACGTTGGCATTTCCTGGATGGTAAAGGATATCCACATCGTAATCCTTCAGTAACTCTAACCATCTGTGCTGCCTCAAATTCAGTTCCTTCTGCGTGAACAGGTACTTTAGGCTCTTGTGGTCAGTGTAGATCTCACAGTGCTCGCCATATAGATAATGGCGCCAAAGTTTCAATGCAAACACCACGGCAGCAAGTTCCAAGTCATGGGTAGGGTAATTCTTCTCGTAATCCTTAAGCTGTCTTGATGCATAAGCAATTACCCTCCCTTCCTGCATCAGCACGCATCCAAGTCCACTGTGCGATGCATCACTGTAGATCACATATCCTTTCCCCATAACAGGGAGGGAAAGGATAGGTGCTGTCACGCCCCGGAACCCGGGCTCGCCAACAGATCCGCCGTGCACACGGGATTTCCCGCGTACACGAAGCGCTGGTAACCTGCTCTGATATAATATGAACAGTAAAAGAGCATAATATCGAGCTGAATAGGAGAACCACATAGTAATTCAGACTGGAAATACAAATACAACTGTAATAAGTACAATAATCTCCCAGCTCACCAAAATAGTACATCCAGCTGGCGGAAGCCAGACCCAAAATAAAAGGAGAATATCATAGTCTGAGTGGAGGGTACAGCATCTATCTACAGCTCTCAGCCTCACTGGAGATCTATCTATTCGGCGATCCCCTTACCTTTATCAGCTGCCGATGGCCTAGCGGCTCCCGCAGATGACTCTGCAAAATAAGGGAGAAGGAAGAAACAGAAAATAACAATGGGGGTGAGAACTACTAGATAAACCAGTAGCCTCCCCTAGTGGGTAAAACCTCAACTCTGACGCACCCACTAGGACTACTAGAGGCAACAGGAAAGAACAGTTGTAAGCTATAAAGACTGCTGATAAAAAGGAAACTACCACCACCATGCCTCTAAATGCCAAGCAATAGAATAACTAAATGTATGAATCAGTGTATAAATGCCTGTCTGAATGAACTCATTCTGGTGTCACTAGCAAAACTGGTACTTCCTGCTGTGTCTTGCCAAATCGGGTATAACGCCGATGGGGGATAGTATTTGCCAAATCGGGTATGCCGATAGGGGATAATGTTGGCCAAATCGGGGGTGCCGATAGGGGATAATGTTGTAACACACTCCGGAGTGGCACTCGAGGGGAGCGACCCACACGAGTAAAATATCTCTGTCATCAGTATCACAAGTATCTCTGTAGCATATGTCCATACAATATAGCAGGACTGGATCATGACTATGATCAAAGTGGAAAAACTCCATCCACTATAGAAACCCAATCCCCAACTGATGCAATAAATAAACCAAACTCAACCCCAATCTGATGCAAGGATAAACATCTGGTCAACCGCCTACTGTCCGCGGTCACCGCAATACCCCACAAGTCCACAATCTAGCACAACCTTGGCTACACTATCCCAAACCCCTGCTCACACTTGAGCAACAACATCTGAATGCAAAGGACAACAATGAAACATGTTCAAATCCCAATATGATAGTGTAGCAATGAATAGTGGCCTTACCTGATGTCCGGGCATGCATGCAACTGTCTTTACTTTTAAAAGTTGTAAAATAGTGTCAAAGGTTTAAAACAATTGATTTACTGAATAAAAGTCATTTGCATGCGAGATCATAGCCTTTGTCTCGATCACAGTGTCCCAATATAAGTCATCATATCATTTGTGGGGTTATATTAATTTTTAGGGGAGTTTGTCCCAGCGGTCCTTGTCATTTGCCATATTAATTTATCCCAATGGTTCTCATTAATTGTCCTGTTAGTTGTCCTGTTAGTAGTCCTGTTAGTAGTCCTGTTAGTAGTCCTGTTAGTAGTCCCAATGGTTCTCATCATGTTACTTTGTCCCAATTGTTCTCGTTAATTGTCATATTTTAGGGGGATTTCTAATAATCCCAGTGAGCTTGTCAAAAATGAGGTAAGCAACAACCGCCACCTCGAACAGCTCAAACAGCACCCCAGGTAGTCTCCTGGCTGTCCACAGTCCTCAATTCCTGCAAACCAACGCTCCCGGTATAAATACAAATCCCAAAAAGCACAATATTTGCTGTTTTTCAGACAGCACGGGAAAAGAGGAATTTTTCACCTCTAAAATGAGCTCCTAAAATCCCAGAAAAATCACGGTTGCGTTCCTCGCGAAGAGTAGATCAAAATCGACTCTTAAAACGCCTCGATCTGACGCTCCTACGTCAAGATAAAAATCGGAGAAGTCGGTGCTGTCCAAAAACCATCACAGTAAAAAGGGGGGTCAAAGAGGACCTGAAAACTGTGCCAAAAGTACGAAACGGAGCAAAATAATCAATACGGAAATCGAAGCCCTACCTCTTACGGTCGCGCTGCCGCAAAAATCGTCCAAAAATTCCACCCGGTTAGCCCGCAGTGAATTTTCGACGGAACTGCGACGGGAAATGGGCCTAAAAGGAAAATCGTCGCAGTGCGCCGCGTCGCAGATATCTTGCTATCTGTAACTCCTAAATTTCTGAGATTGTAGAGAGAGAGAGAGGAGAGAGAGAGGAAAAACTTTTATATTGAACACTTTTTCTGTTTCTCTCTCTAAGGGCTCGGAATCCAAGGTGCAAAGAGAGGGGGTGGGGGAACTCTTATATAGTGGGCCAAAAGGGAATATTCCCACACAGGATCGGATCCGAACAGGAAACACCGAAACGGGCCAACCGTATTGCGCCACGCGTTGCCCAAACAGGAAACAGCCGGTGCAAGGGCCACTGAGAAACTGCCACGTGTCCCACGTGGTCCATGTGCAGCTCCGCGCTCCGGGTTTTCCGGAAAATGTCGGCCAATAGGGAAGCGCCACGTGTCAACCATCCAGAAGCTTCTAGAAGCCGGCCAGCCAATCAGGAGCTGCCACGTGGCAAGGGAAGAATTCGGTGCACCCGGTGCACGCCTGGCCCATGGACCGCGCACCGAGCCCCCTGCCCGCGCCTGCCCGCGCCTGCCCGCGCCGCGCTCCTCCGCGCTCCGCCGCTGCCCCGCCGCTGCGCCGCTGCCCGCCGCCGTGCGCCGCCGCCTGCCGGTCGCCGCCGGCCGCCGGAACAGTAATTCCGGCGGCCGGAACTGTTCCGGTGAACAGTAAAAGTGCCGAAAAATAAAGCGAATATACCGTTTCGACCGTTTCCGCGTGCTGAGTCCAAATACGACGTCCGTTTCGCCAAATTCTCATCCGAAATTTTGCAAAAAGCTCCCGAAAATTCCCGTTTGCTCCGATTTTCGCGCAAAGTCTATTAAAAATATCCAATTTCGTTTCTACAAGCTCCGTTGCACAGTACAAGCCTTCTACAGTCACTATTAATGTTGCGAAGGTTCTGCGGGAGTCCGGATCATCACATCCTCCCCCACTAAAAAGAGTTTCGTCCTCGAAACGAGACTAAACAATAATCCTATGTCTCGAATAAGTAGGGGTGGGCATCCCTCATCTCCGACTCAAGCTCCCATGTAGCCTCGCGCTCGTCATGATTGCTCCATTGGATTTTCACATAGGGAATGGCCCGATTGCGCAATTCTCTTACCTCTCGATCCAGAATTCGCAGTGGGCGCTCCTCATACCTCAAATCCTCGCTAATCTCCAGCGGTGTGAAGTCGATGACGTGCGATGGGTCGAAGACGTACTTCCTTAAAGTAGAGACATGAAATACATCATGGACACCAGCAAGCCTCGGAGGAAGTGCAAGTCGGTAGGCAACCGGCCCGATACGCTCCAATACTTCAAAGGGCCCAATATATCGGGGGCTAAGTTTTCCACGAATGCCGAACCTCCTGATTCCTTTGGATGGCGAGACTTTCAGGAATACATGATCACCAACCTGAAACTCTAAGTCTCGTCGCCGAACATCGGCATAACTCCTTTGTCGGCTCTGGGCGGTCTGAAGATGCTGTCGGATTACTCGGACCTTCTCTTCTGCCTCTATCAAGACATCTGGTCCCAAGGTCCGCCTCTCGCCCACGTCACTCCAATAAAGCGGTGATCGACACTTGCGTCCATACAATGCTTCAAACGGAGCCATCTGAATGCTCGCTTGAAAGCTATTGTTGTACGCGAACTCTGCCAAGGATAAGTGTCGAATCCACCCTCCGCCGAAATCCAAGACGCAAGCCCTAAGCATGTCCTCCAGGATTTGTATCGTCCGCTCTGACTGCCCATCAGTCTGCGGATGGAAAGCCGTACTGAACCTGAGTTCAGTCCCCAAGGCTGTTTGCAAACTTTTCCAGAAATGCGAAACAAATCTCGGGTCTCTATCGGATACAATGGAGGCGGGTACTCCATGTAATCTCACTATCTCATCCAGATATAACTGGGCTAGTCGCTCAAGTGGCCACGTAGTCTGCATGGGCAGAAAGTGCGCCGACTTGGTAAGTCGATCCACGACTACCCAGATAGCGTCTGCTCCTCCTTGTGCCCTAGGAAGTCCGACCACGAAATCCATCGTAATGTGGTCCCATTTCCACTGGGGAATTGGGAGACTCTGTAACTTGCCAGCTGGCACTCGATGCTCAGCTTTCACCTGCTGACAAGTTAAACACTGAGCCACAAATCTCCCGACATCCCTTTTCATGCCATTCCACCAAAAGTGTGCCTTGAGGTCCTTATACATCTTAGTCCCACCAGGATGTAGGGTATAAGGTGTATAATGGGCCTCTCGCAATATCTGCTCTCGGATCTCCGCATCCGCTGGCACACATGCTCGGTTCCTGTACCTTAGTACTCCCGAGGCATCTACCGTAAAGTCCCCTGACTGATTACTCGGAATCTGGTCTCTAATCCTGGTCAAGTGGGGGTCCTCACTCTGTTTCTCCTTGATCCTGTCTAGCAGAGTGGGCTGCAAGACTAAAGATGTCAGTCTAGCAGAGTCCCTAGGGGACACAACCTCTATCTCGAGCCGTCTCATCTCCTCTAATAGCGGTGCCTGGTCCGTGATCAACATCGACAAACTTTGCACCGCTCTCCTACTCAAGGCGTCAGCGACCACATTAGCTTTGCCTGGGTGGTAGAGGATATCTACATCATAATCTTTTAATAGCTCTAACCACCTACGCTGCCTTAAATTTAGCTCCTTTTGCGTGAACAGGTATTTTAGGCTCTTGTGGTCGGTGTAGATTTCACAGTGTTCTCCATATAGGTAATGACGCCAAAGTTTCAGTGCAAACACTACAGCAGCGAGTTCTAAGTCATGGGTAGGGTAATTCTTCTCGTAATCTTTGAGTTGCCTTGATGCATAGGCAATTACCTTCCCTTCTTGCATCAACACACAACCCAGCCCACTGTGTGATGCGTCGCTGTAGATCACATATCCTTTCCCCATAACAGGGAGGGAAAGGATAGGTGCGGTCATCAGTCTATTCTTTAGCTCCTCAAAGCTCCTTTGACAGTCCTCACTCCAGATAAACTTCACTTCTTTACGTGTCAAGCGAGTGAGGGGTGTGGAAAGCTTCGCAAAGCCTTCCACAAACCGACGGTAATACCCAGCTAAACCCATAAAGCTACGTACCTCAGAAACCGTCGTCGGTCGGGGCCAATCACGGACTGCCTCAATCTTTGCCGGGTCCACTGCCACTCCTGCGGCAGAAATCACATGGCCCAAGAAGACCACCTCCCGAAGCCAAAATTCGCACTTCGCCAGCTTGGCATACAACTTCTTCTCTCGCAGAAGTTGCAGCACAATTCTTAAGTGTTCCTCATGCTCGGCATCACTTCGGGAGTAGATCAAGATGTCATCGATGAACACCACCACAAACCGGTCTAAGTATGGTCGGAAAATCCGGTTCATTAAATCCATGAATGCGGCAGGGGCATTAGTTAGTCCAAAAGGCATAACTGTAAATTCATAATGCCCGTACCGTGATCTAAATGCCGTTTTCGGAATATCCTCGGCCTTCACCTTTAACTGGTGGTAACCGGATTGCAGATCTATCTTAGAGAAGACACAAGACCCTTGCAGCTGATCAAAAAGATCATCAATGCGCGGCAAAGGGTACTTGTTTTTGATGGTCACTTTATTTAATTCCCTATAGTCCACACATAGTCTAAGTGACCCATCTTTCTTTTTCACGAATAGCACCGGCGCACCCCAAGGTGACACACTTGGCCTAATAAAGCCCTTATCCATTAAATCCTGGAGTTGCGCCTTAAGCTCTCGCAACTCAGCCGGTGCCATTCGGTAAGGAGCCTTAGAGATTGGCGTAGTTCCTGGAACCACGTCAATCACGAACTCAATCTCCCTATCTGGCGGCATACTAGTCAGCTCAGGTGGGAAAACATCCGGGAACTCGCGGACAATAGGGATATCCCCGAGTCCCGGCGCCGCCGTAGGCCCCTCAACAACACTAGCCAAAAAGGCTACACATCCACGATGGATCATCTGCCTCGCTCGGGAAGTCGAAATCATAGAGGCAAAGAAAGCACTCTGACATCCCCGGAATACTAACATCTCCTGGCCTGGCTCTCTAAAAGTGACCGTCCTCGCGGCACAATCAATAGTTGCGAAATACCGAGCCAGCCAGTCCATCCCGAGGATCACATCGAAGTCCTTCAGCTGTCTCAAGACCAACAGGTCTGCTGGCATAATCCAGGACTCGATTTGCATCGGGCAGGACCAACAACACTCCTCCACGTGCAAGGTGTGATCGGGAATCTGAACCTCTCGTGCACGTGGTAAAGGTCCTACCTCTATCCCATGTAATGATGCAAATGATTTATTAATAAAAGAATGCGATGCTCCAGTATCAAATAATGTACGAGTCCTAATGCCAGAAAGTAAGGTGATACCTGCCACCACATGATCTGCGGCTGGAGAGTCCTCTACCTGCGCAGCATACACTCGCCCACTCTGAGCTGGAGGGCGATACTCCGTGGGATAGGAAGAAGATGGCCTGCTTGCTGGAGCATATGGTCGCTGAGCTGTCGACCACTGCTGAGACGAAGAAGGAGCAGATGCTGAAGAAGGAGCCGTCGATGGTGCATATGGGCAGGCAGCTCGGAGGTGGCCAGACTGTCCACATCGATAACAGCGGCCAAACCTCAGATCACATGTATCAGAGTTATGCTGTCCCTGACAGAAAATGCACCTAACCGTAGCCTGGGGCTGCCTCGCCTGCTGCCTCTGTCGCGGAGGCCCTTGCTGCCGCGACTGCGATCTCTGTTGATGCGAATGCTGTTGCTGCTGATGTTGCGGTGGCCTCTGGGATCCACCAGGCCCTCGCCGCTCAGAACGTCCGCGGCCGGAAAACTGAGGCCGTGGCGGTCGCGGCGGCCTCCACGAACTGGCCTGCCCCCCGTCGTCCTGCGCTGGTCGCTTCCTGTCAGCGCCTTGAGCGACCAGGCCCCCACGTCTGGCGACGACGTGGTCTCCCCTCTCAACCCACTGGGCATGCTCTGCTGCCTCCTCCAAGGTCTGTAGTCTCTGAGCATGCACCAGAGTATAGATCTCTGGGCGCAAGCCCGACTCAAAGAGCTCTACCTGGTGGGGTCCGTCCCTGGCGACATAAGGTACGCAGTTGAGTAACCGCTTGAACTCCTGAAAATAGTCCAATGCTGTCCGGTTGTCTTGCTGGAGATTCTTCAAATCATCTTCCAGCTTTTTCTTCATACTCGTGGAGAAGTACGTATCTAAAATCATCTTCTTGAACTCAGACCAGGGTAGCTGTCGAGTGATCTGAAATTCCAGGGGCTCCACCCGACGCCACCATGCATCAGCATCCCCGTCTAAGCAGTGTACAGCCATATGTACCCTGTACTTCGGGTCAATGAAGAAGTCCCGAAATAACTTCTCCATCGAAGAAAGCCAAGTCCCGATCTCCCAAGGCTGAGTATTTTGCCCTGAAAACCTGGGCGGTCCCCGCTTACAGAACTGAGTAAGTTTGTCAGCAAACTCCTGCTCCTCTGCAGGAGTCAATGGCCGGATTGCTCCCTGAGCAACAGGGGATGCCGGGGTCACTGGTACAACTGGGGGATTCACGGCAGGGGAAGAAGGTACGGGAGAATTCTCCGAGGGTGCTACAACAGGCTGCGCCCTCTGTTCTAACATCTGCGTCAGCCGGCTCATGGCCTCCTCCTGACGCCGAACAGCTTCAGACATCTGGGCCATCTGAGCCTGCAGCTCTTGCACCTCACTCTGCTGGCCCTGCTCGGACTCCTCCTGATCGGGTTCAGGGGAATCAGGCTGAGAACGCGTCAACATTCTACGTCGCGGAGGCATCCTACCACAAGAAACCATACTCAGTATCATCACCCCACACGACCCAATCTTAGCGTCAAAGACATTCTCCTATTTCTGTGACTTTATGTTGTCTGCAGCCAACATAACTGTCCACCAGAAGTAGGCTAAGTCGATCCTTCTTACTTTACTGGAAGAGTTAAATAAGTAACCCAACGACTTCCGCAAAATTATCACGTCTCTCATACCCTATTATCCTAGGGTCTGCCAAAAAGCCTAGGGTTTCCTAAGTCCCAACTGACCTATCCCTAAGCTCTGATACCAACTTTAATCTGTCACGCCCCGGAACCCGGGCTCGCCAACAGATCCGCCGTGCACACGGGATTTCCCGCGTACACGAAGCGCTGGTAACCTGCTCTGATATAATATGAACAGTAAAAGAGCATAATATCGAGCTGAATAGGAGAACCACATAGTAATTCAGACTGGAAATACAAATACAACTGTAATAAGTACAATAATCTCCCAGCTCACCAAAATAGTACATCCAGCTGGCGGAAGCCAGACCCAAAATAAAAGGAGAATATCATAGTCTGAGTGGAGGGTACAGCATCTATCTACAGCTCTCAGCCTCACTGGAGATCTATCTATTCGGCGATCCCCTTACCTTTATCAGCTGCCGATGGCCTAGCGGCTCCCGCAGATGACTCTGCAAAATAAGGGAGAAGGAAGAAACAGAAAATAACAATGGGGGTGAGAACTACTAGATAAACCAGTAGCCTCCCCTAGTGGGTAAAACCTCAACTCTGACGCACCCACTAGGACTACTAGAGGCAACAGGAAAGAACAGTTGTAAGCTATAAAGACTGCTGATAAAAAGGAAACTACCACCACCATGCCTCTAAATGCCAAGCAATAGAATAACTAAATGTATGAATCAGTGTATAAATGCCTGTCTGAATGAACTCATTCTGGTGTCACTAGCAAAACTGGTACTTCCTGCTGTGTCTTGCCAAATCGGGTATAACGCCGATGGGGGATAGTATTTGCCAAATCGGGTATGCCGATAGGGGATAATGTTGGCCAAATCGGGGGTGCCGATAGGGGATAATGTTGTAACACACTCCGGAGTGGCACTCGAGGGGAGCGACCCACACGAGTAAAATATCTCTGTCATCAGTATCACAAGTATCTCTGTAGCATATGTCCCACAAGTATCACAATATAGCAGGACTGGATCATGACTATGATCAAAGTGGAAAAACTCCATCCACTATAGAAACCCAATCCCCCAACTGATGCAATAAATAAACCAAACTCAACCCCAATCTGATGCAGGGATAAACATCTGGTCAACCGCCTACTGTCCGCGGTCACCGCAATACCCCACAAGTCCACAATCTAGCACAACCTTGGCTACACTATCCCAAACCCCTGCTCACACTTGAGCAACAACATATGAATGCAAAGGACAACAATGAAACATGTTCAAATCCCAATATGATAGTGTAGCAATAAATAGTGGCCTTACCTGATGTCCGGGCATGCATGCAACTGTCTTTACTTTTAAAAGTTGTAGAATAGTGTCAAAGGTTTAAAACAATTGATTTACTGAATAAAAGTCATTTGCATGCGAGATCATAGCCTTTGTCTCGATCACAGTGTCCCAATATAAGTCATCATATCATTTGTGGGGTTATATTAATTTTTAGGGGAGTTTGTCCCAGCGGTCCTTGTCATTTGTCATATTAATTTATCCCAATGGTTCTCATTAATTGTCCTGTTAGTTGTCCTGTTAGTAGTCCTGTTAGTAGTCCTGTTAGTAGTCCTGTTAGTAGTCCCAATGGTTCTCATCATGTTACTTTGTCCCAATTGTTCTCGTTAATTGTCATATTTTAGGGGGATTTCTAGTAATCCAAGTGAGCTTGTCAAAAATGAGGTAAGCAACAACCGCCCACCTCGAACAGCTCAAACAACACCCCAGGTAGTCTCCTGGCTGTCCGCAGTCCTCAATTCCTGCAAACCAACGCTCCCGGTATAAATACAAATCCCAAAAAGCACAATATTTGCTGTTTTTCAGACAGCACGGGAAAAGAGGAGTTTTTCACCTTTAAAATGAGCTCCTAAAATCCCAGAAAAATCACGGTTGCGTTCCTCGCGAAGAGTAGATCAAAATCGACTCTTAAAACGCCTCGATCTGACGCTCCTACGTCAAGATAAAAATCGGAGAAGTCGGTGCTGTCCAAAAACCATCACAGTAAAAAGGGGGGTCAAAGAGGACCTGAAAACTGTGCCAAAAGTACGAAACGGAGCAAAATAATCAATACGGAAATCGAAGCCCTACCTCTTACGGTCGCGCTGCCGCAAAAATCGTCCAAAAATTCCACCCGGTTAGCCCGCAGTGAATTTTCGACGGAACTGCGACGGGAAATGGGCCTAAAAGGGAAATCGTCGCAGTGCGCCGCGTCGCAGATATCTTGCTATCTGTAACTCCTAAATTTCTGAGATTGTAGAGAGAGAGAGAGGAGAGAGAGAGGAAAAACTTTTATATTGAACACTTTTTCTGTTTCTCTCTCTAAGGGCTCGGAATCCAAGGTGCAAAGAGAGGGGGTGGGGGAACTCTTATATAGTGGGCCAAAAGGGAATATTCCCACACAGGATCGGATCCGAACAGGAAACACCGAAACGGGCCAACCGTATTGCGCCACGCGTTGCCCAAACAGGAAACAGCCGGTGCAAGGGCCACTGAGAAACTGCCACGTGTCCCACGTGGTCCATGTGCAGCTCCGCGCTCCGGGTTTTCCGGAAAATGTCGGCCAATAGGGAAGCGCCACGTGTCAACCATCCAGAAGCTTCTAGAAACCGGCCAGCCAATCAGGAGCTTCCACGTGGCAAGGGAAGAATTCGGTGCACCCGGTGCACGCCTGGCCCATGGACCGCGCACCGAGCCCCCTGCCCGCGCCTGCCCGCGCCTGCCCGCGCCGCGTTCCTCCGCGCTGCGCCGCTGCCCCGCCGCCGTGCGCCGCCGCCTGCCGGTCGCCGCCGGCCGCCGGAACAGTAATTCCGGCGGCCGGAACAGTAATTCCGGCATGAACAGTAAAATGTGCCGAAAATAAAGTGAATATACTGTTTCGACCGTTTTCGCGCGCTGAGTCCAAATACGACGTCCGTTTCGCCAAATTCTCATCCGAAATTTTGCAAAAAGCTCCCGGAAATTCCCGTTTGCTCCGATTTTCGCACAAAGTCTATTAAAAATATCCAATTTCGTTTCTTCAAGCTCCGTTGCACAGTACAAGCCTTCTACAGTCACTATTAATGTTGCGAAGGTTCTGCGGGAGTCCGGATCATCACAGGTGCGGTCATCAATCTATCTTTTAGCTCCTCAAAGCTCCTCTGGCAGTCCTCACTCCAGATAAACTTAACTCCTTTACGCGTCAACCGAGTGAGGGGTGTGGAAAGCTTCGCAAAGCCTTCCACAAACCGACGATAATAACCAGCTAACCCCATGAAGCTGCGCACCTCAGATATAGTCGTCGGTCGGGGCCAATCTCGAACTGCCTCAATCTTTGCCGGGTCTACTGCTACACCGGCGGCGGAAATCACATGGCCCAAGAAAGCTACCTCCCGAAGCCAAAACTCACACTTTGACAGCTTGGCATACAACTTCTTATCTTGTAGAAGTTGTAGCACAGTCCTCACGTGCTCCTCGTGCTCGGCCTCGCTTCGGGAGTAAATAAGGATATCATCAATGAACACCACCACAAAGCGATCCAGAAATGGCCGAAATATCCTGTTCATCAAGTCCATAAAGGCGGCAGGGGCATTAGTCAATCCAAACGGCATAACTGTAAACTCATAATGCCCGTACCGTGATCTGAAAGCAGTCTTAGGAATATCCTCGGCCTTCACCTTCAGTTGGTGGTAACCAGACTGTAGATCAATCTTGGAAAATACACAAGACCCTTGCAGCTGATCAAAGAGATCATCAATATGCGGCAAAGGGTACTTGTTCTTAATGGTCACTTTATTCAGCTCCCTGTAGTCTACACACAGTCTAAGCGACCCATCTTTCTTCTTCACGAATAGCACCGGCGCTCCCCAGGGCGACACACTGGGTCTAATGAAACCCTTATCCATCAGATCTTGCAGCTGTGCTTTAAGCTCTCGCAGCTCAGCCGGTGCCATCCGATAAGGAGCCTTAGAGATTGGCGCAGTTCCTGGAACTACGTCAATCACAAACTCAATCTCTCTGTCTGGTGGCATACTAGTCAGCTCAGGTGGAAAAACATCCGGAAACTCGCGGGCAATAGGAATATCCCCGAGTCCCGGTGCCGCCGTAGGCCCCTCAACAACACTAGCCAAAAAGGCTACACATCCTCGATGGATCATCCGCCTCGCTCGGGAAGTCGAAACCACAGAGGCAAAGAAAGCACTCTGACATCCCCGATATACAAACATCTCCTGGCCTGGCTCTCTAAAAGTGACAGTCCTCGCGGCACAATCAATAGTCGCGAAATACCGAGCCAGCCAGTCCATCCCAAGAATCACATCAAAGTCCCTCAGCTGTCTCAAGACCAACAGGTCTGCTGGCATAATCCAGGACTCGATCTGCATCGGGCAGGACCAACAACACTCCTCCACGTGCAAAGTGTGATCGGGAATCTGAACCTCTCGTGCACGTGACAAAAGTCCTACCTCTAACCCATGTAATGATGCAAAAGATCTACTAATGAAAGAATGCGATGCTCCAGTATCAAATAAGGTACGAGTCCTAATGCCAGAGAGTAAGGTGATACCTGCCACCACGTGGTCCGCTGCTGAAGAATCCTCTACCTGTGCAGCATACACTCGCCCACTCTGAGTTGGAGGGCGATAATCGGTGGGATGGGAAGAAGATGGCTTGCTTGCGAGAGCATATGGCCGCTGAGCCGTTGACCGCTGCTGCGATGATGCTGGGGCAGATGCTGAAGACGGGGCGGCTGAGGTCGAAAAGGGGCACGCAGCTCGAATGTGCCCTGGCTGTCCACATCCGTAGCAGCGACCCCACCGCTGGTCGCAAGTGCCGGGGAAGTGCGGACCTCCACAGAAGATACAACTGCTGGGAGCCCGTAACTGTCGGGACTGCTGCTGCTGAGGCTGTCTCTGTCGCTGTGGCTGCCGCTGAGACCCGCGCTGCGACGACTGCGATTTCTGCTGCTGCTGCTGCTGCTGGGGCCTCTGGGATCCACCAGGCCCTCGCCGCTCCGAACGCCCACGGCCCGGAAACTGAGGCGGTGGCGGTCGGGGCGGCCTCCAAGTACTGGCCTGTCCCCCCTCATCCTGGGCTGGTCGCTTTCTGTCGGAGCTCTGAGCGACCGCGGCCCGATGTCTGGCCACCACCTGATCACCTCTCTCCACCCATTGTGCATGCTCTGCGGCTGCATCCAGAGTCTGAAATCTCTGAGCATGCACCAGGGTGTAAATCTCTGGGCGAAGGCCTCCCTCGAACATCTCGACCTGGTGCGGCCCGTCACGAGCGACGAAGGGCACGCAGTTCAACAACTCCATGAACTCCTGGAAATAGGCATGGGCCGATCGCTCGCCCTGCTGCAGGTTCTTCAAGTCGTCCTCCAACTTTTTCTTCACACTGGTCGAAAAATAGGTGTCCAGCACCAACCGCCGGAACTCCTCCCAGGGCAGCTGTCGAGAAACCCGGAACTCCGGTGGCTCTACCCGCTGCCACCAAAAATCTGCATCTCCGTCCAAACAGTGCACCGCCATGTGCACTCGATACTTCGGGTCGATGAAGAAGTCCCGAAAAAGCTTCTCCATCGCAGAAAGCCATTTTCCTACAGCCGAGGGCAGAGCATCCCGCCCTGAGAATCTAGGTGGTCCCCGCTTAACAAACTGGGAGAGTTTGTCAGCAAAATCCTGCTCCTCCTCCGCACTCAAAGGCTGAATAGCTCCAGGAGCCCCGCTACTCGAAGATGGCGCTGACGGCACAAAAGGTGCAACAGGAGGCACAAGGGCCTCAGGAACAGCTGGGGATGGTGCCTCTCTCTGGGCAAGCAGCTGATCGATCCTCTGCCCCTGGCGGCGCTGACCCTCCGCCAATTGGGCCACCAAGGCCCTCAACTCAGTAAGCTCGGGGGGTGTAGGCTGCTCTGGCTCATCAGTGGGTAACGGGACACCCTGAGTGAGCATCCGACGTCGGGGAGGCATCCTGCCACAAGAAATCATAAATCAGTAACATAACCCCACACGACCCAATCTAGCGAAAGTCAAAGACATCTCCTTATTTCTGCGGCTTTATGTTGTCTGCAGCCAACATAACTGTCCACCAGAAATTGGGTATGTCGATTCCTCTTCACTCACTGGAAGAGTCCAATAAATAAATCAACGACTTTCGCGAAGTGTCACGCCTCTCGCGCCCTATCATCCTAGGGTCTGCCAAAAGCCTAGGGTTTCCTAAGTCCCAACTGACCTATCCCTAAGCTCTGATACCAACTTAATCTGTCACGCCCCGGGTGTAAACCAGAACCCGGGCCCGCCAACAGATCCGCCGTGCACACAGAATTTTTCATGTGCACGAAGCGCTGGTAACCTGCTCAGATAGATAATACATAATAAAAGAGCATAAACAGAGCTGAACTAAAAGAACTAAAAGTAATCTCAGACTGAAAATATGATACAAACTGAAGTAAAGTACAACAAACTCCCAGCTCACCAAAATAATACCACCAGCTGGCCACAGCCAGACCCAAAAGTAAACTACTGTAGTCTGAGATACAAAAGGGGTACAATAAAAGTCCAGCTACTCTCACAGTTGGGGTAGATGATCTAGCTAGTCCGCAATCCTCTTACCTCGATCTGCCGCTGAAGGCCCAGCAGCTCCCACAGATGACTCTGCAACACAAAGGGAAAGGGGAACAGAAAACAATAATGGGGGTGAGAACTACTAGATAAACCAGTAGCCTCCCCTAGTGGGTAAAACCTCTAATGCTGACGCGCCCACTAGGAATAAAGAGGCAAAAGAAAAGATCAGTGGTATGCAATAAAGACTGCTGAAAAGAAACTACCACTACTATGCCTCTAAATGCAGTGCCAAAAGATGACTGTACATATGCAACTATAAAGCTGACTGCCCAAAGAAACCCAATCAGAGGGTCAGGAAGTACTGGCACTGCCTGCTCTGTCATCACTCACAACTCACCAACTGACCGGCACCCATCACGGTCTGAAAGCCTACTCCGGAGTGGCACTCGAGGGGAGCGACCCACACGAGTAAAGTATCTCTGTAACCGATGTCTCACAATAGCAGGACTGGATCATGACCATGATCAAAGTGGGAATACTCCATCCACTAATGCAACCCCAATCCCCAATCTGATGTGATAATAACATCCGGTCAACCGCCCAAAATCCGCGGTCACCGCTGAACCCATATACCCCCAATCTGATAAGGTAAAATCATCTGGTCAACCGCCTAACATCCGCGGTAGCCACCATACCCCACAATCCCCAAGAAGAGTCTAAACTGTCCCAGACTCAAGATCCAACTACACTATCTCAAGATCCCGATCCGACTCGATCATCATGCATCGATAGAGAAGAATAACAATAAAGCATGTTTTCTCCTAAGTCAGATCCCATAATATAGTGCTGCAGTAAAATAGTGGCTTAACTAGTTGTCCAAATAAGCATGCAAGTGTTCTCTTTTAAAAGCATTTAAAAAGTGACCAAGGTTTCATATGAAGGATCATTTTAAAATAACATTAGGTTACTTGTTTGCATGCGGTTTAGGATATAGCAATTGTCCAACTTTATTGTCCCAAATTTATCACATAGAAGCTATCAATTAATTTAGGGGGGGCCCCAATGTAATAGGTTCATATACCACAAGTTATCTATCACATGTATAAATGGGAAACTCTACTATTCCTAGTGTGCAAGTCAACAAAGAGGGAAACGCAACCACCCACCTCGAAAAGCGTGCACAATAAACCCAGAAAATACCCGCTGTCCTCTAAGCACACCGTCAGCTGAAACAATACCCTACAACATCACACAAGTGTACACGGTGTAAAAACTATAAGTTCCAAACACATAATTGCTGTTTTTACAATCAGCACGCAAAACGAGGAATTTCACCTCTGTCTCGAGTTCCTAAAATCCCAGAAAAATCACGGTTGCGTTCCTCGCGAAAAGTAGCCCAAAATCGACTCTTGAATCGCCTCGATCTGATATTCCTACGCTGAGAAACAATTCGTCGAAGTCGCCGCTGTCCAAAATCCAAACAGCAAAATAGGGGGTCAAAACACCTCGGGAAACGTGCCAAGGAATCGGAATCCAGAGAAACCATCAACACGAAAAACGAAGCCCTACCTCTTAGGAACACACTGGCGAAGAAATCGTCGAAATAGGACTCCTGTACTGAGCAGGGGACTCCTCGGACTGAAATGCGACGAAAACGGGCCGAAAAGGGGAAAACCGAGGCACACTGTAAAATCCGGATCGCCGCTGTCGAACTTCCAGAAAATTTGGGGACGCACCACGAGGTAGAAAAATCAGTGAGGAACAACTTCTCTTCAATGGTCTCTCTCTGGTTCTCTCTCTATCACTCGGAAAATGGCAGAAAAGAGGGGAGGGGAGGCCTTTATATAGGCCCAAAAAATCTTTTGGGAAAATTCCCTCTGTGTCCCAACTTCCGGGCGGCTACAGTACCCAGGCCCACTTTCGGGCTGCTACAGTGCGGCCCGGCCCGCCAAGTTCCGGGCGCGCACAGTGCGGCCCGGCCCAGCCCAGTCCGCACACGGGATCCCGCCCTGTCCAACCGGCCGTCCGACCCGGCCAAGGGCCCGACACGTGTCCGCCAAATAGGCGGCAGCCGTGCGGGCCCAACGGGGAAGCGCCACGTGTCCCAGCCGCCCACGTGTTCCACGCGCCCGGCGCACGTGGGCGGCCGTGCGCCCGCCAGTGAACAGTGGACACGTGTCCCACGCGGTCCACGGGTCGCACGAGCCCGGTCCACGCGCCGGGTCTTCCGGATCCTGTCGGCCAATGGGAGGATGCCACGTGTCGCACGCCAGCCGCCTCTCTTGACGCCGTCCAGCCAATCGCGAGCGGACACGTGGCATCCCAAAATTTCGGTGCACCCGGTGCGCGCCTGTTCTGTGGACCCCCCCGCATGCGCCCTGTCCGCGCCCTGCTCCGCCCTGCTCCGCCCCTGCGCCGCCCTGCGCCGCCGCGCGCCGCCGCCCGCCGGTGCCCGCCGGTTGCCGGAACAGTAATTCCGGCCGGCCGGAGTTACTGTTCCGGTGAACAGTAAAAATGCGCCGAAAAATGCCGTAAATATACCATTTTGATCGTTTTCGCGCGCTGAGTCCAAATCCGCCGTCCGTTTCTTCAAATTCTCATCCGAAATTTTGCCGAAAGCTCCCGAAAGGCCCACTTGATCCGTTTTTCGCACCGGATCCATTTCTGAAGTCCGTTTTCGACGCTACAAGCTCCATTGCACTGTGTAGGCTTCCTCTAAGCGCCGTTAACGCTGCAAAATCCTTCATAAAAATCCAGATCATCACATTGGTCCCCATCGCTTGTTGCAGGCTTCGCCAAAAGTTCGACACAAAACGTGTGTCTCTGTCCGACGTGATGGATGTCGGTACTCCGTGCAACCTTACTATTTCATCGATATATGTTTGTGCCAGTCGTTCCCGAGTCCACGTCGTGTGTATGGGCAAAAAGTGGGCCGATTTCGTCAATCGGTCCACGACCACCCATATCGCATCGTGTCCCTGTGGCGATCTCGGGAATCCGGTCACAAAATCCATGGTGATCATATCCCACTTCCACTCGGGCACCGGTAACGGTTGCAATTTTCCTGCCGGGCGCTGGTGCTCGGCCTTCACCTGTTGGCACACCAGGCAGTGTGCCACAAATCGCGTCACGTCTCCCTTCATTTTGGGCCACCAGAAGGTTTGCTTGACGTCCTTGTACATCTTCGTTCCCCCGGGATGCGCTGCATATGGGGCAGCATGCGCCTCCCGCAGAATCTCCTCCTTGAGCTCCGGTAGGTCCGGCACGCAGATTCGTCCCCGAAATCGTATCGTGCCGTCGGAGTCTACCATGAAATCGCTCTCCTTGTCGGCGGTTAGTCTACTCCGCACCAGCTGGAGCTGAGTATCAGTCGATTGGCCTTCGAGAATCCTGTCCAGCAGAGTAGGTCTGACCACCAATGTCAGAAGTTGTACGACTGTCCCTGCCGGCACTACCTCTAGTCTTAATCGCGAAAATTCCGCAATCAGACTATCCTGCCGTGTAATGGCGCTTACATCCGCCTCCACGGCCTGTCCTTTGCGACTCAGGGCGTCGGCCACCACGTTGGCCTTTCCCGGGTGATAGTGGATCGTTAGATCGTAGTCCTTTAATAGCTCAAGCCACCGCCTTTGTCGCAGATTTAGCTCCCTTTGGGTGAAGAGGTACTTGAGACTCTTATGATCTGAGTACACATTGCAGTGTGCCCCATACAGGTAGTGTCTCCAAAGCTTGAGGACAAACACCACCGCTGCGAGTTCCAAATCGTGCACGGGGTAATTCCGCTCATACTCCTTGAGCTGCCTTGATGCATAAGCTATGACCTTTCCCCGTTGCATGAGTACTCCACCCAATCCATTTCGCGACGCATCGCAATATACTTCGTAATCCTCCCCTGGCTCTGGCAGGGCGAGAATCGGGGCTCGCGTCAACCTATCCTTAAGCTCCTCGAAGCTTCTCTCGCACTTATCCGTCCAGATGAACTTTTCCCCCTTTCTTGTCAGACGGGTTAGGGGGGTGGCTATCTTGGAGAAGCCCTCCACGAAGCGCCGGTAATACCCGGCCAATCCCAGGAAGCTTCGAATTTCCGTCACCGTGGTCGGTCGGGGCCAGTCTGTCACCGAATCTATCTTCTTCGGATCCACCGCGACTCCAGCCGCCGAGATTACATGCCCCAAGAAACCGACCTCTCGGAGCCAAAACTCACACTTTTTGAGTTTGGCGTAGAGTTTCCGTTCCCGAAGGGTCTGGAGGACTGTGCGCAGATGTTCTTCATGTTCCTCGTCCGTACGCGAGTAGATGAGGATATCGTCGATGAAGACAACCACGAACAAGTCTAGAAAGGGTTTGAATACCCTGTTCATCATATCCATGAACACTGCCGGGGCATTTGTGAGCCCGAACGGCATTACCGTAAACTCGTAATGGCCATAACGAGTACGGAAAGCCGTTTTGGGGATGTCCTCCCCCTTGACCCGGACCTGATGATAGCCCGACTGCAGGTCAATTTTTGAGAACACCGTCGCCCCCCGTAACTGGTCAAAAAGGTCGTCGATTCTTGGCAGGGGGTACTTATTCTTGATAGTGACCTTGTTTATCTCCCGGTAGTCGATGCACAACCGGAGACTTCCGTCCTTCTTTCTCACAAACAGGACGGGCGCGCCCCAAGGTGACGCGCTTGGTCTGATGAAACCTTTGTCCAAAAGGTCCTCCAACTGTGCCTTGAGTTCCTTCAGCTCCGCGAAGGCCATCCTGTACGGTGCCTTGGTGATGGGCTTGGTGCCGGGGAGCAGTTCAATTGGGAAGTCAACCTCTCGTTCCGGCGGCATTCCGGGAAGCTCCGCCGGAAATACATCCGGGAATTCCCTTACCACGGGAATTTCTGAAGGCGAGGGAACGGGTCGGGTGGCTAGATCTACAGAGGCTAGATAAGCCACGCACCCGCCCTCTATCAGCTTCCTAGCTCTTGACGCGGAGATGACGGCCAGGAAGGAAGTACTTTTGCACGCCAAGTACACGTTTTCTGGGAATCCCGGCTTCTGTAGCTGCACCTGTCGCTTCTCGCAGTCGATGACCGCCTGATACTCGGTGAGCCAGTCCATGCCCAAGACCACGTCGTATTCTTTTAGCGGTATGACCACCAGATCCCAGGGGCACGACAACCTTCCCAGCCTTATTGAACATGAGGTTACCAGGCCAGTTGCCGCGATGGGCCCCCCAGGGGTCTGGACGGTCATTAAGACATCCAGAGGACTACTTTCTAGCTGATGGGTTTGCGCAAAGGTACGGGAAATAAAGGAGCGAGTCGCCCCGGTGTCAAACAGAGTTCGAGCTCGAAAATTAGAAACGGAAGTAATACCTGCGACCACCTCCTCTGGCAGTGCCGCTCCATGCTGACCCATGGAATAGAGCCTCCCTCCTGGTTGTGGTCGCGATTCTCCTTCTGTTCTTGGTGCCGAAGGGCGCGGGGGCATTCCCGTTGGCGCCCTACCCCGTCCCGGTGGCTGCGCCGTTGGAGTGGAAGCTGCGGAAGATGCCGCTCCAGGGTTCAGGGGACAGTTGAATCGGAAATGTCCCTGTTTGCCGCAGCGGTAGCAGTGATCTTGCTTCTTAGGGCATTCAGTCACCGGATGCGACGCTCCGCAAATAACACACGACTTGTTTGCTGATCGAGGTCTCCCGGCCGGCGCACTCTTGTTTCCCTGCTGCGTCTTGGGGTATTTTGGGGGCCGGCTCCCGCCAGGAGGGCCCCCTCCCGGGTAGGTCTGCGTCCGTTTCTTTTCCCGGTTGTTTTCCGATCCCTCCCGTCGAGCTCGGGTCATGGCGAACCCCCGCTCCACGATGGTGGCCCTGTCCACCACCTCTCGGAACGTGCGCAGGTCCGCCGCCTGAACCATCTCGAAGATGTCGCTCCGCAGCCCATCCACAAAAAGACGGGCCTTGTGAGGTTCATCCCGTACAACAAACGGGACGCAATTGACCAACCTCACAAACTCCCTTTGATACTCCACGACTGAGCGGTTCCCTTGCCTGATGTTCTTCAAATCGTCTTCCAGTTGCCGCTTGACGCTTTCAGAGAAGAACGCACCGAAGAGTTCCTCCCTAAAGACCGACCATGTCGGTAGCGGGTCGTTGGTGGACGGATCCGGACGTACCGTCTTCCACCAGATGCGTGCATTCCCTTCCAGAAAGTGGACAGCTAGTGGGACCCGCTCTTGTTCCTCTATCAGTAAATCCTCGAAAAGCTTTTCCATGGTATCCACCCACTTCTCGACGACCCATGGGTCGGTCGTTTCTCCCTCGAAGGTGGGTGGGTCATGCTTCTTGAACTCAGTCAAATTCGTCCTGACCCTCTCCCGCGTCGCTCACTGCTCTGCGATCCCTCCTGCGGTGGCGGATCCCCCAAGGGTAGGGGTCGTCCCTGCCTCCCCCGCTGTCGCTCCCAACACGGGCCCCGAAGTCGTTGGGGTGGGTACTTCCCTTGGGGCTGGGGGCTGTTCCGTCGTCGTACCACCCCCCCCTTGGGGCTCCGTAGTGGGTGCTGTGGCTTCGGGCGGAGGGATCGGTTCACGCTCGGTGGTTGCGGTAGCCTGTCGCTGCGTCAGCTGACGAACCTGCTCCGTCAGCGTCGCTAACTGCCCGGCCATTTCCCGCAGTTGTCGCCGGAGGGCCTGGTTTTCCGCGGCGGCTGAGGCCGCTCCGTCCGCGTCCGCATTCTCGGTGGACGACCTAGTCCGAGCCATTGCTTGCTGTCACCAAAGAAGCCATGTCAACCCTATGGTTATAACCCTATCACACCGTCTCACGATTTCACCTATGTTACGTTCCCATTTCCCCGTACTCTCACGTACTACGCACCTATACCTTGGTTATCTCATGTCCCATTTGCTTGTGGCACCTCGCACTGTGGATGTAAGTCACGTCTACTATGGTTGTGGTTGTATTTCTCTGATACCATTTAATCTGTCACGCCCCCGGGGGTTTTTGAGTCATTTAAAGCGGAAAATTGCGTGTCTATTTTTTTTTTTTTTTCTTAATAAGGTGATATAAACCTCAACCCCGGTGCGTGCCAGACCGCCACATACACAAATTCACTCTGTCCACGGACAGAGTCTCCTTTGTATATGCACGGCGTCTCATTTACAACATACAATTCATCACACATTAATCACCAACCAACAACCATACCGTAGACATTCATCACCAATTAAAGCAAGTTTATAAAGCGGCGTCAGTGTTTGGAAAGGATAAAACCCAGCGTTTGCAAAACCCGTGCCCACACGGCACTTCGTTTTGAGAAAACATTTTCGCAATCCTTTAATTTATCATGAAAACATGCCGCATAAAAGGAACGCCACTAAACGTAATTAAAACATAAGAATACACCTCATCCACAGAGCTAATTAATACATGTTCACAACTAAAGCCATCCACAAGCAAATTAAGTATTTATACGAAAAAGGAAATGAGATATAATCATAATAACCAAGTGTCCGACTACGGTCCTCACGACGCAGCCCCACCGTCACCCCGGCTGACGCACCTAGTAGCAGTACCTGTCACGGAGTGGGTAACGTCAGTGACAAACAAAGTAGATGTCTAATAGTATCAAGGAAGGAAAACGAACCGAATACACCGAGTACACCGTAACCTTTCGTTAAACCCCTGTGCATATTTTAAACTGGGCACCAACCCCAGATTATTTATTAATTAAGCTGGGCACCAACCCCAGAGTACCTGTCGGGGAGACTAAAGTCCCCCCTCGTGCACAAACACCTTTTGATGCTTTTAACCTCTTCACGGGGCTAGTGCGGCCCCTATAGCTGCCGTGAAGGGGTCCTCACGGCTCCCACCCCTTTGTGAGGCACACGGGTCAAAAAGACCACTTTTCCGGAAAAGTACACCATGCGGTGGCCCGATCCGCCGGTGTACGTGCAGCATCCGAAACCGGATTGCCAAGATTGGCGTGTGGTGAGCACCGCGACCGCAGCCGCTTAAATTGTTAGATAAAACATCATTAAGCGAAAGGTTAAACTGTCCATCTACTTTGTTAGGTAAATTTAAGAGTACTTTAATGGCGATAAATGCACTTACTGCACTTGTTGCACTTATAGCAACCCTACCCACCTGGTTGGAGAGAAGACGGGACACCCGAGCCCTCTGCACTCTCCCGCTGCGCACCTGGACCTATAAAAAGTCCGCACGGATACTAAGATCAGAATACATACTAACATATTGCAACAGAAAAACCCCACTCTATTATGTACGAAGAGTCCGGCACCGTCCCGCTGTCCGGCGGGACACCCTCCCCTTGCGCGGCCGTCGCCGCCCGTCGGAGCCGCGCGCGGCGTGGCTCCGCGGGCGGCGCCCGCAAAGTGCCCCGCGCGGCGTCCGCGCGGTGCCCGCGCGGGCACGGGCCCGCGCGGGCACGGGCCCGCGCGGCGCCCGCGCGGGACGCCCGCGCGGCGCCCGCGCGGGTGCCCGCGCGGGGCCGCGGCACCGCGCGGGGTGCCGCACGGGCGGGCCGCGCGGGCGCCGGTGCCGCGCGGGTGCCCGCGCGGCGCCCGCGCGGGGCCGCCCGCGCGGCACCCCGCGCGGGTGCCCGCGCGGCGCCCGCGCGGGGCCGCCCGCGCGGCACCCCGCGCGGGTGCCCGCGCGGCACCCCGCGCGGCGGCGGCCGCGCGGTGTCCGCGCGGCGCCCGCGCGGGTGCGACCCGCGCGGCGCCGTCGCCGCTCGCGGCGGCGTCCGGTCGTCCGCGATTGTTTTCCCCCTCCCCGCGCGATGCCCTAGCGGCACCGCGCGTCCCCGCCGTCCGTTCCGTCCGTCTAGCATGATCACGACGACGGCGATGGTAACGGGGACGGCGGAGAAACTCAAGAAATTGACGAAAAGGCGACAGGAAAAATCCGGAAAAATTACTAAAAAATATTCTACTAACCGGAGATCGTCGGGAAGGTGTCCGGTCGTGTTTCTTGCCTTCGGATCGGCGTTTGGGACGATCGGCTCCTTCTCTTTTCCTTCTCCTTCCTCCGGTTAGGGCTCCGTTCTCTCCCTTTTTCTCTCCTCACCGGTTGGGGTTTCGGTACGCACGAAAGGGGACGATTTGAGGGGCGATATTTTTAAACTAGGGTTTCGTTCGGTAAACAGGGGAATAAATAGATCTTATTATCTATTTATCCTTTTTATCCAATTTCACGCATACGCACCGTCAAAATCCTTTCGGATATTTTGACTCCGATTAATTAATTTATTAATTGATTAGTCCTTACCGATAACCCTATTACTTAATTATTTAATTAATATCCGCTTTATCTTACACGTGCGTAACTAGGAAAACCCAAAACATCCCGTTTCTATTTCTCAAATAAATATCTGACTTACGAGATAAAATCTTCACCCTTTTAAATCCTGGCCACCGATTATTTAATCACCTTCATTAAATAATCATGGGGGATAAATTCCCACTTGGATTTAAATCATCGGTTATTTAAATTTCTAATTTTCAAATCCCGGTCACCGATTATTTAATCCCCTTCATTAAATAATCTTGGAAAGATAAATTTCCAAATTTAAGTATCTGGATTTTATCTCTTATCCAATCCGCGAGATAAAATCCCCCCTTTTATTCGTACGTAGGAGGATTTAAATTTCCGTCACCGGATAATTGATTAATTAATTAATTAATTATCCCCTACGAGATAACCCACCTCATCTCTAACGGGTGCAAGATATTTTTGCACGGTTTCCGAAGCGTGACTAATTACCGCGTCGCTAAGGATCCCGTTCCGGGAGATCCCGACATCGGATTTCGAATCCGATCGCACCGTCGGTCATCGTTTTTCGCGCTCTATCGCAGAAGAATACACACACCTTGTCCCGGCCGACTTTTGAAAATTAAATAATTTTATTTCGCTTAAGGCTTAAGCGATTACATGTGAGTTCAAAAATACCCCTAAGGGTCGGGTCACTACACAGGGCATGTGCATCATGGCATAATTAAGGAGTAGGGATTTTGTGACCTGCATTAGTGTTTGAATTCATCCTAGTATCTTCCAGCAGAGGCGAATTTTGGGCGTGATCAGAACAACTGAACTTTGAAAGGCACGCCGATTGTTGTGTTGGTTCAGTTGCAGCTCCCCGACTCAGATTGAGCACTTGGGATGGACCTGTTGGTGCGGTATCGTGCAACATTTGATTGCGAACGGAGAACAGTGGCCTTCCCGCGAGTTGGACGACAGAAGAACATTTCTACTGGTTACCGAGGCATCCTTCCTGCATCAGTGGCTTCGGCGGCTTTGGGTTAGGTGCGACTTGTCGAGCGTAGGTGGCGCCTAGGACTAGAGGGTTTGTCTCTAGGGGTCTGGGTTAGAGTGGTGTTTCTTTTAGGGGCACGGATAGACCGTAGCTTCCGTTTTGTTGCCGCAGCAGGAACGGCATCAACCCTTCTCTCCCTTATTTTCTCACTCTTGTGCTGAAATTCGCGAACAGGATGAAAGATACAAAAGACTACTCCAGAAATGGGGACGGTGCCCGAACCTGTTCTTGTTGGATTAGGGCAAGGGCACTGGTCTCTCGGAACTTTCGAACTTTTCGCTAATTTCAGTTGTTTTCTAAATTTGAGAGTTGGAGGTTGATGACTTTCCTACTGGTGGGGCCCTTTCTTTTTCTGGTAAGTTTTGCAGCGTAATTCGAATAGTTTGGACGCGTAGAGTTGGCTGTTCTACCTCGTCCCCTGTGTTTGGGAATTCCTGAGCTTTATCCGCGGTTGGACGCGCTTTGTGGAGAGTTTGTAGCGATTGGGAGTTAGAGTTTGTGCTGATGGATGCTTACCTTTGGGCTTGGAGACTCCCTTTTGAGCCGTGTTTGTTTCGAGGACGAAACTTTCTTTTAGTGGGGGAGGATGTGAGGACCCGAATCCCCACTTTAGGGTTTACTGTTGGTTTGGAGGCTTCAGGGAGCGTGTGTGTGCGTGTCGGGCCCCAGATTTGGGTTTCTGGTGAAATTGGAGCTTATTTTCTTTGCTGAGAGTCCATTTTGGGTGTGTGAGGTGTTTGCGCGCTTACTGGAGCTAAGAATGTGACCCGGAACGGAAATTGGATCAAGTTTACTTTTCCGAGAAATTTTGGGAAATTTTAGAAGCGGAATTTGGCTGAACGGACCTCGGATTTGGATTCAGCGCGCGAAAACGAGCGAAATGGACTATTTACTTGAATTTTTCGGAGCCCGGACGCAAAAACACGGAAATCGAGGTTTGGGTCACTGTTCCGGCGGCCGGGGAGGCGCCGGCGGCGGCGGAGCGCGGCGGAACGCGGCGGCGGAGGGCGGCGCAGGCGCGCGGTCCACCGCGGGGCGCGTGCACCGGGCGCGGGCCACGTGGCGGGCTGCGGTTGGCCGGCGCAGCGGGCGCGGTCCACGGGCTTTGGCGGGGTGCACGGTGGACCGAGGGCTTGCCACGTGGCATCTCGTGGTTGGTGCGGTGTTGTGCACGCGGTCCACGAATTTTTGGCTCTGGTGCACGGTAGACCGGTGGACACGTGGCGTTGTGTGGTTGGCGGGTTCTGGTGCACTCGGTCCACTCAACAGTGGCGGCTGAGGCGGTGCCTCGGGGCGCGTGCCCGACCCGGGTCCGGCGGCGGCGCGGCCGCGCACGTCGCGCGACGTGCGCGTTGACCGGGTCGGCGTGGGGGCGCCACGTGGCGCCCCGTGGTTGGTCGGGCGCACCGGTGCACGACCCACGGTCGGGACACGTGGCGTCGCGGCATTGGTCGGCGCGCGTGCGCCGAGTGCGGGGAGCAGGAATGGGACACGTGTCGGCCTCTGGGAGTTTCGGGCGCGCACAGTAACGGGCCGGCCCGTTACTGTAGCAGCCCGAAAACTTTCGGGCGCCCGAAAGTTGGGCCCGAAAGTGGTCAACTTGGCTTTTTGGGCTGCTTTTTGGGGAGAGCCTATATAAAGGCCCCTTGGGCTGAGATTTTGGGCACTTTTTCGAGAGAATTGACCCTTGAGCTCTTAACCAAAGATCTTCCCCTCCCTCTTGCCCATCTCTTGGTGAAATTTCAGAATTTCTGGAAGCCGCGACGATTGTGTTTTCTGCCTCGTAGTGCGGAGCGACGGATTTCTGTTGAAGGCCCGTTGTCGTCGCATTTCGGTCTAAAAATTCCACAGAGCTACCCCGACAGCCGTTTTCAGCGATTTTTGCGGCGTTGGATTCACGAGAGGTAAATCTTCGACTTTCGTGTTGAGTGTTTTGCCTAGATTTGGGTTTTTGGCACGGTTTTCGAGGCATTACTGAGCCGCTATTTTGCTGTGAGATTCCTGGACAGCACTCACTTCGCGGATTTTTATCTCCTCATCCGGACATCGGAATTCGACGATTCAAGAGCCTATCGACATCTACACTTCGCGAGGATCGTCGTGATATTTTTATTGGAATTTCTGGAAAATTATTTTCAGGTGAAATTTTCGTGTGAACAGTAGCTGTGTATGCAGATTTTGGGAATGTTGATTTTGTGTGTGAATTGTGTATAATTGGGAATGGTTGTTGTACCCAGGACTTTGTAAGCATCGTTCTTGTGCTCTTCGCTTTGTGGACTCGGAAATTTGTCGGTTGCTGGACTTGTTAACTGTATCAACCTGGACAGTTAGCGCGATCAGGTGGGTGATCCTGCTTTCAAATTCTATGGACTGCACTCTAATTCTACAAATATAGTAGCATGCACAGTATATGAGCTAGATAATATGTGTAAATTGTATGTTGAAAACCACTGTAGCTAATTGCTAAATCTGTCGATCTCTTGATAAACTCTGCAACTTGGGAATTTAACTTAGCATAATTGCCGGTTATTTAATTATCATGCGCCATTAAACTACAGTAACTTGAACATACATCAGATCTATTTATCACCTTAGCTTTTCCACAGTGGTAGTACTCTGGTCACTCTGGTCATAGTGATTTTTCCCCGAGTCGTGGGCCGGGAGGTTTATTAGCTGGGGATTGCATTTGCACTCGCGTCTGGGGACCGAGTGGCGTCTGTAGCAGTCTGTAGACCAGTTGCATAGTGATAGTGATAGTGGATCTGGGATCTTTGGGACATGGTCATAGTGACTGTGTGGATTTTTAGCCAGTGAGTGAGATAGTGATTGGATCATAGCCTGCATGTGCCACATTTGTGCTTGATAGTGTTGCGCAGTTATTTGACTCGAGCGGGTCGCTCCCCTCGAGTGCCACTCCGGAGTAGGCGAGACCGGGTTGTAGTACCGGCTTTGAGATTGAGCTAGATACCGGGTTGGAGTACCGGACATACCTACCGCAGTAGGTAGGCGCAGGTTTGACTGGACCCGTTGTGGCAGTCAGTTTGGATTGGGTATTCTGAGTTGAGTGTCAGTAGTGGCATATCGTCCTCCTGTTCTTTTTCCTTGGGCATTGTAGATAGAGGCATAGTAGCAGTAGATGTTTACTTTCCAGCTTTTCATACTGCATTTCTTTTGTTACTTTTTGTTTCTAGTAGACTTAGTGGGCAGGCCGTCGGGCTTGTTGGCGGCACCCACTGAGAACTACTGTGGGAGGTAGTTCTCACACCCGTCGTGGTGTCTTTTCCCCAGGGACTTCAGCTCCAGTTCCTGCGGTGCCAGTTGCTGATCCTGCTCTTCCAGACCGAGGTAAGGGAGTCGCGAGATAGATCCCTTCCCCCTTCAGCTTCAGTGTGTTATAGAGGTACCCTTATATTTTGGTTGTGTCATGTTGAGAGATTATGTAGTGAGGTATCGAGTTGTACTTTTCTTCTTTCTTTGAGAGACTTTTGTATTTGTCAGGTGAGGACTTATTGTATTATGAGAGTTGTACTTATTTTATTTCTAGCAGTTTATTTTGCTCTGATATCTGTTTAGTGTAGTATCTTCCTTTTTGCAGGTTAGACGCTACGCCTCTACAGGGCTTCCTGTAGGGACGGCGGATCTGTTGGCGAGCCCGGGGTACAGTCTTGGCCCCGGGGCGTGACAGGCTAACTGCGTTCCCTTTGTTATTAGGGATGAGTCTTACAAGGCTCGTCTGTTTGTTGATGGATTGAGAGG
This sequence comes from Tillandsia fasciculata, assembly GCA_029168755.2. Classification (NCBI taxonomy): domain Eukaryota; kingdom Viridiplantae; phylum Streptophyta; class Magnoliopsida; order Poales; family Bromeliaceae; genus Tillandsia; species Tillandsia fasciculata. Next base: position 18,580,206 of record CM054938.1, read on the forward strand.
AGATATCTTCAGACTAGTTCAGTCAGCAGATTTGCACACCTTTCAACAGGTGGTCGACGGGGCCATGTTAGTTGAGCGAGGAGAGGTCTTGGCTTGCCCTCGGATCGATGGATCGGACCGCAATAAGGATAAGAAGCGGTCCCAAGCGCAATTTGGGAGTGGCCGACCACCCAAGTACCCGAGGATTCAGCAGGGGGTCAAGGGCCCATCTACTTCAGGATAGAAGGCGGGGGATAAGCCCTGTATTATCTGTGGAGGAGCGCATACAGTGACAGCCTATTCACAGTGGCATGATCACTGCTACAAGTGTGGGAAACAGGGGCATTTTCGATCGTGTTGCCCTTTGGGGTAGGATTCAGCTTCATTGGCAGCATCTACACCTTCACCGCAGCGTCAGAGCCGAGGGAGGCCTTCCGCGGGATAGGTAGGATGCCCTCCGACCCCTCGACGGGATGAAAGGGTACCACAGCCATAGGTACAGAGCCGCAGGCAGGAGGGAGAATCTACTCCATGGCACAATCAGGTACGGAACCACCGGCGGATGTAGTTGTAGGTATGGTCGTTATTTCAGGCATTCGTGCTAGGACACTTTTTGATACCGGAGCATCCCATTTGTATATTTCTCGTACCTTTGCCCATTCTCATGCTTTGGAGGAGAGGGCCATTCCTTATGTGCTATCTGTTTTGACTCCAGGGCCGTCGTTGGAAGCCGATACCTTTGTACCCACGGGCCCGGTGGTTTTGGGCGACCGAGTATACCCGATAGATCTTGTGGTGATTCTGATTCGTGAGTTTGATTTGGTTTTGGGCATGGACTGGTTGACTCGTCACTTTGCGGTTATCGACTGTGAGAAGAGGGAGGTGCGGTTGCAGGAACCTGAACACCTCGGACTTATTTTCCAGGCATGCAAGAGCACGTACTTTGCAACTATCATGTCCACTTCGCGGACAAGGAACTTGATTCAAGGTGGTTGTTCGGCATACTTGGCTTCTGTGGATCTAGTCACACGACCTACACCGTCAGTTTTGGATATACCAGTGGTAAGCGAGTTTCAAAATATCTTTCTAGAGGAATTGCCTGGGATGCCACCTGAGCGGGAGATTGAGTTTACCATTGAATTGATCCACGGTACCCAACCGATTTTCAAGACACCTTACCGCATGGCATTTGCGGAACTAAAAAAGCTCAAGGCACAATTGGAAGATTTGTTGGCCAAGGATTTTGTAAGGCCAAGTGTTTCGCCTTGGGGAGCACTGGCTTTATTTGTAAGAAAAAAAAATGGCAGTTTGAGGTTGTGTATAGATTATCGAGAATTGAATAAAGTTACTATAAAGAACAAGTACCCTTACCCCGAATTGATAATTTATTTGATCAATTGCAAAGAGCCACTATTTTCTCAAAAATTGACTTGCAATCTGGATATCATCAACTAAGGGTAAAGAGAACGGATGTTCCTAAAACTGCTTTTAGGATCCGGTATGGACATTATGAATTCACTGTCATGCCTTTTGGACTTACAAATGCACCGGCTGCGTTTATGGATATGATGAATAGAGTGTTTAGACCTTACTTGGATCAATTCGTGGTGGTTTTTACTGATGACATCTTGATTTACTCGCAAACTGATATGGAACATATGGAGCATTTGAGGATTGTCCTCCAAACTTTGAGAGAGCAGGGACTTTATGCAAAACTCAAGAAGTGTGAGTTTTGTCTATGGGAGGTTGCCTTTTTTTGGGACATATCATTACGGCTTCAGGAATTTTAGTGGACCCAAAGAAGGTAGCATCAGTTCTGGATTGGCCGACACCTACCACTATTACGGAGATTCGCAGCTTCCTGGGCTTGGCCGGGTACTATAGGCGATTTGTGGAGGGTTTCTCTGAGATCGCACTACCTCTAAACCGGTTAACCCGGAAGGGCGAAAAATTTGTTTGGACGCCTCAGTGTCAGGAGAGTTTTGAGGAATTAAAGGGTAGATTGACACGGGCACCGGTCTTAGACTTACCTAGATCGGGAGAGGATTTCGTGGTTTATTGTGATGCGTCACGGGTGGGACTAGGGTGTGTTTTGATTCAATAGGATCGAGTGACAGTGTATGCATCAAGGCAACTCAAGGACTATGAGAGGAACTATCCCACCCATGACCTCGAGTTGGTAGCAGTGGTTTTCGCCTTAAAATTATGGAGGCATTACCTGTATGGAGCACATTGTGAGTTATTCACGGATCATCAAAGTTTAAAGTAATTGTTTACACAAAAGGAATTAAACCTCCGGCAGAGACACTGGTTGGAGCTTTTAAAGGACTACGATTTGTCTATTCACTATCACCCGGGAAAGGCAAATGTAGTGGCGGATGCCTTAAGCAGAAAGACTCCAACTGAGAGCTTGGCTTTGGAATCAGTTACGCAGCAAAAAGGTTTTGTTGTGGAGTTCCAAAGATTGGGATTGGAGGTTGTACTACAGGGCACTATTGCAAGGTTGTTTACTATGGAGGTTAAACCAACTTTAAGGGATCGCATCCGCGAGGGACAGAAGGCGGATGTGGAGTTTCAGCGCATACGTGGTCGGGTTATGTCGGGTTTGGATGGCGACTTCACCATTGAGGAAGATGACTAGATTCGGTTTCAAGAACGGTTGTGTGTTCCGGATCAGCCGGAATTAAAGAAATAAATCTTGACCGAAGCACATCAGACGCCTTACACCGTTCACCCCGGCGGGACTAAGATGTACAAGAATCTGAAACAAACCTTCTGGTGGCCAAAGATGAAGGAGGATGCGAGTCGTTTTGTTGCACGTTGTTTGGTGTGTCAGCAGGTTAAAGCTGAGCAACAACGACCTGTGGGAAAGTTACAGGCGCTTCCAATTCCGCAATGGAAATGGGAATGGATTACCATGGACTTCATCACGGGGCTTCCACGGTCACAACTTGGTCATGACGCAATTTGGGTCGTGGTTGATCAATTGACAAAGTCGTCACATTTCCTGCCTATACATACTACGTAGTCACGGGAGCGCTTGGCTTAGTTGTACATCGATGAGATTGTGAGACTCCATGGGGTACCAGTTATGATTACATCGGACAGAGATACCCGCTTTATATTAAATTTTTAGAAAAATCTACAATAAGCAATGGGAACCAAGCTCAATTTTAGTACAGCATTTCACCCCCAAAGTGATGGACAGTCGGAGCGAGTGATTCAGACTTTAGAGGACATGCTCCGAGCTAGTGTTTTGGATTTTGGAGGGGGATGGTACCACTACTTACTATTGGTAGAGTTTGCTTATAACAACAGCTTTCAGGCAAGCATCTAGATGGCGCCGTATGAGGCTTTATATGGGCGCAGGTGTTGATCACCTTTGTGTTGGGACGACTTGATGGAGAGGAAGCATCTTGGATCCGACTTGGTGGAGGAAACGGAGGCAAAGGTCCGTTTGGTTAGGCAGCGATTAATAATTGCAGAAAGCCGGCAAAAGAGTTATGCGGACTGGAGGCGACGGAACTTGGAGTTCCAAGTCGGGGAGCACGTGCTGCTCAAGGTATCACCCTCCCGGGGAATCCGGCAATTCGGTTTGCCAGGCAAGCTGAGCCCGCGATTCGTGGGACCGTTTGAAATTCTTGAGCGGATTGGTCCGGTAGCCTACCGTTTGGCCTTGCCACCTTGTCACGCCCCGGGATCGAAATTGTGACCTGGGCTCGTTAACAGATCCGCCGCCCATACGGGAAGCCCGACATTGACGAAGCGTCTAACCTGCAAAAGATAAAACTAACTACTAAATAGATATCAGAGCAGGAAAAGTAAACTACTGGAATATAAAAAAATACAACTCCAAATAGTATAAGTCCGAACCTCACAACATAAGTTCTCAAAAATAAAACTCTCAACAGTAACTATCTACAATAATCCAGCAGACTGTACTACAAAGCTCCAGAAAATGGGTACAACTACACTCCAAGGGCGGATAGGGAACTAGCTCGCGACTCCCTTATCCCGATCAGCATGTGCAGCAACAGGAGTATGAACAGGGGTAGATGCCTCTGAAAAATCTATCACCAACTGAGGGTGTGAGAACTACACCGTCACGTAGTTCTCAGTGGGTACCATCTCTAAGACCAACGGTCTGCCCACTAAGTCTACTAGAGGTATAAGATAAGAGGAAAACTGTAATAATGTAAAGATAAGCTGGAAAGAAATTTATAGCTATCATGCCTCTATCTACAATATTCAAAGGGTGATACAGATAAAAATGATGCATCGACTCTAACCCAGTAGACTCAATTAACCCAATCACACTGACTGCCATATAGGGTCCAGTCAAACCTGCGCCTACCTACAACCACATACCCGCACTGGATAAGGAATCACGTAGGCGGTCCCACTTGGACTGCGTCGACAAGCTGCCAAAGATAAGTAATAGGCCTAGCTCCGGAGCGGCACTCAAGGAGAGTGACCACACCGAGGAAAGTATCCGCACATCTCTGTAGAGCTCATTATGGCTCATGTAGGTTATAGTCCAAAAACCTCGATCAATCAGATCGGCAACAATAACTCAACACTAACAATATTAGCTGGAAACACTCAACGGCTCAAGACCACCATCAATCCAAACGGCTCCCAAAATAGAACACCCAACTCACATACGAGAAGGAACCAACTGACACAACAAGGGTCCGAGAATCCCGAAAGGCTTGTCACGTCCCGCGGTCGAAACTGTGATCCGGGCTCGCCAACAGATCCGCCGCTTGCACAGGACTCCCCACACAGACGAAGTGAGTAACGTGCAAGTAAGATCTATAGCTAAACAAATATCAGAGCTGAAAAGAAACTAAAGCTATAAAAATCATAAACTGAACATCTGAATCCACATAAATCCAAAGATATCTAAAATACATAGTTCTCTCACTAAGAAAATAAATACAATCCCAGACTGTTCAGTACAAAAGTGAAAACTCAAAAATACAGGGCACCTCTACCTCTGACTCTCAGACAGACTCGGGTAAGAAACTAGTCGGCCACGCCCTTATTTCGATCTGCTGTCTCCGCACTAGCTGAAGCCAGAAGGGCCACCTCAGGAAAACCTGTCACCACAGTGGGTGTGAGAACTACTACAAAAGGTAGTTCTCAGTGGGTGCCGTCACCAATAACCACGGTATACCCACTAAGTCTACTGGAGGCAAAAACAGATAGGTATGCAGATAGATAATATGAAAGCTGGAATAAAACTACAGCTAATATGCCTCAAGTATCATGCTCAAAGGAAAAACTCGTCTAAGAACATGCTATGCATCCACTCGCTCACATAACCCAATCTCAGTGACTGCCACATCGGGTCCAGTCAAGCCTGTGCCCCGTAGTGTATCAACCAGAGCGTCCCATCGGACTATCTCAATATCACGCAAAGCGACCTCTAGTGTATCAACTAGGCGTATCATCATCATCGCATCCGGAGCGTAACTAGAGGGGAGTGACCCTACCGAGCTCAAGCGTGTCTCGTCTGGCATAAAAAGCGGCATCTGCAGGCTACAATCCACGATCAAATAGATCGAAAACTCGAATGCCAACATCCCACACTCATGCCTAGATCGGAGAACACTCCACGACTCAATCTGATATGCCCATTAAAACCCCAAGACACTAGCAACACATCCTCTAAGTCAAATAAAATCCACTCGCCCCTAGGCGCGAGGACATATGCACCCTGAACCCATGCCACCCCTCTGGCGATCTCAAAATTTAAAAACCATTCTTAAAATGCCGATTTTTCTTAAAACGGATTTTCTTGATTTTTAAAATGGTCCAGGTGCAAATATGATGCCAACTAACCATGAAATCTAGTATTGTACAGTACCAGGAGTATACTAAAAATAATCTAGGGTTTCGATAAATTTTCTATAATTTTCTAATCAACTATCAGATTTATCAATAGTAAAAATAGACATACTAGACATGATCAACATGCATACAGAAGTATTAGAGGGCATTCCATATAGTTTGAAAGAGTTTCCAACCCACTTAGAATGCTTTTCGTAGGCAAAGCCGAAGTCGGGGAAGCGCCGAACCCTCAATCTGCCGAAACTGCACCCCGCGCGCACGCACTCTGTTGAGTGTCTCAAAAAATCCCCCGAAGCTCACAGCAGCCTCCCAAGTCCCTCAACAAGGTCCCCGCGTGGTCCGGCCCACTTCGCTGCCAGCCCACAGCACGCACGCATGCATGCACCCTTGTCGGCTCCGTAGTGTAACTCCGAAAACTCGCAGCCCACGTAGCATATGTTGCTCCTCATGGCGAAGGAAGAAAAAGAGGGAAGGAAAACAACAAAATCCAAGCTCAAATCCTACTCAAAATCCAAAGAAGAACCCCAAAAATCCAAGCTTGGAAAAGCATCAAACTCACCTTGGATGCTGCCAGCCGCGCGCGCGCTTCGCTCGATCACCTCACAGCAGGACAACTCCAAAAATCCATAGGATCTCTCCCTTCCCTTCTCTTCTCTTCTCTGGTTGTAATTGTGAAGATCCGGATCTCTGGGATGGTTTTGCTAGGCGAGCAGTGGCTTCTGGAGGCCTATGTTGTGTGATAGAATTGGTTGTTCATAAATCGAATTCCAGATTTGGAACCGGCACGAAAATCGGATCAAGTTTGCTTTCGCGGGGGCTTCTGGCAAAATTTAGAAAGAGAATTTGGCAAAACGGACAGCGGATTTGGACTCAGCGCGCGAAAACGATAAAAATGGCTATTTACTTGCATTTTTCGAAATTTAGAACAGTGAAGTTACTGTTCACTGCCGGAACAGTGATTCTGGCAACCGGCGGCGACCGGCAGGCGGCGGAGCACGGCGGCGTAGCAGCGGAACGCGACCGCGGGCAGGCGCGGCGCGGGCGGCGGGTCCACGAGCAGGCGCGTGCACCGGGAGCACCGAGAATTAGTGATGCCACGCGGCAGCACCCTATTGGTTGGACGACGTCAAATAAGGCGGCGACGGCTATGACACGTGGCATCGTATGATTGGCCGACAAGATCCAGAAGATTCGGCGCGTAGACCGGGCGCGTGAACCACGTGGGGACACGTGGCACTGTGTCATTGGCGGGCGCATGCCGCCCACGCGCGTGAGGCGTGCGGAACGTGGGCGGCGGGACAGGTGGCGTGATCTGGCGGATTCGGGCGGGACACGTGGCAGCATCTCGTCGATTCGGGCGACTACAGTAACTATCGGGCGACCAGATTCTGGGCCTGAATCCGACAGCCCAATAGTGTGGATTTTTGGCTATAAATAGGCCATTGAGGGCTTCATTTCTGGACTTTCTGAGATCCTTTTTGAGTGCCGTTTTCGACAGCAGGTTTCTATTTCGAATCTTCTACACTTTTTGGGGTTTTGGAGAAATTTTGGAGACCGTTTGATATTTTTCCTCCCCGATCTTGCGAGCTTCGACGCTGTTCCGATATCGATCGTTTTCGTCAACTTTTCGTCCGCGGACTCCCCCGAGCTGAGTTCTTGGTCTTTTTCACCATTTTTGTGGCAGCGTTTTCACAACAGGTAGATCTTCGACTTTGGTATCATCACTTTGCTATGTTTTGGGTTTTTATGGGAGTGCGTGCAGCATCTTTGGACCACATTTTTGCTGTTACATGTTCTGGAAGCAGAAGAGTAATCTTGCAATTTTTCGGCCTACGGGAGGCGGAATTTGGTGTTTAAGGACTCGATTTCTATCTACACTTAACGAGGATCGCCATCGTATTTTTCTTGGAATTTTTGGAGGGCATCTCACAGGAGGTAATTCCCTGTTTTGTGGACAGATGTGCGATAAAATTACTGTTTTGAGTGATTTGAGCTTACCACGATGTTCGACTTATATCTCAGCGACCGGGTAGAATTTTCAGCCGATTTTTGGTGCGTTGGAATCATGAGAACCTAAGGATCGTACCTATTAAATTTCAGCTTGTTTGGACTCAGGACTAACGCGCACATCCAGGTGGGTTGGATTTCTTCCAAACTTTATGGAATGCCTTCTAATTCTGTTGAAAGCATGTTAACAAGCCTAGTTTAGCTATTTGTATAGCTAGTATAATCTGATAGATGTCTAAATTTTTTTTGAATGATAGACCTGAACCCCATTTATCATCTGTATGATCTTGAGACTGTTTGACACTAGATTGCATGATTAGTTTACTTCCGAACTGCATCTGAACCATTCTAAAATCATTGAACCCGTTTTAATATAAAAAGTGGCTTCAAAAATAGTTTTAAATAGTGTGATCACCCAGAGGGGTTGGATAGTTTCAGGATGCATGAACTCTCGCGCCTGGGGGCCGAGGGGATTTTATTGACTCAGTGGATGGGTTTCTTAGTGTCTTGGGGGTTTGTATGCACTATCAGATTGAGTCGTGGAGAGTTTTCCGACCCATTTATGGGTTAGTTGGCATTTTGAGTTTTCGATCTATTCGATTGTAGATTATAGCCTACAGATACCGCTTATTAAGCTAAATGAGACACGCTTATTCCTCGGTAGGGTAGCTTCCCTCGAGAGCCGCTCCGGATGTGATGATGATGATGCGCCTGACGAGGCTGCATGCGCCTGATGAGGCTGCTTTGCGTGATATTATGATAGTCCGATTGGACACCCTAGTTGATACACTAGGGGCCCTAGTTGATACACTAGGGGGCGCAGGCTTGACTGGACCAGAGGCAGTCAGTGAGATTGGGTTGATGTGAGCACCTCGTGAGCGAGTGGATGCATAGCATGTTCATAGTTGAGTGTGATTCCTTGAGCATGATACTTGAGGCATATTAGCTGTAGTTCCATTTTAGCTTTCATATTATCTATCTGTGTCACGCCCCGGGTGTAAACCAGAATCTGGGCTCGCCAACATATCCGCCGTACACACAGAATTTTTCATGTACACGAAGCGCTGGTAACCTGCTCAGATATAAGAGATACAATAAAAGAGCATAATACAGAGCTGAACTAAAAAGAACTACATAATAATCTCAGACTGGAAATAAGATACAAGCTGTAATAATACAATCAACTCCCAACTCACTGAAATAAATACAACTAGCTGGCAAAAGCCAGACCCAAAAGTAAAATGCTACAGTTTGAGATACAAAAGGGGTATAATAAAAGTCTATCCACTCTCACGGTCGGGGCAGACGATCTAGCTAGTCCGCTATCCTCTTACCTCGAACTGCCGCTGATGGCCCAGCAGTTCCCGCAGACGACTCTGCAAAATAAAGGGAAAAAGACAGAAAATAACAATGGGGGGTGAGAACTACTAGATAAACCAGTAGCCTCCCATAGTGAGTAAATCCTCAACTCTGACGAACCCACTAGGACTACAGAGGCGAAAGGAAGGAACAGTGGTAAGCTACAAATGCTACTGATAAAAAGAAAACTACCACTACTATGCCTCTAAATGCCATGTCGAACGAAATGACTAAATGTATGCATCAGTATTTACATGCCTGCCTGAATAAACCCAATCAATGGACCAATAGGAACTGGTACTGCCTGCTGTGCCTGCCGTATCGGGTATGCTAGCCAACGCATAACACCGTTGTAAAGAAGGAGTATCAAGGACTCAAAGCTTGCTTGTCGCACACTCCGGAGTGGCACTCGAGGGGAGCGACTGTCACGCCCCGGGGGGTCTCTAGATCAGCGGAAAAACGCACATTAATTTTTTTTTTTTTTTTTTGTCGTCGTACATGAAAGTCAACCTCGCCCCCGGTGTGCGACAGACCGCTACATATACAATTCACTCTGCAAACGGACAGAGTCTCCTTTCTATGTGCACGACGTCCCATTTACAATGCCAACCATCAACCATGCAGTCGTCATCAAACATAAAGCAGGAGAAATATTTATCTACGGTTTTAAAAACGGTGTCCACCCGACACCCTATTTTTAAAATAATTAAACATTCAAACCATTGAAGCGGCAACACCATTTGTAAGGATAAAACCAGAGGTTATAAAATCTGTGCCCACACGGCACTCCGCTTTGGAAAGACGTTTTCGCAATCATTTGGTTATTATCAAAACATGCCGCACACGAAAACACCACAAGTGTAGCTAAACCATAAAAATACATCCAATCCACAGTGCCGACTAATTAATTGTCTACATTTAACATGAACCACAAAAGCAAATTAAACTAACTGTAGCAAAAAGGAAATGAGATAAACCCAAGAGATCACGAGTAGTAAGCCTCCTAAGACTATGATCCTCGCGACGCAGTCTCACCGCCATCCCGGCTAATGCACTTAGTCAAACCTGTCACGGAGTGGGTAAAGTCAGTGACAAATAAAGTAGATGTCTTAAGATTAATATGGATTTAAGAGCAAACCGATTACACCGGAACCTTTCGCTAAAGCCCTGCGCAAAATAAGCTGGGCACCAACCCCAGAGTACCTGTCAGAGAGACGGAAGTCCCTCCTCGTGCACAACCCCATTGATGCTTTTAACCCCTTCACGGAGCTAGTGCGGCCACCTTAGCTGTCGTGAAGAGGTCCCCACGGCTCCCACCCCTTTGTGAGGCACACGGGTCAAGTTGACCACTTCTCCGGAAAAGTACACCCATGCGGAGGCCAATCCGCCTGTGTACGTGCTGCATCCCACCCCAAAATTTGCCGGTGTCAGCGTGTGTTGAGCCCCGCGACCGTAGTCGCCACAATTATTATGTTAGAAAAAACAAAAACATTTATGCGAAAGGTTTAACAGTCCATCTACTTTATTAGACAAATTAACGAGCCTTTTACGATGATATAGTGCACTTACTGCACTTGTTGCACTTATAGCAAGGGTACCCACCTGGTTGAGGGGAGATCAGAACACTTGGATTTTTCGCACACTCTTGCCGCGCACCTGGACCTAAGAAGAGTCCACAGGGGTAAACTATTGTCAAAACCATTCACTAACATCACAAAACAAAAGTCCAACTTTACCTACTTTGACGGAAAATCCCAAAACCGTCCGATTTACCAAACGCTGGATCCCCGCGCAACCGTCGCCGCCCGCCGGAGCCCCGCGCGGCCTGGAACCGCGCGGCGCGTCTTCGCGGGCGGCGCTCGCGCGGGTGCGGCCCGCGCGGGTGCCCGCGCGGCGCCCGCGCGGCGCTCGGCACGCGCGGCGCCCGCGCGGGTGCCCGCGCGGCGCCCCGCGCGGCGCTCGGCACGCGCGGCGCCCGCGCGGGTGCGGGCCCGCGCGGCGCTCCGCGAGGCGCTCAGCCCGCGCGGCGCCCACGCGGGTGCGGGCCCACACGGTGCCCGCGCGGCGCCCCGCGCGGGTGCGGGCCCGCGCGGGTACGTCCCGCGCGGCGCTCGCGCGGTGCCCGCGCGGCTCCCGCGGTAGCCGCCCGCGGGCGGCGTCCGTCCGCCCGCGGCGTCCATCCGCGCGATGCCCTAGTGGCATCGCGCGTCTCCGTCGTCCGCTCCATGTCCTAACTTACACGACGACGGTGGCGGCGACGGAGACGACGGGGACGACCGAAATCCCAACGAGGATAAATAAAGGAAAATCCCGAAAAATTACAACGAGGGTTTACTCACCGGATTAATCGACGGGGAAGTCGCCCGATCGCGTTCTCGCCTCCGGTTCGTTGTTCGGGATGATCGGACTCCTTCTCCCTCCCTTTTTCTTCCTTCTTTCCCTTCGGCTAGGGTTCCGTCTTTCTTTCCTTTTTCTTTTCTTCTCACCGGCTAGGGTTTCTTTTGGTTTTTCGGTACGCACGAGAAGGAGGGGTTTGAGGAGGTGGTATTTTAAACTAGGGTTTTCCTTCCGGTAACCGGGATTTTATATATACTCTTATTATTAATTTATTTTCTTTTTATTTTATTTATTTATTTTCTTTTCAACTCGTACGTAAAGGAAAAGTCCTTTTTCCGTCACCGGATAATTAATTAATTAATTAATTATCCCCTACGAGATAACCCCCATTATCCCAGACGGGTGCAGGATATTTTGCACGGGTTTCGATGCATGACTAATCATCGCATCACTACGAAGTCCGTTCCGGGAGATCACGACATCGGATTTCAGATCCGTTCGCACCGTCGGTCATCATTTTTCGCGTTCTTCGACAGAAAAATACCCGCACCACACACCGACTGACTTTTAAACATTAGATAATTTTATTCCACTTAAGGGTATAATAAATCGACATGTGAGTCACAATTACACGAAAAAGCCGAATCACTACAGCGACCCACACGAGTAAAGTATCTCAGTAACCAATAACATAAGTATCGTAAAACAGCAGGACTGGATCACGACTATGATCAAAGTGGGAAAATCCATCCACTAGAAAAATCTGATGCCCAATCTGATGCAATAGTACTCAATAAGTGGGAAACTCCATCCATTAGAGAAATCTGATACCCAATCTGATGTAATAGTACTCAATGAGTGGGAAACTCCATCCACTAAAGAGATCTGATACCCAATCTGATGCAATAGTACTCAATGAGTGGTAAACTCTATCCACTAGTAAAAAGCCCGATCCCCAATCTGATGCACAAGTAAACATCTGGTCAACCGCCTAATGTCCGCGGTCGCCGCAATACCCCATAAGTCCAAAGCATGATAAAGTAATCAACATCTGGCCAACCGCCTGATGTCCGCGGTTGCCATAATGCCCCACAACCCATAATCGAGTCTAACCTGTCCCAGACTCAATGGCCTCAACTACACTACCCCCAAAACCCTGCTCAAACCGAGCAACATGCATCTGAATGCAAAGGAGAATAATAAAACATGGTTTCTCCTAGGTCAAGTCCTAGTATGATAGTGTAGCAATAAATAGTGGCCTAGCTAGATGTGGTGAGCACAAGATCGAGAGAAGTTGAAGGAGGGGTTGGAGTCCGTGAAGTCGGTAATCACCTTATAATCTTTCTATTCTTAGTGGATTGTTATAGCATGTTGGTCCCGTGGGTTTTTTACTCCTGTTGGAGTTTTTCCACGTAAATCTCGATGTGCTGTTTTTATTTTTTGCATTTTTTTAATTTGCACTGAGATTTCGTTTTTGGTTATTATACCTATTCACTTCCATCTAGGTATTCGATAGAACCTATTTAAATCCTTGGGGATCCAAAACCTACAACTCGTACTTCGGTGGGGATGTTGGGTCCGTCGGTTGCGCTTGAGGAGGCGGTGTCCCATATTGGCCAACCTGCTGTTGAGGAGATCCCTGAAGGGGGACATAGCCGTCTATTCTGCCCCCAGTTCCTTTGGTGAGCCTGGCCTGAGGTACCAGAGCCGCCGGTTGTACTGAAAGAGGTGGCGGCCCACATTGGCCCATTGTTGAGAGGGTCCCTGCGAGGGGACCTGCCCGCCGATCCTGCCACCAGCGAGAGGTTGGACAAACGGCGGTGGGGGCGGCAGGGAATCCCCCCAATGGTTCTTCTATTGCTGACCGATGTTCTGCCCCATCGGCCCTGTAACTGTCTAGTACGCGAACTCTTGCGGCTGCTCCGCCCCAAGCGGCTGCGCCATCGTGGGGGTTGCATCCTGCCATGCCATTGTCATTGCTGGCGTCGTCAAAAATGCTTGCGATGGCATCGGTAAGGGCTAGGTGGATGGAGGTCCTTGCAGACCTCCATGGCAAGGTTCCTTTTGGGCTAAAAATTGCTCGAACCGAAAAAGGCTCTCTTTTGAGGCCACAGCGTCAGCGTCCTAAGCTCGAGCCTGCCTTTCGAGAGACCTCATCATTTAGGCCAATTTCCCGTATATCTCTGATAGGGTTGACCCTGGTTGTGCCGACCTCCCGCTGGTCTTAGAAAATCTTGACATATTTACTATAAGAAGAGGTAAAAATTATGTAATGCACTAGGTTCTGGTGTATAAATAGGTGTAAATAAAAATGGTATGAAATACTATTTTATTAGATTTAGAGAAGTAAAGGATGATCTGGAAGCGAATTGGGCCGAAATCGGATTAAAAAATGAGGCTTCTAGAGTCATATATGAAAAGGTGGGCCCAGATGTTTAGCAGAAAATTCACAGTGTCAGAAAATTCTGAGAAAATTCTGGGAGCTCCGTAATTATGTTTTAGGGCCATGGTAAAGGTTTCGCGTTGATCGGATACCCGGATAGTGAGAACCGCCAGCGATTTTGAATACAGCAAGGCTTTTGGCGATCCAGAAATGGTCCAAACTGAAAATTTAAAGTATCTTGAGGTAAATCAAATTAAACTGTGGCTGCCTGTCAAATTTGAACGAAAATGGGCGAGAAACGGGTGAAAACAGACGAAATCGAGCGAAATCGGGTTTGGGCCCAACTTTCGGGCGCTCGAAAGTTAGTTTCGGGCGCCCAGAAAGTACTGTAACGAGCCAAGTATCTAGGCTGCAGTGAACCGGGTTCGCTACTGCAGCGAACCGGGCTGCACTGTAGCGAACCCGGTTCACTGTAGCAGCCCGGTTCGGGCTCGGGCAAGCACCCGAAAAGTACTGTAGCAGCGCCCGAATCTCGAGATGCACGGATCCCAAGGCAGTTGACACGGATCCCGAGGCAGTTGGCATAGATCCCGAGGCAATTGGCACGGATCCCGAGGCAATGGCACAGATCCTGAGGCAGTTAGCATGGATCCCGAGGTGCGGGAGCGAATCCCGAGGCACGTCATGTGCGGGCAATGCGCTGGGGCGCGCGGCTTGAGGCGCGCGGGGCAGGTGGGGCGCGCCACGTGGCGGCGCCCCATTGGCCACAACGACCGAGGGCGTCAGGCGCGCAGGGAAGGCGCGCTAGCCCTTGGCGCGTCATCAGTGGGCAGGCCACGCGGACGCCTCCCGTTCGCGGGTCAGTGCGACGCGACGTGTGACGCGATGCGTGACGCGACGCGTCGCTGCTGCCATGTTGACGTGCGGGCGCGAGTGCGGTCCACGTGGCAGCCGTTGATTGGCTGCCGCTGGTCTCCCCAATTGGCCGAACTTGGATGACGTGGAGCCTCGCTGGCGCAGCGTGGACCGCGGTGCGGGACTTACTGTAGCCGCCCGAATCTATTTCGGGTGCCCGAATCGGGCGCCCGAATGTGGGTTTTTGGCCTATAAAGGCCCGAATTGCCTCATTTGTTCCTCTTTTTGCCCTTTTGCTCCAAACCGAGCGTACCAGGCAAGGGAAGAGTCGATTCCGTGGAGGGTTTTGGGGTGCCGCGAGCGCGCCGATGACCCCGTGGAGCGCGTGCAAGGTGTTCCAAGGAGCCGAATGGACGCATGTGCACGGGTTGGACGGCGCGACGTTGTCGAGGTAGGTCCCATGTGTGATTTTGCGGTATTTTTGGCACAATTTTGAGATTTCCTTTTTAGGCTTTGGATTTGACCCCATGCCTTTGTGCATGCACATTAGGGACCGTGTTTTTACTGTGCCGTTTTACTGTGCGAAGTATCGCCGGGCGTTTTGGCATGCATCGTTTTGCATGCGAACCCGACAAACATCCACCATTTTGCGTGCGGACTCGAACAACACGCACCGTTTTGCGTGTAATTTGAGGTACGTGCACCGTTCTGTGTGAAGTTTAAATTGACGTGTATCATTTTGCGTGCAGTTTAAATTGACGTGCACCGTTTTGTGTGCAGTCTCTAATATTGTGCACCGTTTTGCGTGTAGAGTTAGAAGAATGTGCACCGTTTTGCGTGCAACCTTAAAGAAAGGCGTGCACCATTTTGTGTGCAAACCGGAGGTATGTGCACCGTTTCGCATGCAGGTTGAGTTGACGTGCACCGTTTTGCGTGCAGTCTCTGATATTGTGCACCGTTTTGCGTGCAGAATTAGAAGAACGTGCATCGTTTTGCGTACAACGTTGAAGAAAGGCGTGCATCGTTTTGCGTGCAAACCCGAGGTATGTGCACCGTTTCGCATGCAGGTTGAGTTGACGTGCACCATTTTGCATGCAGTCTCTGATATTGTGCACCGTTTTGCGTTCAGAGTTAGAAGAACATGCACTATTTTGCGTGCAACCTTGAAAAAAAGCGTGCACCGTTTTGCGTGCAAACCCGAGGTATGTGCACCGTTTCGCGTGCAGGTTGAGTTGACGTGCATCGTTTTGCGTACAGTCTCTAATATTATGCATCATTTTGCGTGCAGGTTTAGAGGAACGTGCATCGTTTTGCATGCAGATTGGGTGGACTTGCATTGTTCTGCGTGCAAGCTCGAGGAAAGAAGAAAAATCGCCCGGAGACCAATTGTAAGTGTCTACAAGCAATTTGGTACACCACAAGGTGGGGGATTCTGCCGAAATTGGGTGACCTCTCCCCTTGCTCCTTTGCTTTTGGATTTAGAAGCATGATAGTGGCCTGTTAGAGGTGTTAGGTAATCATGATTAAGAATGCATGTGTAAATGGATATAGAGGAAAGTAGATATTTTATCTAATGGTCAAAATGGGGGATAAACTTGTATGTGCGAATGGACACAGATGAAAAGTGCAACTGTTGGTTGCCAAAGATAGATGATAAATGTGCATGTGTAAAGGAACATAGAGGAAAGTACTAAATTATGATTTTCCAAAAAAAGGGATGAACTTGCATGTGTAGATGAACCCAGATGAAAGTGTAACTTTTAGTTGTCAAAAAGGAGATGATAAATTTGCATGTTCAAGTGAACATAGAGGAAGATGCAATTTGATTTATCTAAATAGATGATAAATTGCAGGAGTAAATGGACATAGAGAATAGTGTTGCTTTTCCTAATTGCCAAAAATAGAAGATAAACTTGCATGCGTAGATGGATACAGATGAAAAAGTAAAATTTTCTAAATTTCCAAATATGGATGATATTTGTATGCGTAGATAGTAAATTTTATTTATGATCGAGATGGAAGAAATTGTCCGCGTAAAAATGGTTATTGATTTGATGATTGTGATCATGTTAGGGTATAACCCTAGGAATCATGTGAACGTATAGAGAAAAGAACGTGTTGGTAGCAAGACTAGGAGAAAACCTAGATTCACGGTTTAATGAGTGACATCAAACTTAGGAGTTTATCCTAGGATTGAACGAGTGGCATTGTCTTAGGAGATAACCTAAGGACATTGGATAGAGTGATCAACATAGAGTCAAGGAACTCTAGGATGAGCATGACATGAAACTTAGGTAAGGAAACCTAAGGTGAGCTAGTAGGTTGAGAATAGAGTATTTAACATAGAGTCAAGGAACTCTAGGTTAAATATGATATGAAACTTAGGTAAGGAAACCTAAGGTGAACTAGTGGAGTTTAAACTCACAGATAATGAATTAGAGTCAAGATAACTCTAAATGCAGAGAGGAACAGGTAAATAGAGTTAGTGTAACTCCAGGTTCAACAGGGAAAATGGAAAAGAGTATGTGGCCACAAAGTTTAAAGAATTAAACAAATAGCAAAGTGATTAACTTAGAGTCAAACTCTAAGGACAAGTATGTGTGATCACAAAGTTAAAAAGCCAAGTAATACAACCCTAGAGTGGAAGTCTGGGCAAATGAACAATCACTTTAACTTCAATTTGAGTTAAATGAATGAAAGAGAAATGATAAGAGTCCAAGAGACTCTCTAGTTATCCTTATGGAGAGACCTAGGATAAGAGGTAAATTAAAGCAGAAGGCAAAGTTTAAAAGCAAGCTAAAAGTGGCTAAAGAGCATAAAGAGAATGTAAATAGTGCCTTCGAATTTAAGACTCATCATTGTGGAGCAGGACTCCCTAGGCAGCGACCTGTCGGACGAGATACTTTCGAAAGGCTAAAAGTGAAAGTAAAGAGCTAAATGCTTAAAGGAAAGAGAAAGAGATTGCCAGTGGCAAAGGGAACTATAAGCTCGAGTAAGAAAGGGAAAGCAAGTGCTTAAGAGCAAAGAGGCTAAGTGCTAAAGTAAAAGTAAAAGTAAAAGAAAAGAAAAAGAAAAGATAAAACGGGCGTACCTTCGGGGGTGAAACGTAGCCCTTGTTGGAGTTATGGGCAGTGTCCCTCTCCTGGGCAGTGACCCGTTTGGCACGTTTCTCCCGTAGGACGGGGTAACACTTGCGGGTATTATCGGCAACCTTATAAATCTTGTCTTGTGGTACCATGACTATCGGACTGGGGCCCGTTGGACAAAAATTTTCGAGGGTTAACTTTAACTAAAGCACCAGAATGTAAAGAATAAAGAGAAAATAGAGTGGCCAAAGTGGTCGAGTTAGTTCAACCCCTTTTTACAGTGGCATAGTGGTCGAGTTTGTGGATAGTAGCCTGGTATGGCTGGACATAGTGATATTGGGTCGATGAGTATACACTAATAGTGTAGTGACCTTTATATGCATATCAGCATGTTAAATCCTGATTTATAGTTTGCTAGCATTCTACTATTTTTGCTTCCATTGGACCAAGCGGTGTAGAACACTTTTTCTCGGTGGTTGAACCCACTGGGAACTTTAAGTAGTTCTCACACCCTCGGGTGACCATTTTTCCAGGTTCTGATGCAGTCAGCGAGGCATGCGCCAGGGGCAAGGGCCCAGCAGCATAGAGACCCAGAGGGTCTAGCAGAGGTACCATTTTTATATTTCTTTTGAGTGAACTTTGTATGGTGAGGAAAAGATGTAAAAGAATTGTAATATTATTCAAGTGCAAGTTGAGAGATGAAAATGTAATAAGTTTATATTATGGTTCACTCTTGTATACTTGCATTTCCGCTTAAACTATTTGTTTATTGAATGAAAGTTTTAAATTAGTAGTGATTTTAGTACTCTGATATTGAGCTTCCGCATACACTTGATTAATTGTTATGGATGTTACCGTTCCTTTCGAGTAGTGAGAGGTCATACTCGATTGGCGGGTCTGTTGGCGTGCCCAAACTGTACAAATTGACGGTCTCGGGGCGTGACAAATTACCTCAGCGTCCCACCGGGCGTGCCAAAAAGGTTGTTGGGGTCGAAAATAGCGATCAAGGATTGGCCTCGGGTATCAGTAGACCCTCTTGATGTGAATGCGCCGTGTGCCAAAGGATCAAGCTATCGGGCCGAGGAGGGATCTGCTCGGCCGGGTTCTTTTCTGGTAACTCTCGCGACCGTTCGGCCTAGAATAGCCGAAGACGGGATGTGGAGGCAAAGAGAGGTTGGGTTCGACTTAGAGTAGTCGAACCGGGTACAAGAGACAATAATTGGACACGGCTAAAGAGCCGATTAGAAATTGTATTGCATAGAAAAGGGGATACAAGGAGGAGGAAAGGGATAGAAATTACAATTGATCTACTCCTAAGAAATGCGGTAAAGGGTCAGTTAGCCTACTCCTAGAAAAGTAGTAAATGCAGATATGAAAGATATGAAAAAGCAGGGGGTGGTCTCACGCTTATGAGGTTGTCGGACCCCTTTTCCTTCGATGGTTCGGATATTTATGCACTTCTCGAACCATGTTATTGGGCACTGATTTGAATTATCGACGTGATTTCGGGGAGTTTATTAGATATTTAGCAATTACTTCCTTTTGAGTCAAATATCCCTCAAATCGAATAGTCGTCAAATTTCGTCGAGTTCATCCCCGTATATTGCGCCATATTGCGCCAGAGCATGATTCTCGACGCTTTCCAATGTCGAGTGCTGCTTGCCATTCCGGATCAGTTGCGAGATTCACGCCCAAATCCCGCACTCCTTCCTTCCGAAGTTTTCCTATTTTCGGCCCGAGCAGCCGAAGGCTGATTCCGACTTCCCTTTTTTCGTCGCTTGACTGGAGAGGTTCGGTGGTTGCTTTCAGCCGAAGTTTGACCTCGGATGGGGTGATGATCTTCTTGTCGGCTGCTCCTTCTGTCGGTTGATGCTCTCAGCCGTTGACACACGTCGCGCGCTACACCCCCACGCGGCTAAGACCGGTCTTAACCAAAATGCGAGTCCCTCATTAGTGATTCATCCTCCCATGGGTTGATGCCCTTAACTGATAGTATACGCCACGTGTCACTCTACTAAGTGGAGCAAATTTTGGTCTCAACACCTGGATATCTCATTATGCCATTACAGTGCTTTTTGATTTCCACATTACTATTACTATATGATGCTTACTCTTGCACAACTAGATCTACATTGTTGGGGCCGAAAATAGCAGTCAAGTATCGGCCCTGGGTGTCGGTTGACCCTTTTGATGTGAATGTGTCATGTGCCAAAGGATAAAACGATCAAGCCAAGGAGGGATCTGCTCGGCCGGGTTCTTCTCTGGTAACTCTCACAATCGTTTTGCTTAGAATAGCCGAAGACGGGATATGGAAGTAGAGAGTGGTTGGGTTCGACTTAGAGGAGTCGAACCGGGTACAATAGACAATAATTGGACATGGCTAAGAAGCCGATTAGGAATTGTATTGTATGGAAAAGGGGATATAAGTAGGAGAAAAGGGATAGAAATTATAATTGATCTACTCCTAAGAAATGCGGTAAAGGGTAAGTAGACTTACTCCTAGAAAAGTAGTAAATGCAGATATGAAAGATATGAAAAGGCAGGGTGGTGGTCTCGGGCTTATGAGGTTGTCGGACCCCTTTTCCTTCGATGGTTCGAGTATTTATACACTCCTCGAACCATGTTAATAGGCCGATTTAAATTATCGACGTAATTTGGGGGAAGTCATCAGATATTTAAAAACCACTTCCTTTTGAGTTGAATATCCTCAAATAGGATAGTAGTCGTGTAGGGCCCCTGAACCCCATGCAGGTTTTTCCCGTGAATCCACTGTGTAAACACCTGTTGATGGTGTATTTGGCCCATAGTGCATCAAAGGGATGCCACAGATGGACCCTGTGAGCTTTTGGTTGCTGTGTTGGCTTTCGGCTGCTTTTGCCGAATTTTAGAAAAGGATTTAGGCCAAACGGAGGGTGGATTTGGATTCAGCGCGGAAAAACGCTTGAAAATGGCTTTTTGTTTGCTAAATTCTGAGTCCGGATGCCCAAAAACGGACTCCCGAAAGTTTTACAGCTTTTCTGGTGCATGGGGGAGCCGTGGACCGGCGGGGGTGCCACGTGGCAGGCCCTGATTGGCCGGCGCACGCGGCCGGGTCCACGGAGCGCAGGGGAATGGGCCGGGGTGCACCGCGGGGCGCGTGGACCGGCGGGTGTCCACGTGGCAGCGCCTGATTGGGCGGCTCTGGTGCGCTCGGTCTGCGGGAGTGCGCGGGGAGGCGTGGACCGGGGGCGCGCCACGTGGCAGCACCCGGTTGGCGGGCGCATGAGCGCGCGGTCCACGCGACGCGCGAGGCAGGTACCGGGGCAGGTGGCCGTACCGGGGCAGGTACGGGCGACGTGGGCAGCGCCACGTGGCGCCCGCTGATTCGCGGGCGCAACCCACCGCGTTGACGCGGGCAGGGACACGTGGCACCCTCCGCGGCAGCTTGCACGGCTGCCGCCTGTTCGGGTGACACGCGGCGGGCCCCGAGGCGGGTCGGACGAAGCTCGGATCCCGTCCGACGGCGCGTAACGGGCCGGGCCGCACTGTGCGCGCCCGAAAACCGTGGGCCGGGCCGCACTGTGCGCGCCCGGAAATTTCCGGGCGCCCGAAACTCGGGATAAAATGGGAATTTTCCCAATTATTTTCTTCTGCCTATAAATAGCAGCCCGAGCCCTCTTCTTTGGCTCTTTTCTCTCAGCCCACGCACCTTCTGCCCGAGCACCCTTAAGAAGATTTGTTCATCTTTTTGTCCTTGATCTTCATGCAAAGTTTTAGGATTTTAGGAGCACGCATCCCGAGGTTCTGGATTTTACGGCGCGGCGCGACGTTGCATTTCCTGTGTTCTTCTTCGTCGCAGCGGCAGTGTTTTGGCTCCCCTGGGCTACCCCGAGATCCTTTTTCTGTGATTCTTGCGCCGACAGACTCCTAAGAGGTAGGGCTTCATCTTTCGTATTGATCGCACATTCCCGTTTCACGGTTTTGGCACGGATCCCGAGGCAACACAGTGACCCCTTTTTCTGTGTGGATTTCTGTGACAGCAGCAGAGTGTTTAGGCCGTATCTTCGCGCACAAGCGTCAGACGGAAACGTGCTTGTACAACTTTTTCATCTACAGATCGCAAGGAACGCGCTCATATTTTTCTTGGAATTTCCTGAGATTTATTTGAAGGTGAAAATCCCTGTTTTCTCTGTGAACAGTGTACAGTCTTTTATACAGATTTTTGTTGGAGTATACCGCCTTGCTGAATTTATATCTTGACTTACCGAACTCAGATTTGGGCGTCCAAGCAGTCGTTTCGAAGGTATCGACGCGAGGATCGCCATGATATTTTTCTGGGAATTTTCTGGGAATTTTTAGCAGGTGAAAATTAAGCATCTTTGGAACTGTTGTTGTATGTCAGTGTAAGAGCAGATTTTGAGAATGTATGTGTAATAGTGGACTTTGTATTGTGCTAGGAGTGTTTCGGGTGTGCTGAACTTATTGGAGCAGGAGATTTGATTTATCTGGTATTTTCAGCAGTTGGGATTTGGACAGTTAGCACTTCAGGTGGGTGGTTGTTGTACTCCTCTCCTTTGGTATGCCCACTAGGAACATCAGAGTGTTCCCTTGTTTTTGATGCCCAAATTATTGTTAGTAGCCTTGCATGCTCTAGGAAACTAATTATTGGTTGATTAATCCATGATAAATTGTTGTTAGCATGATTACTTTATTTAATTGCTTAATTATTCTGGACTGCATGTTTAGGGGCAGAATAGTAATTGAGGACTGCAATTGATGATTATCCATATGAGACTGTCACCTTAGCTTTAGTTGCTCTGAACTGTTTACTCTTGCAAAATAGACTAAAACACTGGGACAAATGCATGTTTAAACTGGTCACTTATCTAAGTCATCTTTTTACTGCTACACTTTCATTGGGACTTGACTTAGGAGAAACCATGCTTTCATTTTCCTTCTTTTCCTATTATTCTAGACTTGAGATACAGTTGCTCGGGTTCGAGCGGGAGTTGGATAGTGTAGTCCGGTGCTGGGGATTTGGGACAGGTTGGGCTTTTGACAGGATGTTGCGGCGACCACGGATCTTGGGTGGTTGACCGGGTTATACTATTGCATCAGATTGGGTGATGGGGATCGGGCTTTCTTTGGTGGAGGATTTTCCCACTTCATTGAGTCTTGATCCAGTCCTGCTATATCAGGTTACTTGTGGTTACTTACTTTCCTCGTGTGGGTCGCTCCCCACGAGTGCCACTCCGGAGTGCGCGGCAGACAGACTTTGAGTCCTGGGGACTCCTTTTGCTTCGGTGTTATGCGTAGGCTGGCATACCTGTCGCGGCAGAGCAGGCAGTGCCAGTGTCCACTGGCGGTCAGATTGGATCGTTTTGACAGGCTTCTTGATACTGATGCATCCTTTTCCCATCTTTGTTGGGTTATCATGTAGAGGCATATTAGGGATAGCATTTCATCAGTTGTCATATTTGTTTTGCCCTTGTTTTGCAGAGTCCTCTGTGGGAGTTGCTGGGCCGTCAGCAGCTGAGCGAGGTAAGAGGATTGCGGACTAGTTAGCGTGCCACCGAGAGATGTAGCTGGAATTTTTGGTCACCCGGTCTTCTTAGACAGTTTTTATTATTTCTTTTTGGGTCTGGCTTCTGCCAGCTGTTTGTATATTTGTGGTGAGCTGGGAGAGATATCTGTATTTATTTTCACTGTTGTACTTTATTTACTTCCAGCTTTTGTCTGAGATACAGTAGTTTTAGTTTAGCTCTGATTTTATGCTCTTTTATTATTATCTCTTATATCTGAGCAGGTTACCGACGCTTCGTGTACGCGAAAAATACCGCATGCAGATGTTACGGAATTTGAGTTGGCGTATTTCGTGAAAGTGTTAAGTCTTGAAGATTGAAGATGAAAGAAGTTTGGATCATATACCTCAATCTCAAGAAAGAAGAATTCAAAAGGATCAGGTATGTTCAACTAAAGATTTTTGATGATCCGAATACTTCTTGTAGTGTAGAAATACTTGGAAGAATTTTTTATTGCATAAAAATCAAAAACTGGACATGGGACATGTTCAGGATCCGGATCAGACCTTCCAATCCGGATCCCGAAGGGTGTTCGTTCATACACTGTTCAATCCGGATCGCAGCCTCCTTTGATCCGGATCCCGAACACTGGTTTTACCTTTTGCTTGATCGATCCGGATCAGGATTTGCAATCCGGATCCCGAACATTGGTGTTTGGTGAAACTGTATGAACGATCCGGATCGGGACTTCGATCCGGATCCCGAACCCCTGTTTTCTGGAAATGTCTATCACGCTACGACGATCCGGATCACAGTAATTCCGATCCGGATCGCCGTCCTGAAAATTTCCAGAAAAGGTTGTTTTTGATCCTTATCTTCTTCCAATGGTTTCTAACCTATAAATAGACCCTATGATTCATTTTTAGGGCACGGGACTTAATAGAAAAAAATACGCCGAAAGAGAAAAATCCACATATAGAGAAGAAAGGAAATCAATAGATTAATTCTATGTTTCTTCATCTATATTGATTGATTTGATTCTAGGTTTTCCATACTCAGATTTTGAGTAGAATCAAATCAATGAATACTTAGATGGTATTTCCGATCTATTTCTAATCTAAGTATTCGGCGGATCATCACCACCCAAAAACAACGATTTACCCAAAATCGGCGCGTGGACTCGCGTGGCCTTGTGGATTCAAGGTGCAACCGCTCTCGTGGATTCGGAGCGAGGTACGTTCGTGGATTCGAAGCGTGCTACTGGGTGAAGACCGTGGATTCGGTCGGACGTCGTGGACTCGACGTTGGACGCTGTGGATTCAGCGTTGGGCGCAGATCGTGGATTCGAGAAGCGTCGTGGAGCGAGCGGAGAAGATCTACTAGGAGCGTATGGTAAAAGGTTGAGTCGTCTGTGAGTACGTTATATCACCTTGTACGTGTGTTAATTCTAGTGGATTTCGCCGTGTTATCGGTCCCGTGGTTTTTTACTCCGGTTTGGAGTTTTTCCACGTAAAAATCTTGCGTGTTCTTTTATTTTTCCGCATTGGGTTTTATTGCGCAATGATTTTTTGAGTGTTTATTGTTTACACCTATTCACCCCCCTCTAGGTGTTTTTTCCCCTATTTAGATCCTTATTACTTATAACCCAACACACGGCGGATCTGTAGACAGGCCCGAGTTCCGGTTTACACCCGGGGCGTGACAAGTCGCTTTAAGTCCAAGTTCATCCCCCAATCGATGCACCGACGCGTGATAAGCAGCACTTTCTAATGTTGGGCACCGCTTGCCGTTCCAGGTCAGTGATGGCATTTGTGCCCGAATCTCTCATTCCCTTTTTTTGAAATCTTTCCTTTTCCGACTCGAACACCTGAAAGTTGATCCCAAACTTTCGCTTCTCTCTTCGCTTGGCTGGAGTGCTCTGATGGTTGCCCTCAGCCAACGCCGATTTTGGATTGAAACGATAATCTTTTTGTTAGTTGCTCCTTTTGTCGGCTAATGCTTTACGTCGTGTGTTCGAGCTCATTTTATTCGGGATGCGAATTTCTCTTTGGTAATTGTTGAGACTATAATTTTCGCCTCTTAAGGAAACAACATGTGGCGGATACCGTCGGCCGACAGACATCAGCCGACAAGAGAATGAGTCAAAAGAAGGATAATCACGTCATGATCAAGACCGGTCTTAGTCGTGTGAGAATGCGGCACGTGACATATGCTATCAGCTAAAAGCATCAGCCGATAGGAGAAGCAGCTGACGAGGAGGAGTATTGCCTCGTCCAATACTAACTTCGGCTGCCACCAGACCTCACCAGTCAAGCGACAAAGGAGGCGAGGGTTGAAGATAGCTTTTTGGTTGCTCGAGCCGAGAAGCAGGAAGGCTTCTTAAGGAAGGAGTGTGTCGTTTAGGCGCGAATCCCACAACTAACCCAAAAAGGCAATCAGCACCCAGTATTGGAAAGCGTCGAGAGTTACGCTCCGACGAAACAATCCGGTTGTGAGAGAATTACAGGATATTTTTCGAGAGGTGTTACCCAGGATGCCACCTGAGAGAGAGATTGAGTTCACCATTGATCTTGTTCCCGGCACTTTACCAATTGGCTATTGCAAAGTTTCGAAGGATGAGTTTGGAGGTTGTACCACCCGGCACAGTGGCTCGATTGTTTACCTTAGATATTAGACCGACCTTTTTGGAGCAACGGATGAGGGAGCATTATCCGGATCTATTCTTGATGGATATGAGTTAAGTTTCGGGGACGAAACTTCTTTAAAGGAGGGAGTGATGTAGTGCCCATAGTTTTTTCCTTTGTATCACTTTCGTTGTGTGTTATTTTACATATTTTTCGCTTTTATCGATTTTACCAGTTTTGGCTTTCATGTTGTAGATCTTGTTAAACAAAGAACGGCGGTGCGATCAGCTTAAAAATCTAATGAACGGATCTTCCAGTGCGATTTTTCAAAGTTAATGGGTAGAAAAGATTTTTAAAATACCCATTAATGCTTTATGATACTTTAAAATCCGTGCTGATGCATGAGAGGCATTTTGGTTAATTTGACACACAAATCGAGAAAGAAACGGTTGAAAAATGGTTAAAATGGTTAAAGCGGTTAGACTCTCTCTTATAAATATAAGGGGGATCGGGGATCGGATTATTTTACACATTAGAAAAAAAGAAACAAGAAAATCCTTGTTTTCTGTTTTTGAAAGAGAGCAATTCATCTTCTTGTTACGAGGATGCTTAGGTGGTTGACTGATGCTGGGTTGACCACCTCCAGAATTTGAGTGAGACTGCTTCTTCTCCTTGTTATGATCGGAGGCCTCATGTCAAGCGTGGGTAAGAGTAGCACCGCGCTCCACCAATGTGGCTTAGTCAACTACCTCTAGGAATGTCTTGAGGTTAGCTGACAGAACCAGTTGGAAAAGGTGTCACGCCCCGGAGGTCTCAAGATAAGCGGAAAACGTGTATTATTTTTTTTTTTGAAATCGAACAATCAGATGAGAATGACCTCGCCTACCGGTGCGCGACAAACCCGCCACACATACAAATTCACTCTGCAAACGGGCAGAGTCTCCTTTGTACATGCACGGCGTCTCGACTTCATTTACAGCAATAACATCACACGGCATTGATCACACAGTCACAATAACTAAGTACAACATGTAACACCATTCAACAGTATTAGGAAAAGCCTATGAGTTCGCAAACGGTGTCCACACGACACCCAAGTCTTTAAAACATCTAACATTCACACTTAGGCGGCTATACTATTTTGAAAGGATAAATTCCCCAGGGTTTTCAAAGTGGTGTCCACACGACACCCTATTTTGAAAAGCGTTTTCGAAATCCTTTCACGTTGTAAAACAACCGCATGAATAATATAAAACATAACCAAGACCAAACATTCAATTAC
Source organism: Tillandsia fasciculata (assembly GCA_029168755.2). Taxonomy (NCBI): domain Eukaryota; kingdom Viridiplantae; phylum Streptophyta; class Magnoliopsida; order Poales; family Bromeliaceae; genus Tillandsia; species Tillandsia fasciculata. The sequence continues at coordinate 18,607,475 of CM054938.1, forward strand.
ATGTCCACATATCCAGCATGATCCACATATCCACACAAAATACTAAAAGGAAAAAGAGAGAGATAACCGAATAAGTGTTTTAACCAAAGAGGCCTCATACGGCCAAACCTAGAGTCCGCGATGCCTCACCACCGTCCCGCAATACTCACTTAGTTGGACCTGTCACGGAGTGGGTAAAGTCAGTGACAAATAAAGTAGATGCTTAAACAATAATAAACAAGAGTTTAGAACAAGTTACACCGCACCGGAACCTTCGCTATCCGACGCCCTGAAATTACATTAATCATGTTATTTGTTTTAGTTTCACACCGTCACGTCAGGGTAGGTCGACTGCCTCCCCACGGGACATTTGAAGCTCTAACCCCTTCACGATGCGTGGCGCGACACGTTTGGCCATCGTGAAGTGGTCCCCAATCAACACACGTGGGGCACACGGGTCATACAGACCACTTCTCCGGAAAAGTACACCATTGCGGGGGCCTATTCCGCCGGTGTATGTGCAGCATTCAAAAAGGGATACCGAATTCGGCGTGGATTAATTATTACAA
>CM054938.1:18608122-18645557 GCA_029168755.2 Tillandsia fasciculata
TTTTTGTGTGGATTTCTGTGACAGCAGCAGAGTGTTTAGGCCGTATCTTCGCGCACAAGCGTCAGACGGAAACGTGCTTGTACAACTTTTTCATCTACAGATCGCAAGGAACGCGCTCATATTTTTTTGGAATTTCCTGAGATTTATTTGAAGGTGAAAATCCCTGTTTTCTCTGTGAACAGTGTACAGTCTTTTATACAGATTTTTGTTGGAGTATACCGCCTTGCTGAATTTATATCTTGACTTACCGAACTCAGATTTGGGCGTCCAAGCAGTCGTTTCGAAGGTATCGACGCGAGGATCGCCATGATATTTTTCTGGGAATTTTCTGGGAATTTTTAGCAGGTGAAAATTAAGCATCTTTGGAACTGTTGTTGTATGTCAGTGTAAGAGCAGATTTTGAGAATGTATGTGTAATAGTGGACTTTGTATTGTGCTAGGAGTGTTTCGGGTGTGCTGAACTTATTGGAGCAGGAGATTTGATTTATCTGGTATTTTCAGCAGTTGGGATTTGGACAGTTAGCACTTCAGGTGGGTGGTTGTTGTACTCCTCTCCTTTGGTATGCCCACTAGGAACATCAGAGTGTTCCCTTGTTTTTGATGCCCAAATTATTGTTAGTAGCCTTGCATGCTCTAGGAAACTAATTATTGGTTGATTAATCCATGATAAATTGTTGTTAGCATGATTACTTTATTTAATTGCTTAATTATTCTGGACTGCATGTTTAGGGGCAGAATAGTAATTGAGGACTGCAATTGATGATTATCCATATGAGACTGTCACCTTAGCTTTAGTTGCTCTGAACTGTTTACTCTTGCAAAATAGACTAAAACACTGGGACAAATGCATGTTTAAACTGGTCACTTATCTAAGTCATCTTTTTACTGCTACACTTTCATTGGGACTTGACTTAGGAGAAACCATGCTTTCATTTTCCTTCTTTTCCTATTATTCTAGACTTGAGATACAGTTGCTCGGGTTCGAGCGGGAGTTGGATAGTGTAGTCCGGTGCTGGGGATTTGGGACAGGTTGGGCTTTTGACAGGATGTTGCGGCGACCACGGATCTTGGGTGGTTGACCGGGTTATACTATTGCATCAGATTGGGTGATGGGGATCGGGCTTTCTTTGGTGGAGGATTTTCCCACTTCATTGAGTCTTGATCCAGTCCTGCTATATCAGGTTACTTGTGGTTACTTACTTTCCTCGTGTGGGTCGCTCCCCACGAGTGCCACTCCGGAGTGCGCGGCAGACAGACTTTGAGTCCTGGGGACTCCTTTTGCTTCGGTGTTATGCGTAGGCTGGCATACCTGTCGCGGCAGAGCAGGCAGTGCCAGTGTCCACTGGCGGTCAGATTGGATCGTTTTGACAGGCTTCTTGATACTGATGCATCCTTTTCCCATCTTTGTTGGGTTATCATGTAGAGGCATATTAGGGATAGCATTTCATCAGTTGTCATATTTGTTTTGCCCTTGTTTTGCAGAGTCCTCTGTGGGAGTTGCTGGGCCGTCAGCAGCTGAGCGAGGTAAGAGGATTGCGGACTAGTTAGCGTGCCACCGAGAGATGTAGCTGGAATTTTTGGTCACCCGGTCTTCTTAGACAGTTTTTATTATTTCTTTTTGGGTCTGGCTTCTGCCAGCTGTTTGTATATTTGTGGTGAGCTGGGAGAGATATCTGTATTTATTTTCACTGTTGTACTTTATTTACTTCCAGCTTTTGTCTGAGATACAGTAGTTTTAGTTTAGCTCTGATTTTATGCTCTTTTATTATTATCTCTTATATCTGAGCAGGTTACCGACGCTTCGTGTACGCGAAAAATACCGCATGCACGATGTTACGGAATTTGAGTTGGCGTATTTCGTAGAAAGTGTTAAGTCTTGAAGATTGAAGATGAAAGAAGTTTGGATCATATACCTCAATCTCAAGAAAGAAGAATTCAAAAGGATCAGGTATGTTCAACTAAAGATTTTTGATGATCCGAATACTTCTTGTAGTGTAGAAATACTTGGAAGAATTTTTTATTGCATAAAAATCAAAAACTGGACATGGGACATGTTCAGGATCCGGATTAGACCTTCCAATCCGGATCCTGAAGGGTGTTCGTTCATACACTGTTCAATCCGGATCGCAGCATCCTTTGATCCGGATCCCGAACACTGGTTTTACCTTTTATTTGATCAATCCGGATCAGGCTTTTCAATCCGGATCCCGAATGTTGGTGTTTGGTGAAACTGTATGAACGATCCGGATCAGGCACTTCGATCCGGATCCCGAACCCCTGTTTCTCTGGAATTGTCTATCACGCTACGACGATCCGGATCACAGTAATTCCGATCCGGATCGCCGTCCTGAAAATTTCCAGAAACGGATGGTTTTTGATCCTTATCTTCTTCCAATGGTTTCTAACCTATATATAGACCCTATGATTCATTTTTAGGGGACGGGACTTAATAGAAAAAAATACGACCGAAAGAGAAAAATCCACATATAGAGAAGAAAGGAAATCAATAGAATTAATTCTATGGTTCTTCATCTATATTGATTAATTTGATTCTAGGTTTTCCAAACTCAGATCTTGAGTAGAATCAAATTAATGAATACTTAGATGGTATTTCCGATCTATTTCTAATCTAAGTATTCGGCGGATCATCACCACCCAAAAACAACGATTTACCCTGAATCGGCGCGTGGACTCGCGTGGCCTTGTGGATTCAAGGTGCAACCGCTCTCGTGGATTCAGAGCGAGGTACGTTCGTGGATTCGAAGCGTGCTACTGGGTGAAGACCGTGGATTCGGTTGGACGTCGTGGACTCGACGTTGGACGCTGTAGATTCGGCGTTGGGCGCAGATCGTGGATTCGAGACGCGTTGTGGAGCGAGCGGAGAAGATCTACTAGGAGCGTATGGTAAAAGGTTGAGTCGTCTGTGAGTACGTTATATCACCTTGTACGTGTGTTAATTCTAGTGGATTTCACCGTGTTATCGGTCCCGTGGTTTTTTACTTCGGTTTGGAGTTTTTCCACGTAAAAATCTTGCGTGTTCTTTTATATTTCCGCATTGGGTTTTATTGCGCAATGATTTTTTGAGTGTTTATTGTTTACACCTATTCACCCCCCTCTAGGTGTTTTTTCCCCTATTTAGATCCTTATTACATTCATAACCCAACACACGGCGGATCTGTAGACAGGCCCGAGTTCCGGTTTACACCCGGGGCGTGACAAGTCGCTTTAAGTCCAAGTTCATCCCCCAATCGATGCACCGACGCGTGATAAGCAGCACTTTCTAATGTTGGGCACCGCTTGCCGTTCCAGGTCAGTGATGGCATTTGTGCCCGAATCTCTCATTCCCTTTTTTTGAAATCTTTCCTTTTCCGACTCGAACACCTGAAAGTTGATCCCAAACTTTCGCTTCTCTCTTCGCTTGGCTGGAGTGCTCTGATGGTTGCCCTCAGCCAACGCCGATTTTGGATTGAAACGATAATCTTTTTGTTAGTTGCTCCTTTTGTCGGCTAATGCTTTACGTCGTGTGTTCGAGCTCATTTTTATTCGGGATGCGAATTTCTCTTTGGTAATTGTTGAGACTATAATTTTCGCCTCTTAAGGAAACAACATGTGGCGGATACCGTCGGCCGACAGACATCAGCCGACAAGAGAATGAGTCAAAAGAAGGATAATCACGTCATGATCAAGACCGGTCTTAGTCGTGTGAGAATGCGGCACGTGACATATGCTATCAGCTAAAAGCATCAGCCGATAGGAGAAGCAGCTGACGAGGAGGAGTATTGCCTCGTCCAATACTAACTTCGGCTGCCACCAGACCTCACCAGTCAAGCGACAAAGGAGGCGAGGGTTGAAGATAGCTTTTTGGTTGCTCGAGCCGAGAAGCAGGAAGGCTTCTTAAGGAAGGAGTGTGTCGTTTAGGCGCGAATCCCACAACTAACCCAAAAAGGCAATCAGCACCCAGTATTGGAAAGCGTCGAGAGTTACGCTCCGACGAAACAATCCGGTTGTGAGAGAATTACAGGATATTTTTCGAGAGGTGTTACCCAGGATGCCACCTGAGAGAGAGATTGAGTTCACCATTGATCTTGTTCCCGGCACTTTACCAATTGGCTATTGCAAAGTTTCGAAGGATGAGTTTGGAGGTTGTACCACCCGGCACAGTGGCTCGATTGTTTACCTTAGATATTAGACCGACCTTTTTGGAGCAACGGATGAGGGAGCATTATCCGGATCTATTCTTGATGGATATGAGTTAAGTTTCGGGGACGAAACTTCTTTAAAGGAGGGAGTGATGTAGTGCCCATAGTTTTTTCCTTTGTATCACTTTCGTTGTGTGTTATTTTACATATTTTTCGCTTTTATCGATTTTACCAGTTTTGGCTTTCATGTTGTAGATCTTGTTAAACAAAGAACGGCGGTGCGATCAGCTTAAAAATCTAATGAACGGATCTTCCAGTGCGATTTTTCAAAGTTAATGGGTAGAAAAGATTTTTAAAATACCCATTAATGCTTTATGATACTTTAAAATCCGTGCTGATGCATGAGAGGCATTTTGGTTAATTTGACACACAAATCGAGAAAGAAACGGTTGAAAAATGGTTAAAATGGTTAAAGCGGTTAGACTCTCTCTTATAAATATAAGGGGGATCGGGGATCGGATTATTTTACACATTAGAAAAAAAGAAACAAGAAAATCCTTGTTTTCTGTTTTTGAAAGAGAGCAATTCATCTTCTTGTTACGAGGATGCTTAGGTGGTTGACTGATGCTGGGTTGACCACCTCCAGAATTTGAGTGAGACTGCTTCTTCTCCTTGTTATGATCGGAGGCCTCATGTCAAGCGTGGGTAAGAGTAGCACCGCGCTCCACCAATGTGGCTTAGTCAACTACCTCTAGGAATGTCTTGAGGTTAGCTGACAGAACCAGTTGGAAAAGGTGTCACGCCCCGGAGGTCTCAAGATAAGCGGAAAACGTGTATTATTTTTTTTTTTGAAATCGAACAATCAGATGAGAATGACCTCGCCTACCGGTGCGCGACAAACCCGCCACACATACAAATTCACTCTGCAAACGGGCAGAGTCTCCTTTGTACATGCACGGCGTCTCGACTTCATTTACAGCAATAACATCACACGGCATTGATCACACAGTCACAATAACTAAGTACAACATGTAACACCATTCAACAGTATTAGGAAAAGCCTATGAGTTCGCAAACGGTGTCCACACGACACCCAAGTCTTTAAAACATCTAACATTCACACTTAGGCGGCTATACTATTTTGAAAGGATAAATTCCCCAGGGTTTTCAAAGTGGTGTCCACACGACACCCTATTTTGAAAAGCGTTTTCGAAATCCTTTCACGTTGTAAAACAACCGCATGAATAATATAAAACATAACCAAGACCAAACATTCAATTACATGTCCACATATCCAGCATGATCCACATATCCACACAAAATACTAAAAGGAAAAAGAGAGAGATAACCGAATAAGTGTTTTAACCAAAGAGGCCTCATACGGCCAAACCTAGAGTCCGCGATGCCTCACCACCGTCCCGCAATACTCACTTAGTTGGACCTGTCACGGAGTGGGTAAAGTCAGTGACAAATAAAGTAGATGCTTAAACAATAATAAACAAGAGTTTAGAACAAGTTACACCGCACCGGAACCTTCGCTATCCGACGCCCTGAAATTACATTAATCATGTTATTTGTTTTAGTTTCACACCGTCACGTCAGGGTAGGTCGACTGCCTCCCCACGGGACATTTGAAGCTCTAACCCCTTCACGATGCGTGGCGCGACACGTTTGGCCATCGTGAAGTGGTCCCCAATCAACACACGTGGGGCACACGGGTCATACAGACCACTTCTCCGGAAAAGTACACCATTGCGGGGGCCTATTCCGCCGGTGTATGTGCAGCATTCAAAAAGGGATACCGAAATCGGCGTGGATTAATTATTACAAAAAGCGAAGGGTTAAAACATTAGCACCTCTCATCTACTTTATTAACCGGTTAGCAACAAAACTTTAGTGATATATTGCACTCAATGCACTTACAGCACTTGATGCAAAAGAACCCACCTGGTTGAAGATATACGACCGCTCCCGTAACCCTCTCAAGCAATCGGAACTCCTCGCGGCTTACTAGAATATCCAAGAGTACAAATTAACACCTTACCCTAATCAGGTAAAATCAGTGGTCCCAACCACTGACACAATAGACCCACAAAAATCGAAATCATCGTGCCTAGGGGACCGCAACGTCGGTCAAAAACCCAACAAGTCGAAACCATCGAGTAAAACTGAAAACTAGATCAAACCGGTAACGCCAAGGACTAACAACAATCGGATCGCGACTATTTCGTCGCGAACTCCGTCGGAACTCAAAACCGCTAACGAAAAATCCAACAAAACCCAATCCTCAACCGGTAGCCCACTCGGGACGTCAATGGTTAAACCAAAAAGGCCCCGACGGCAAAAACGATGAGAATAGAGACCCGACGGCGCGCCCCCGACGATTTCGTCGAGGCGCGGAGTGTCGGCGAAAATTAGCACCTAACATAATAAAATAGTGACCAAGAAGATCCCAAGTGGCCATGCCAAGAAAACCGCGGAGATCGTGATCCCAACGGCGAAAACGGCGCCCAAAACGGTGGAAAAAAGGGCAAAAACGGAGCTACCGAACTTTGGGCTGTCGGGTGGTGCATAGGGGCAACCGTGGACCGGGTCTGCGCATCGGACGGCCGTGCGGCATGCGCCGGGTGCACGCAGGAGGCGTGCACCGCGCGTCTTGGGCCGGGCCGGTGCACGCGCGAGGCGTGCACCGGGTCTGCGCGTCAGGTGGCGATGCGGCATGCGCCGGGTGCACGCATGAGGCGTGCACCGCGCGCCTTGGGCCGGGCCGGTGCACGCGCGAGGCGTGCACCGGGTCTGCGTCTTCCGCGTCGCGGGCGTGCGCCGGGTGCATGCCCGGGCCGTGGACCGCCCTGTACGGACAAGCACAGTAAACCCTAATTTCGCGGTTTTCTTCGCCGTTTTCGCTCCCGTTTCGCGATTTCTTCTCCGTTTTCGCTCCCGTGCGACTCCGGCGAAGACCCCGCGGCGTTTAACAACGGCGGCGGCGGCCTCCCGTTAACCCACTATGTCCCAACGAAACATCCCCAAAAATTTCCGAAAAAATACACGATAATTCTAATGACTAAACCGACGATCGACGAACAACCAAAACGTCGATCGGAGGTCTGATAACAAGAAACCGATTAAAAACCACCAATTAAAATCTGATAAAAATCCTCGATCACACCCGATCAAGAACGAGAATAAAACATGGATCAAAACCCGACGAAAATCCGCGATCGATGTTCCGATTAAAACAACCTTACAAGAACACGGAAAACCCCCGATTAATTTAACAACCGAACGATGTTCACTAACCTTAATTTATCGGAATTAAAGAACCGATCTTGTTTCCTTTCGGCGTTGGAGACCCGGATCCGCTCCCCGTAGACGATGGCGTCTCGTTCTCCGATCTCCGCCACGTGAATCGGGGCGATTGGGTTCCGCCGCTTCCTCCTTCTTTTCTTCTTTTCTCCTCCGGTTAGGGTTTTCCTTTTTCTTTTCTCTCTTTTCCTCCCTCTTTTTTCGAACTAGGGTTTCGTTTGGTTTTCGGTACGCACGAAAGAGGAGGGTTTGAGGAGGCGGTATTTTAAATTAGGGTTTTCCTTCCGATAACCGGGATCACTTATATAATCCCCTCTTATTTACTTATTTTCCTTTTATTTCATACGTACGTAAAAGGGAAAAATCCACGAATATCCGGATATTTATCTCTTAACAATAAATATCTAATCCCACGAGATAAATCCCGCCTTTTTAAATCCTAGTCACCGATTAATTAATTTCCTAATTAATTAATCATAGGAAATACATTCCCAATTTAATTTCTCGTCACCGATTAATTAATTCCTTAATTAATTAATCACACGGAATATCCAAAATTCCTCAAAAAGCGTGCCGGATATTTTACACGAATTCCGATGCGCGCCTTAAGTCACCGCGATCTTAGAAACCCCATTCCGGGAGATCCGTACATCGGATTCCCTATCCGATCGCACCGTTGGTCTTCATTTTCTGAGCCCTTCGACAGAAAAATATCCGCACCACACACCGACCGACTTTCAAACATTAGATAATTTTATTCTACTTAAAGGGCGTAATTAATTAACATGTGAGTCACAATTACACGTGAAAGCCGAATCACTACAAAAGGTCACTCCTTAGGCCCTCAACGAAGATCCGAGCCTTGTGTTGCTCGTCCCGTATGACAAACGGAACACAGTTCGCCAACCGGACGAACTCTCGCTGGTACTCCATAACGGTGCGATTACCCTGTTTAATGTTCGTGAGGTCGTCCTCCAGCTGCTGTTTAACACTATCTGAGAAGAAAGCCCCAAAGAGCTTTTCTCATAACACTAGCCAAGACGGGTACAAGGTGTTGGCAGTGGGATCATGTCGCACCGTCTTCCACCATATAGGAGCGGTCCCTCTCTAGAAAATGAACTACTAGAGAGACACACTCACCCTCCTCTTGAGGTCTTCAAATAGTTTCTCCATTGTATCGACCTACTTTTTTACAACACAAGGGTCCGCTATTTCCCCCCCGAACACTGGTGGATTGTTTTTCCTAAATTTCACCATATTTGCCCTCACGCAGGCACGCTTCGCATTCATCGCAACCTCACTACACGCAGAAGTGGTGGAAGTGAAGAGGGAAGGTGTCATCACAGTTGCCCCTATAGTGTCCATGCTAGTAGCCTCTGGTGTAGGTCCAAGAACCACTGCTGAAGGAATGGCCTGGGGCACTATCATTTTCGGAGTATCCGCTACAGTCGCTTCAACGGTGACTACAGGAACATTTTCGCCATCTAGCACGGGAATACCCGTGATGACAGGCACCGCCTGAACTAGAGGAGGGATTTGGGTGGCAACCGCCAACGTAGCCGTCTACTGCGCTAATTGCTGAACGATGTTGGTCAAAGCCGTCATCTGATCAACCATTGCCTGCATTTGCTGCTTGAGTTGTTGATTCTCAATAGCCACCGCAGGTACGGTATCACTAGGTCACCCACCCTCGTCCTCACCACCATCAGTAGACGATCTAGTTCGGGCCATAATCTGTAGCACAAAACACGGGGTCAAACCAAGAAAACGACACCAACATAATAACCATGCTAAACCGAAAATTCATCCCAACCAACCTCGCACTCTCATGTGCCTAATACCTAGGTCATCCTATAGGTTAACCTAACCTGTGTTTCTGTATTAAGTGATGTTTGAAAATCCTGTTGAAAATCATAGTTGATATTCTTTTTCTCTACTACCAACTTAATCTGTCACCCCTTGGGAGCAATTTGAGAATAAAAAATATAGAAAAACCCTCAAATTTTGCAGAAGTTTTTTTCATATATATATATAAATCTCACTCTTGGAACGTGCAAAAACCCGCCATATATACAAGATTTCTTTGTGCAAATAGACAGAGTCTCCCTTATATATGAACGGCGTAAACACATTTACAACATACATATCAACCACATATAAAGTTTGCGAAATTACAAAAAACATTATTTTGAACAATTAAGATAGCATGAACTAAAACAGAAGACAAAATACCAAATATTGAAAATGGCGCACACCCAGTGCATTTATTTGAAAGCCAAATAAAACCAATACCGTTTAAGAATCTACATTCACACGATGCATTATTGAACCATTCAAAAATCATAAAACTATTTCCAATCATTCACTTAATTATCGACATATCCACATCACATCTAGTCCAATCAATAAATAGGGAAAAGGTAACTAACAACTAAACTGAAGTAAAGAAATAACCAAAACGAAAGCCTGATGACTCGTTAAGTCATGTCCTCACATAAGTCTGATTCCCCACCACCACTAGGTCCTGTAAAAATAGTGGAGTGAGAAACACGAAATGAATCATGTTTTCTAGTGGGTACAACGCGCCGACGGGGACAAGTCGTACTCACTGGATAACATGATGAATAAATAAGTTGAATAGTAATAATGAAGAACTAAATGAAAGTAAACCATGGTAGCAACATATAACAAAAAAGAACTGTAAATCATATACAGGGAACCGCTACTATAAATAGTCATTCAGTAAAATGAGTAATCATGCTGAACCGTAATAACCCAATCACAACAGCCGTGTTGGTCCGCAGACCTCAGGCACTGCCACAAACCTGCTCGATATAACGGTGCAAGCAAAACCCCATCCACTCTAACTGCAGCACTGCAATAGCCACAAGGGGTCCCTTATGCAAAAACACCGCGTAGGGATCACGGGTCAAGTACGACCACCTTTTTTGGAAAAGTACACTAATACAGTGGCCAAATCACAAGTGTGCGTGAAATGCGCCAAGAGCATGACGATCAAAGATAGATCATAATCAATCACGACGATCAGTCGCATAGTAGTAAGCAAGTAAAACCGACTCAAAGGTCAAGTAGAATGTCAAGAAAAGTGACTATACATCTAAATCACCTGGATGTCCAATAATGTCTCTATGTTCAAGTATCCGTGAAGTAATTGTTAACTACTGTAAAAGTTAATTATTCTGTTTACACTAAGTCCAAGAATTAGCTAAGCAACACCATAACAGTGTATCTTGAACATCTACAATAATGGAAGTATAAGCAAATGCCAACCGAGGAGATTTCACAATAACCGTGAAGAAAGAAAAATAATAATACTTGACATAATTTAGATAACAATAATAAGAAGAAGAGAATGATTGAATTAACTAGATCGACAACATTCTCGACTTTGGATTGGAGTACCCACCTTAACCGGTAATCTCGATCGTTAACACACCTGATGGATCACCCGAACCTAGACAAGATCCACCAACAATAATTAACACCCAACAATAATGACCGGCGAATTAGTGATCCCAATCACTAAGCCAAAGATCTAAACTATTCCAATTTGCCGAAACGATTTCTCGATTCCCGAACCGTCGCACCCAATAAATTCTTTGATCAAAATGAGACCCAAACGACTTTGCCATCATCTCGAACAAGAATAATCAGTCCAAAGGTCCCACCTGTGACGTTCACGCTGTCCGGGTGTTCCCACACGTGCAATTTGCACAAAAAATTTCACTGTTATCCTTTAATTATGATAACTAAATGCCTAAGCGAAAATCGGGCCAATACCTTTGATCCCGCAACTCGAAATCAATCCAACGATGATGTTGGATAGCACGTGATGTCCCGGACATCGTGCCCGCCGTTCTGAGTTTGTTCAATGTCTAAAACGCACACCCGGATCAACCGAAGCCACAAATAAAGAACACGTGTGTAAATTTCAGCATATGCTGCTTCGATTTATGGTAAAATAAGCATAAGGAAGGTTCCAAGATCACTATGCTCGCTTATCGGAAGATCAATGTTTGTCGGAGTTGCCGAAATGCAAAAACGACGCACCGCAGTCCGCTAAATCCAAAAACCAGACAACAATAGGTCACCAGAATAATCCGATGTCAAACCGCATTCAAACCCTGGGCTGACTAGGGTTTGGACCAGGCTGCAAGCAACCAAAGGAAAAGAAAGAGTCGATTTTATGAGGAACAAACCCTAACACCAGATCCGAGCGCGCATAAAGAGAAACTGGGCGCTCGGTTGCAAGGGAGGAAGCGGCGCAGCTGGTAAGCGGGCCTCACATGCGCGCATCCCAAGCCGGCTCGGTTGGTCCAGGCACAGCGCACGGTTGCTCGCAAAGAAGTGGGCATCCGGTTCCTTTGGTGGGCACCCGAAACACAGGGAGAGGAGCCGAGGGACTTCTTGACCTAGGGCAAGCCCGCGTAGCAAGATGGGGCGGTGGTGACTCCACGAGCGCGCAGCGCGTGCGTGGAGTTCCCGGCGCACGAATGGCACGGGGTTGGGTGCGCCCGAATTCAAGGGAGGAGGGCCCGATAGCTTGGTTGTCTTCCTCGGATTCGACGACGACGATGGGGGTGTACAGACGAGGAAGAAGGGAGGGGGCTACGGCTTAGGGGAAATTTCTTGAGTTATGAATTAGTTTTAGGAACCCTAATCCAATCTTCCACCACATATAAACATTCGTTTAATTATGGTTAAGTCCCTTAAATGTAAATGTTGTATTTAAGTTCCCAAAAATTTGAATTTTAGACCCAAATCCCTCGTATTGTGTGTAGAATATTAATTCACACTCTCACGACTAATTTCACACACTCATGCGCGTAAATTGCCGCGACAGTTTCCGAATTTATGAAAATCCAACTTTTCTCGACTTACTCGCCAAAAATGCTTTTCCGGATGATCGAGGTGTCAGATTTGAGATTCGATTCGACTACTACCTCCAGCACTGATTTATCATAAAACTGGTGAATAAATTTTTGAGAATTAAATCTCTAATATACAAAAATTGCTACCCTCTTTAAATTCCAAAATTCATTCAAATTTTTGAATTTACATATTTAAAATTTGAAATTTAAAGCACTGTTATTACAGCAAGTGTAGCGTTCAAATCTCTATCTCCGTATCCGACAAGAGGTGGGTTCCTAAGTTGCTCGTCGTTGGTGTGCATATGGCGAGTCGGATGCACCATCTTAACAAAGAGAAGATCGTAAGGCATATAAATACATGATATTAATGAAAAAATATAAAACAAAAGACGAAACAAAGTCAAACATCTACCCATCCTCACACATCCTAATAACCACTCACAGTTCTACACCTTAATAGTCCTAGAAATCTTAAACCTATGGCTCTGATACCACAATTTCTATCACGCCCCAAACGTGAAGCGTAATAGACACCACATACTTGCTAGATAAGCAAATGATGATCATAAGGAATACTATTGAATTCGAAGAATTAGAAATATAAGGTTGTCACGATCCGAGACCGCCAATTTGGACAGTTCGGGCACGCCAACAGACCCGCTAGTTGGGCATGACCTCTTTATACCCAAAAGGAACGGTCACAACTATCTCAATGAAGCAATCAATCAATGAGGAATAATATCAGAGTAATAAAATTCACTACTAACTAAAACTTTCATTCATTAAACAATAATTTTAAACTGTGAATGAAAGCATAACACGAGTGAACCACAATATACAATTTATTACATTTTCTCTCTCAACTTGAAATTTAAACAATATTACAATTTACATCTTTTTCCTCACAATACATAGTTCACTTAAAAATAAAAAGGGTAACATGTGCTAGACCCTCTAGGTATCTATGGTGCTAGGTCCTTGTCCCTGTCACATACCTCGTCGGTTGTACTTAAACCTGAAAAAATGGTCACCCAAGGGTGTGAGAACTACTTAAAGTTCCCAGTGGGTTCAACCACCGAGAAGGAATGTTCTATACCGCTTGGTCCAATAGAAGCAAGATAGCAAGATAATATCTGATAATAAACTACAAATACTAACTAACATGCTTATACATATGTAATATCTCTACACTAACTGGATATGCTCAATGTCTCATTGCTACCATGGCCTGCCATACTAGACTACTATCCATAAGCTCGGCCACTATGCCGCTACATAAGGGTTTCACTAACTCGGCCACCTTGGCCGTACTACATTTTCATTATTCATTCATATTTCTATGCTTCAATTCAAGTTGCTTATTCTTTTCCTTTCACTTTCACTTTGCTTTGCCTCTTTCTTTTTCACTTTTACTTTTCCTTTTTCCTTTCACTTTTGTCTTGAATGAGTTTAAAGCACCTTGGTACTCATTCACCCGGGAGTACGAAATATGCTTGGCTACCTCTCGTTAGCATCTTTTCCTCGAATGAGTTTAAAGCACCTTGGCACTCATTCACCCGACGAAATTTGCTCGGCTACCTCCCGTTAGCGCCTTTGCCTCGAATGAGTTTAAAGCATCTTGGCACTCTTTCACTCGGGAGTACGAAATATGCTTGGCTACCTCTCGTTAGCGCCTTTGCTGTAGTAGTCCAGGTCCCCATGCAGTTTTTTTCGTGAATCCACAGTGTGAAACACCTATTATTGGTGTGTCTGGCCCACAGTGCATCAAAGGGATGCCACAGATAGACCCAGAGAGGTATCTAGAGCTGGATTGGCCTTCGGCTGCTTTTGCCAAATTTTAGAGAGGGTTTTCGGCCAAACAGAGGTTGGATTTAGATTCAGCACGGAAAAATGGTTGAAAACGACTATTTGCTTGTTTATTTCTGAGTCCGAATGCCCAAAAACAGACTCCCGGAAGTTTTCAGCGAATTTTGGTGCAGGGGGGGGGAACCCGTGGACCGCCGGGGGGACACGTGGCGGCCTGTCATTGGCCAGTTCACAGCGCGCGGTCCACAGAGAGGAGCGGGCTGGCGCATGGACCCGGTGCAGACACATGGCATCTCCGGATTGGGCGGGCGCAAGCACGGGGACCACGGAAACCCCGCTCAGGTGCATGGACCCGGCGCGGGGGACACGTGGCGGCCTATTGTTGGCTGGCGCGCGATGCACGGTCCAGGGAAACCCCGCGCGGGTGCATAGACCCGGCGCGGGGACATGTGGCAGCGCATGATTGGCGGGCTCACGGTGCAAGGCGCACGGAGTCTCGCGAGGCCGCCTCGGGATGCGTGCGGGCAGGTGGCGCGGCAGGCAGGCAGGTGCGCGGTATGGCGCGGTCTGGCGGGGGGGGGCACGTGTCGCCCGCTGATTCGCGGGCGCCACCCACCAGGTTGACCATTGGCTGGGACACGTGGCGGCTTCCTGCTGGGCTTGCACTGCTGTCCCGTGTTCTGGGACACATGTCAAGCCCAGGTCCGGCCACGTGGCTGCATCCTACTGGGCTTGCACGGCTGTCTCGTTTTCGGGACACGTGTCAAGCCCAGGACGATTCAGGCGCTGGCAGGGATCCGGTGTGCGGAGTGGGCCGGGCTATTGGGTTGCACTGTGCGTGCTCGAAGCCCACTTCAGGCGCCCGAAACCGGGGACAAATTCGGTATTTCCGAATTTGTCTGTTTGGGCCTATAAATAGGGCCCGAAATCTAGTTTTTTGCTTTTTTTACCTCTTTGAGCCTTCTTCTCACAGAGCCCATTTTAAGAAACTTGCTCCATTTTCGGTACTGCACCCACTGGAGGAGTTTTGGGATTTTTGGTGGCACGCACTTCGAGGTTTGTAGTATTTCGGCACCGCGCGACATTCCTTCACCGGTGACTCCCTTCGTCGCGTTTCGGTGCGCAGACTCCCCTGGCCTACTCCGACCATCGTTTTCGACGATTCTTGCGCCGGTGTGTTCCTGAGAGGAAGGGCTTCGTTTTTTGTGTTGGTCGTTTCATCGTATTCCATACTTTTGGCATGGTTTCTGAGGCACTTTTGACCCCTCTTTTTGCTGTGTAGTTTTTGGATAGCACCGGAGTATTACGTGGATATCTTCGTGCTCGGACATCGGATTGAGGCGTGCCAATACTAGTTTTGCATCTACACATCGCAAGGAACATCCTCCAATTTTTGTTGGATTTTTTTGAGATTTTTTCCGAAGGTAAAAATTCCATTTTTTCTGGGTGTTACTATACAGATTTTTGGTCCCTGGAATTTCGAGAGTGCCACCTTGTCTATTTTGTAATTTGGCCTACGGGACTCGGTTTGGGACGTGCAGGTACTTGTTTTGATCGGCTCGACGCAGGGTTCGCAGCGGTGATTTTTCGGGAATTTTTGGTCTCCATCTCGCAGGTGAAAACAGAGCATCTTTGGGACTTTTTTTTTGGGGACAACGGTTAACTTGGAATATTATGTTTAATTTGGGCACCTTTGTGATCATGTTTGCAGTTATCGCGACGGGTGATCTTCTTATTGGGCGAGTGTGCAGTTTGGACTTGAATTTAGCGATCGAGGTGGGTATTGTTGTGAACTGCTTACTTTTGACTACCCACTAGGCATATTGGAGCAGCTCCTATGTTAAAAGGCTAAATGCACCTTATGGATGATAATTGCATGCTTGATTGAGATTAAAAAGAATATTGTTAGAACTTGCTCTAATAGGGGGTTTTTAGTTGTAAAGTGGTAATATCATGTTAAAAGATAAGGCTAATTAATAACTTGTGAGCATGGGGCATGTGGTATAGGCAGGCATAGGCTACCTTGTAATTAATATTCTTATACAATTATCAGCATGCTCTAACAATGTAAGAATATCGACACTTGTTTTATTTTATATCATCTTGGGACATTTGCATGCTTGTATGGTCATCTAGATAGGCCACCTTTTTCTGCTACACTATTATGCTGGAATTGACTTAGGAGAAACCTTTTTATTATTCTTTTCTCCTTTCATTTGATGCTCAGGGTATTTGTAGCTCGTGCGCGAGCAGGGGGTTCGGAATTGTGTAGTCAGGTTCTTGGATTTGGGACAGGCAGGGCCTGACGGCAGGGTATTGCGACAACCACGAATTTTGGGCGGTCAACCGGGCTGTTACTATTGCATCAGATTGGGGGATAGGGATCGGCCTTCCTTTGGTGGATGGTTTTTTCCACTTGATTAGAGTCATGATCCAGTCCTGCTACATCAGGTTATTTATGGCTACTTACTTACTCGTGTGGGTCGCTCCCCTCGAGTGCCACTCCGGAGTGTGCGTCAGATAGGCTTGAGTCTTTGAGACTCCTTTGCATCGGTGTTATGCGTAGGCAGGCATACCTGATGCGGCAGGCAGAGCAGGCAGTACCAGTGTTGACTGGTGTTTGGATTGGGTTTATTCAGACAGGCATTTATTTTCTGGTGCATACTTTTAGCTTTCCTTATTAGCTCGGCATTTTAGAGGCATACTAGTGGTAGCTTTACATCAGTAGTTATATTCATAGCATACCACCTTTATTTTCTTTTTGCCTCTGGTAGACCTAGTGGGCATATCAGAGTATGAGGCTTAACCCACTAGGGGAGGCTACTGATTTTATAGTAGTTCTCACCCCCATTGTATTTTTCCCTTTTTTTCCCTGTGTTTTGCAGAGTCCTCTGCAGGAGTTGCTGGACCTTCCTCGGCGGATCGAGGTAAGAGGATAGCATACTAGATAGCCGTCTACCCTGTTCCCAAGCATAGCAGTTTCGGTTGTATACCCTATACACTCAGACAGTTGTATTTTCTCTTTTTTTTTTTGGTCTGGCTTCGCCCAGCTAGTTGTATAATTTGGTGAGCTGGGAGAGACATTTGTATTATTTTGTGAGAGATGTTGTATTTTTATTTGTAGCTTTAGTCTGAGATGTATTAGTTTTAGTTCAGCTCTGTTTTATGCTCCTTTATATTATCTCTTATATTTGAGCAGGTTACCAGCACTTCGTGTACACGGAAAATATCGTGTGCACGGTGGATCTGTGGACGGGCCCGGGTTCTGGTTTACACCCAGGGCGTGACAGATTAGGTTGGTATTAGAGCTTAGGGATAGATCAGTTGGGACTTAGGAAATCCTATGCTTTGGTTGACCCTAGGAAGGCAGGGCGTTAGTGACGCGATATTTTGCGAAAGTCAGTGATTTATTTATTTGACTCTTCCAGTGAGTGAAGAGAGATTGGCTTATCCTATTTTTGGTGAACTATTATGTTGGCTGCAGACGACATAAAGTTACAGAAATAGGGGGATGTCTTGACTTTCGCTAGATTGGGTCGAGTGTGGTTTTGTTTACTGATCTGTGGTTTCTTGTGGCAGGATGCCTCTTAGACGGCAGATCCCTACCCGGGGTACCTCTATACCCACGGAGGAGCCGGAGCAGTCCCGGCCTTCTGAGATCAGCGAGTTGAGGGCCATGGTGGCCCAGTTGGCGGAAAGTCACCGCCGGCAGGAGCAGAGGATAGAGCAGTTACTCGCCCACAGAGAGGCTCCTTCCCCCTACTACTTTTGAGGCCCCCGCACCGCCAGTTATACCACCGGTACCGACGGCACCATCTTCGAGCAGTGGGGCACAGGGAGCGATTCGGCCGTTGACCCCGGCAGAGGAGCAGGAGATCGCCGACAAGCTTACTCAGTTTTGTCAGCGAGGACCGCCAAGATTTTCAGGGCGGAATACTCAGCCCTGGGAGATTAGAGCTTGGCTAGCAGCAATGGAGAAGTTATTCCCGGACTTTTTCATCGATCAGAGGTATCGAGTGCACATGGCAGTGCATTGTTTGGATGGAGATGCAGACGTCTGGTGCCGTCGGGTGGAGCCCTTGGAGTTCCAGATCACTCGGCAGTTACCTTGGTCGGAGTTCAAGCAGATGATCTTGGATACTTACTTTTCTTCGAGCGTGAAGAAGAAGCTGGAGGATGATCTGAAAAACCTGCAGCAAGGCGACCGACCCGTACTGGCTTACTTTCAGGAGTTTACGCAGTTGCTCAACTGCATACTTTTTGTCACCCGAGATAGACCTCACCAGGTGGAGCTTTTCGAGACAGGTCTTCGCCCGGAGATTTACACTTTGGTGCATGCCCAGCGGCTGCAGACTCTTGAGGAGGCTGCGGAGCACGCTCAGTGGGTTGAGAGGGGAGACCACGTAGTTGCCAGACGTGGTGGTATGGTCGCTCAGAGCTCGGATAGGAAGCGCCCAGCACAGGACGATGGGGGACAGGCCAGTTCTTGGAGGCCCCGCCCCGACCGCTACCGCCTCATTTCTCGTGCCGTGGGCGTTCGGAGCGGCGAGGGCCTGGTGGATCCCAGAGGTGTCACGCCCCGGGGTCGAAACTGCGACCCGGCTCGCCAACAGATCCGCCACCTATGCCAAACTCCGCATAGGCGAAGCGTCCTACCTGCACGAAAAGTACTACAGCTAACAGATATCAGAGCAATAAATGAAAATCTGCTGTAAAACTAAAATCAATTACTGTACAACTGGAAATAATACAACAATGTCCATCTCCCAAAAATGATAACCATACAATATCCTCATATACAAAATCAGAACTCAACAGGGAGGTATCTCCAATAAATACATCAGTGTACAGGCTCTCAATACATATCATGACCTCACTACATGTGTCTCTCAAAAGAGGAAAATAAATAGCTAATCTACTGAAGCTCTCCTCTGAAGGGGTACCGCTACTCTCCAACGACGGGTAGGGATCTAGCACGCGACTCCCTCGCCTCGATCAACAACCGCAGAATCAGCAACACCCGCTAAGACTCTGTAAAACACAGGAGGGAAAAGAAAGGGAGGGGGAAAACCCCCAACGGGTGTGAGAACTACACCTAAAAAGGGAGTCCTCAGTGGGTACCGCCACCAGGCCCGACGATCTGCCCACTAAGTCCGCTAGAGGCATAAGATAACCAAAGCAGTAAAGACTGAAATAGAAAAGCTGGAGACTCTCAACAGCTACCATGCCTCTATCTAAATGCTCAAAAGGGGAGAAACAAAGAATGGTATGCAACCACTAGCACCTGAAGTGCACAATCGACCCAATCGAGCTGACTGCCACATCTGGTCCAGTCAAACCTGCGCCCACCTACAACCACCTCCCGTTGACGGGCAGGAATTATGTAGGGCGTCCAAACGGACTAACTCACTATCGAGTAGTGGCTCATGCAGGCTATAGTCAAAATCCACGCTCTCTCTCTCAAAACGGATAGCCTCAAGATCACCAAACCTCTCGCACCACGGTTGACTAACTCACAACAACCTCGGAACCACCGTCAATCCCCAAACGGTTCCCAACAACACTAGCACTGGTCTAAACACAGCTACTAGACTCCACTTGGACCCCCTGACACGAGTGCAACAATAAAGTAAATGCCTGTAATAACCCTAATCTAGTGCCACCAGTAAAACTGGTACTACCTGCTGTGCCTGCCAAATCGGGAATGCTGGCCAATGCATAACACCGATAGGGAATAGGAGTCTCGAGGACTCAAAGCCTGTCTGTAACACACTCCGGAGTGGGACCCGAGGGGAGCGACCCACACGAGTAAAGTAATTCAGTGATAAGTATAATAAGTAGTATAAATCAGCAGGACTGGATCATGACTCTAATCAAAGTGGGAAAGCTCAACCACTAAAGGAAGCCTCGGTCCTCAATCAGATACAAAAGTACTCAAATAGTGGGAATCTCCGTCCACTAGAGAAAATTGATACCCAATCTGACGCAAAAGTAAACATCCGGTCAACCGCCCAATATCTGCGGTTGCCGCAATACCCTACCATCTATAACCAAGTCCTATAGCCGACCTCCGGTCAACCGCACAATATCCGCGTCACCGCAAAACCCTGCCCAACCGCAATCCAGCACAACCCGTCCCTGACACCAATGTCCCGGCTACACTACCCCAGACCCCTGCTCGCACCTGAGCAACACAGACCGCCTGACTAACAAAGAATGAGAAAATGATAACATGGTTCCTCCTAAGTCAAGTTCCAATAAGTAGTGTAGCAATAAAAGGTGGCCTAACTATATGTCCGTACAAGCATGCATTTGTTCTCAAGAAGAATATAAGAAAGTAAACCACATGCCGAAATCATCAATGCCTACACCTGTCCATAATCCTCGATCATAATAACTCCTCAGAATAAAAATCCGCACATGGCTATATAATCCTACCCCGTCGCATAAACCAACCATATAAAAGGCTATGTGCTAACATGGCATGTTACATAATCACATAGGGTAACATTATCCTAGGTAAGCTTACACTAATCATCAACATAGATGTCCGGATCATGCAAGTCCTCAGTATACATCATAAATACTATTCTTGCAATCATTTATACAATTATCATTATCAAGCTTACCTACCATTCAAACTCGAACCATGTATCCTAAACATGCATGCATCCAAACATACAGAATTAGAGAACCGTCCACCGGTTCTGGAAATAAAGCACCTACCTGAAACGCTTTCCGCAGGCAAAGCTGAAGTCGGTGAAGAGCGTGGCCGCTTGCTAACATAATCTGCTGAACCCGCATCCTCGGTACATATCGCGCAAGTCTCAGCTCCAAACAACATCATCCCAACATGCAACACCACAACAAACAACAAACAACACAACTCACTAATCAATACCCCAAAACATACACTTGATGTTTTTCCAAAACAGCACAAAGATAGGCAATTCTCACCTCTAGCAGTGCTCCAAAAATTCCAGAAAATTCACGGTTACGATCCTCGAGACGAGTAGCCCCAAAACGAGTACTCATACGCCCCGTTCCGACACCTGTAGACCAAGATACCAATTAAATAATGCGGGGCGCCGGTAATCCACAAAACTGCGAAATCTGCGGGATACAACCCCAAAGAAGCTTAAATCCCACCTTTGTAGAGTCCACAGAAAAATCCAATAAAAATACTGCCGCGAGCGTCGCGTCGAGCCCTTCGAAATGAGTATCTGCACGTCCCAATCCGAGTCTTGTACATCAAGATAAAAATCCGACAAAGTGACCCTCTCAAAAGAATCCTGTACAAAAACTGTAGCACATAGCTCTGGAAAAAGGGGGTTTTCCCCTTCGGAAAAAACTCAGAAAAGTCCAGAAAAATTCGAGGACGTTCCTTGCGATGTGTAGATGCAAAAAGTGTATAGGCACGTCTCCATCCGATGTCCGAGCGCGGAGATAGAAAATAGACAAGCCTCCGCTATCCAAAATCTCACTACAGGAAAAGGGGTCATAGAAACACCTCGGGAATAGTGCCGAAAACTCAAAACGAGGAGAAGTGAACAACACAAAAAACGAAGCCTTACCTCTCGTGAACGCGCTGCTGTGATAATCGGCTCAAAATTCCATCGGGGTGATCCGGTATGCCTCGCGGACTGAAGAGCGACAGTAATAGCCAAAAATCCAAAGTGCGTCGCTGTGCGGCGCGTCGCAGATAATGCCGACGCCGGAGTCTCCAAAAATGCCCAAAAATCATCGAAGGGTTGAGGGTACAGTGTAGAAGACCTCTGTAGAAGGAGCTCTCGGAAATGCCAAAAACCCGCACCCAAAGGCCCTCAAAATCTATTTATAGGCTGAAATTCGAGTCCAAAAATACACTTTGGGGTACATTTTCGGGCGCCCGAAATATTTCGGGCTCAAACAGTAGCTCAGATCCGGCCGTCCATTGCGCGTCCGAAATGCTGTGATGATGCCATGTCATCACAGAACAGGGAACAGCCGAAGAGTCCACTCGCCGCGCGACACGTGGCCCACTCGCCAGCCGACACATGGCGCACCCAAAGCGCGGGAAACCGCGCGTCAGCGCGCCTGCGCCCGCATCCTGCGCCCCTGCCAGGCACGCAGCCCGAGGCAGGCCCCGCCTGCTCCATGGACCGCGCGCATGTGGACCGGCCAACCAGTGGCCGCCACGTGTCCACCCCCGGTCCACCGTACACCTGCTCATTTTCCCCGTGGACCGCACCCACAACACCAACAAGTCACAAGCTGCCACGTGTCCTGCCCTCCGGTGCACGCCGGCCCGTGGACCGCGCACCTGCCCGCGCGCCCGCGCACCTGCCTGCGCACTGCGCACTGCCCGCCGCCGCGCCTGCGTCCGCGCCGCCGCCGGCGCCGCCCACAGTGCCGGAATAGTACCTCTGCCTCGAAATCCATGCCGGGTCATCTGGGCTCCGAAAAATACAAGTAGTCCATTTTATCGTTTTCGCGCGCTGAATCCAAATCCGCTATCCATTTTGCCAAATTCCAACTCTAAAAATTATCGAAGGCATCCGGGAAGGTGTTCTTTTGTCCAAACTTTACGCTGAGCCCAATTTTAATATCCGTTTCGCGCGAAACCACTTCTAAAGATCCGAAGGGGTCAACCAATCACCCACGTGGTCCATTTAAGCCCAAAGTCCACCACTTGTGTCCAAATTGTGCGCAAACATCACCAACACGCCACGTAAGCCTCCAGAAGCTGCTGGTCATACTGTAGAAGCCCTGCAGAGATTCAGGTCACCACAAGAGGCCCCCACAGCACCAGCAGCAGCAGCAGCAGAGATCACAGTCACGGCAGCAGAGGTCTCAGTGGCAGAGATAGCAGCAGCAGCATGCGAGGTAGCCCCAGTCTATAGTGTCACGCCCCGAGACCGTCAATTTGAACAGTTTGGGCGCGCCAACAGACCCGCCAATCGGGCATGACCTTTCAAGACCCGAAAGGAACGGTTCAATCCAACAATATCATTTCAATATAGCGGAAGAGTAAGCAATCAGAGTAGAGAACTATAAATTTAAACTTTCAATCATTCAACAACTAGTTAGAAGAACTGAAAGTACAAAACTTGAGCGAAGACATACACTTTTGTTTAATATTACAACTCTCTTTTAGCATGACTACAATACCAAAATACATACATATTTTTTTTTCTTTCTTTCCAACTTGAAACTTAAACATTTAGAATTTTACATTGTTCCTCACATACAAGATTCGCTCAAGAAAATGAAACTCCAAAATGGTGGTGGCGACTCTAGACTGCTAGGTCGCTACTCTGCTGGGCGCTTGCCCTTGTCGCGTGTCTCGCCCGATGTACCTGGACCTGTGGGGAAGTCACCCAAAGGGTGTGAGAACTACAACCAAGTTCCCAGTGGGTTCAACCACCGAGAGAAAATGCCCTGCACCGCTTAGTCTAATGGAAGCAATATAATAGAGAATGAAATACAGTAAATAAAAGCTGTAAATCTTAGCTAGCATGCTTAATACTTTTACCTTTGCCATGACATTGCTCTATGTCGCTATAGGATGCCAAACTAACCAACCTGTCCCTTGCCAAATTACTTTCATTAACTTTCTTGTGTTTCAATTCAAGTTGCTAAACCCTCGGAGAAGCTTGCCCAACGGGCCCTAGCCCGGCAGACATGCTGCCATAAGACAAGTCCTCTAAGGTTGCCGATAACACCCGCAAGTGTTACCCCGCCCTACGGGGAAACGTCCCGAACGGGTCTCTACCCGGGAGAGGGACACTGCCTGCTACTCCAACATGGGCCACGTTTCACCCCGTAGGTACGCTCGTTTTATTATTTCTTTTATTGCTTTGCATTTAGCCTCTTTGCTCTTTTAAGCCTTTGCCTTTCTTTTACTCTTTAGCACTTAGCTTCCATCTCAATCGAGCTTATAGCTCACATTGCCTCTTAGCCCTTTTTCCTTCTTTGCAATTAAGCTTTTAGCTTGTCTTTTTAATATACTCATGCATTTACCCTAGGTCCATGCCTTAAGATACATGAGTCCCTTAGACTCAATTCTTGACTTTCATTATGCTCAAGTTGAAGTTAAAGTGTAGGTATATTAACCCAACTCTCTATGACAACTCTAGGGATTTCAAATACTTTGGACTCTAACCTCAACTAAACTATGCTTTCTTTAGAGACATGACTCTAAATTATGCCCTAATTCCATCACACACTTATTTGACTCGAACAAACATGCCACTCGTGAAGTCCTATAGTGAATGCCACACATTAGAGCCTAATCTAAGTTTTCTCCTAAGTCAAGATTTCCATAAACCACAACCACTTCTACATAAGCATGAAAATACTATCCTAGCCACTCTATTAACATGCTTCTAAGAAAAGCAAAAGATAAGGGGAGAGGTCACCCTCGCTCGATAGAATCCCCCACCTCGATGTGTTCTATCGGTCCTTGAAGGAGACAAGTTCCACTCTTCCGGTCTCAAACTTTTCCCTAAATTGTAAGGAGAGAAAATCATGAACAATTGATTCTCATGAATCTCTAAATCCATAAACATTTCAAACTAGAATACCCTCTTTTTGATAACTTAAAGGAAAAATTCCCATTTAGTCATTTTCCCCATCAAAAGGCTACTTTTTGATTGGTTTACAAAAATGGGAGAAGAATGATCATCCCATGGCCTATCGCCAAAAAGAAACTTGCTCAACTCAATCCGGGGTCAAAAAGCCCCCCAAATTTTGAGAAAAGCTCAATTTGAGCTATTCCCTCCCAATTCGTCAATTTTGCACTTGGTAAGTCAAAAATCGAAATTTTTATATTGCAAAGAAGCATAAGGTCTCAAATTTTTGAGGGAAACTCAATTTGAGCAAATTCCCCACTCAAATTCCTCGATTTTGCAATTTTTTGCAAGCATTGCGAGATTCGGAAATTTCGCATTCGGAGAAAAGAAAAGAAAAGAAGAATTCCTTTTTCTTCTTCTCTTTTCTTTTCTTTTCTTTTCTTCTTCTCTTTCTTTCTCTTTTTTTTTGTAAACCTCCCTGCTGCTGGGCAGCAGCTACAAGCTGCTGCCCAAGCAGCAGAACCAGCAGCTGCTGCTGCTGCTGTAGCAGCAGCAGCTGCTGCAGCATCAGCAGCTGCGCAAGGCAGCCTGCAGCTGCCTTGCGCAGCAGCCCTGCTGCCCAGCTGCTGCTGCTTAGCAGCAGCAGCAGCTGAGCAGCAGCTCAGGCTGCTGTTTCCCCCACCTCCCCTCATTATATATATATACATATATATATATATATATATATATATATATATATATATATATATATATATATATATATATATATATATATATATATATATATACATATATAAACACACACAACACCTCTATATATATATATATATATATTCTGATCTTCTTCCTCTCTCTATATATATTATTTTTTTTTTTTCTTGATTTCCCCCAAAATCTGCTGCTGGGCAGCAGCTTCAAGCTGCTGCCCAAGCAGCAGAATCAGCAGCTGCTGCTGCTGCTGGTAGCAGCAGCTGCTGCTGCAGCACCAGCAGCTGCGCAAGGCAGCTTGCAGCTGCCTTGCGCAGCAGCCTTGCTGCCGAGAGAGAGAGAGAGAGAGAGGAGAGAGAGAGAGAGAGAGAGAGAGAAAGAGAGAGAGAGGAGAAAATTACCTTTTCTTCTTTCTTCTTCTTCTTCTTCTTCTTCTCTTCTTCTTCTTCTTTTTCTTCTTCTTTCTTCCTTTCGTTTCCTGCTCAACAGATGGAGGAGGAGAGGGAGTGCGTGAGAGGGGGAGAGGGATAGAGAGGAGGTCATTTATGCTTCTGCAGAGGGTGGTTGGGAAAAAGAAAGGGATTTACTAAAATGCCCCTAAATTTCGAAATTATCCCAAAACTGCCCCATTTCCTGCAGTTTTTCCCCTGCAGCGAGCTTTATCGGTTAGCCCTCTTTCACCTCGTTTTCCCGTCAACTGAGAAATCCAAATCGAAATTTTTCTTCGCCCCTTTAATCTACAAATTTTTCTTAAACTTCCCACGATTTTGTTTAAACTTTTGGACTATTCTAAGCCCTCGAAAGAGAGCTCCGAAAATGCTTCGCGATTGACTTGGGCTGTCAAAACTGCAGTTTCAGCAATCACGAAGCATTTTTCTTCGCTTCGTTCTCCGATTTTTTCTTAATAACATACCTAGGTTTTTCGCCCCTTTTAATAAGAAAACTTTTTGAGACACCCCACGATTTCTTTTAAAATTTTGGGGCACTCGAAGCCCTCGAAACAGGGCTCCGAAAACGCTTCGCGATTAATCTGCACTGTCAAAACTGCAGTTTTCAGAATTCTCGAAGCATTTTTCTTCGCTTCGTTCTCCGATTTTTTCTTAATAACATACCTAGGTTTTTCGCCCCTTTTAATAAGAAAACTTTTGTGAGACACCCCACGATTTCTTTTAAAATTTTGGGGCACTCGAAGCCCTCGAAACAGGGCTCCGAAAACGCTTCGCGATTAAGAATTTCAGAAATTCCAGATTTGGCTAAGTCCTCGGGTTCAAGTCACTTTTCGACCCGATGCCCTTCGCGTCAGCCCGAAACGCACCGAACTCGACTGTAATCATGTTTAAAACACGTTACAAGTCCTCTCGCCGAATTTTGCCATTTTGCGAACTCGGCGAACACGAGTCCCAATTTTGCACTTTGAGGCTTCGTTTCTCAACCACAACTCACTTTTCGACCCAACGGCTTTTGCGTTGATTCAAAACACTTCAAACCCACTTGTAATCATATTCGAAACGCGTTACAAGCATTTTTACCGAATTTTGCTATTTCGCAGAAATCGGTGCACTACATTCTCCCCTCCTTTAGGAGTTTCGTCCGCGAAACTAAAACTCACGTACCTTGGGATTTATTCCTCGAACAAGCGAGGATAATGCTCCCGCATCACAGCCTCAGGCTCCCACGTGGCCTCCTCCTCGCTATGCCTCGTCCAAAGCACTTTCACATAAGGAATGGAGCGGTTCCTGAGCTTCCTATCACGCCGATCAATAATCTTATACGGGAACTCATCGTAGCTCATATCCTCCCGTAGATCGAGTGGTGGGTAGTTGATTATGTGCGTCGGGTCGTGGACATACTGGCGGAGTTGTGACACATGGAACACATCATGAATTCCTGCCAAATCTGGGGGCAAAGCTATTTTATAGGCCACTGGGCCAACTCGCTCCAAAACCTCATAAGGTCCAAGAAAACGAGGGTTCAACTTTCCTCGCATCCCAAATCGCACTACTCCCTTCGTGGGCGACGCCTTCAAAAATACATGATCCCCGACCTTAAACTCTAGGTCGCGCCGCCTTTTGTCCGCATAGCTCTTTTGCCGACTTTGCGCTGTCACCAGACGTTGACGCGCAATTTGCACCTTTTCCTCGGCTTCTTGCAATACATCAGGACCCAGTGATGATCTCTCGCCAACCTCACTCCAATGCAGTGGAGACCTGCACTTTCTGCCATAGAGTGCCTCAAAAGGTGCCATTCCGATGCTGGCTTGATAGCTGTTATTGTAGGCGAACTCCGCCATCGGCAAATATCGCTGCCACCCTGGTCCATAGTCCAAGACACACGCCCTGAGCATATCTTCGAGGATTTGATTGGTCCTCTCAGATTGACCATCGCTCTGAGGGTGATAAGCCGTAGAGAAATCCAGGCGTGTTCCCAAAGTCTCGTGGAAGCTCTTCCAAAATTGTGACACGAATCGGGGATCCCGATCCGACACTATAGAAACAGGAACTCCATGAAGGCGCATAATCTCATCAATATACAACTGCGCCAATTTATCCCTAGACCAGGTGGTGTGGACAGGCAGGAAATGAGCCGCCTTGGTTAACCTATCCACAACCATCCAAATCGCGTCGTGGCCTGCTTGAGACCGAGGCAAGCCCACGATAAAATCCATAGCGATGTTCTCCCATTTCCACACGGGAATCGGCAGATTTTGAAGCTTGCCCGCAGGGAGTCTATGTTCAGCCTTGACTTGTTGGCACACTAAGCATCTAGCCACGAAGTGTCCAACATCTTTTTCATACCTGGCCACCAAAACTGCGCCCTCAGGTCCTTATACATTTTTGTGCCGCCGGGGTGGATAGTATACGGCGATCGGTGTGCTTCTTGAAGGATCATTTCACGAATATCCTCATCATTAGGTACACACACGCGACCCCGAAACCTTAGGATCCCCTCAGAATCCACAGTAAAATCCTTTGCCTCACCGCTTTCTAGATCAGATCTCGCCTTTTGGAGCTTTTCATCCGCCATTTGCTTTTCTTTAATTCTCTCCAACAAGGTAGGTTGCACAACGAGCGTCATAAGCTTCGCGGGGGCACCGGAAGCCACAACCTCCAAGCCCATCCGTCTCATTTCGGATTGCAACGGGTATTGGTCGGTGATGATCATGGCAAGATTTTCCACGGACTTCCTGCTTAGCGCGTCGGCCACCACATTTGCTTTCCCCGGGTGGTACAAGATGCTAACATCATAATCTTTTAGGAGTTCCAGCCATCGGCGCTGCCTCAGGTTTAATTCCTTCTGAGTGAACAAATATTTGAGGCTTTTGTGATCCGTGTAAATCTCGCAATGTTCCCCATAGAGGTAATGCCGCCATATCTTCAGTGCAAAAATCACCGCGGCTAGCTCGAGGTCGTGAGTGGGGTAGTTCTTTTCATAACTCTTCAACTGCCGGGAGGCATAGGCTATAACCCTCTCGTCTTGCATGAGTACACACCCCAACCCAGTCCCTGAAGCATCACTATAAACCACGAACCCTTTTCCCGCAACAGGTAAAGCAAGAATTGGAGCCGTCGTCAACTTGTCCTTGAGCAATTGGAAGCTTCTCTCACAGGCATCGCTCCAAATGAACTTAGCTCCTTTTCTTGTAAGGCTGGTGAGTGGAATGGTAATTTTAGAGAACCCTTCCACAAACCGCCTATAATAGCCCGCGAGTCCGATAAAGCTTCGAATCTCGGTGACATTTGTTGGTCGCGGCCAATCTTTCACTGCTTCAATTTTCTTGGGGTCTACAGACACCCCCGTCTCAGAAATCACATGTCCTAAGAATGCCACTTCCCGGAGCCAGAATTCGCATTTCTTCAACTTCGCGAATAGGCTCCGCTCCCGAAGCACTTGTAGAACCTGTCGTAGGTGATCCTCGTGCTCGTCGTCACTTCGAGAGTAGACTAAAATGTCGTCAATGAAGACAACGACAAATCGGTCTAGGAAAGGCTGAAAAACGCGGTTCATTAAATCCATGAATGCCGCCGGGGCATTCGTCAACCCGAAAGGCATTACAGTGAATTCATAATGTCCATACCGCGTTCTAAAAGCCGTTTTGTGCACATCCTCCGGCTTAATCTTTAATTGATGGTATCCCGATTGAAGGTCAATTTTTGAGAATACCCGGGAACCTTGCAATTGGTCGAACAAATCATCGATCCTCGGTAATGGATATCGGTTCTTGATTGTCAATTTGTTGAGCTCCCGATAATCCACACATAACCGCAGCGATCCGTCCTTTTTCTTCACAAATAGGACCGGAGCTCCCCAAGGGGATACGCTAGGTCTAATGAAACCCTTGTCCAGCAAATCTTGCAATTGAGCCTTAAGCTCCTTTAACTCCGCCGGGGCCATTCTATAAGGAGCCTTTGAAACTGGAGCCGTCCCGGGAACCAAGTCTATTATGAACTCAATCTCCCGATCCCTCGGCATGCCCGGCAACTCCGCAGGAAATACATCAGGATATTCCCGCGCCACGGGAATGTCTTGTACATTAGGTTCCTCCTTGTGCCCTTCCACCACGGTAGCTAAGTAAGCCACACACCCTTTGTCGATAAGCTTCTTGGCCCGCGATGCCGAGACCACAGAGGCAAATAGAGAGCCTCTACATGCCTTGAATACATACTCCTCTTGTCCCGGCTCTCGAAAGATGATAATCCGCCGCTCGCAGTCGATAGTGGCATAATACTTGGAGAGCCAATTCATTCCCAAAATTACATCATAATCTCCTAGCCGTCTCAAAACTAAGAAGTCCACTGTCATAATCCACTCGCCAACCCGAACTGGACAGGCGGGACAACTCTCAGATACCTCTAAAGAACCATCAGGCACATGGACCGTTTTAGTACTAGTAGACTGTAATACATCCAACCCATGTCTCATGGCAAAGGATCTACATATGAATGAATGCGATGCACCTGTGTCGAATAGAGCCCTACATCGAACATCATTAATAAAAATTATACCTGCCACGACGTCGTCAGCCACGGGCTCCTCCTCCTTCGCCTGAGCGGCAAAAGCCCGCCCGCTCGGCGGTCGCTGAGGGGCGGCGGGGCGTGCAGCTGGTAGAGCTGGCACCGTCTTCTTGTGTTGCTTCGGGGCAGCCTGGATCGTCGGCACGGCCGGGGCGGGGTGCGTGCCCCTCCAACACTCTCGAGCCATGTGACCCGGCCGGCCACAGTTGAAGCACCTCCCCTCGCGTTCTGGGCACTCAGTAGGTCGGTGCGGGCCACCACAAATGGCACATCGCCCGGGGGCCGTGAACTGTCGGGGCTCCCGAGGATAGTGCTGCTGTCGCTGTTGCTTCGGAAGTCGTTGATATTGGCTCTGACCCCCGGGGCCACCTTGATGCCGCTTCTTTTCCTTCGCTTTGCCCTTATCTTTCTCAAAAGCTTCGCGCTCTCGGCGCACCACCATGTCGCCCCTTCTACCAAGCGGGCTCTATCCACAATCTCCCGATAAGTTGCAATGTTGAATGGTTGGACCTTTGAGTAGATCGCCGGTCGAAGGCCCCTCTCGAAACATCGCACCTTGTCCCACTCGTTGCGCACCACGGTGGGTAAACAACTAACGATGCGAGAGAACTCGCACTCGTATTCTTGAACTGAGCGGCTTCCCTGGCGAAGATTTTTGAAGTCATCTTCCATTTGTTGCTTCGCACTGTCGGGGAAATATGTGGCGAAGAAGAGCTCCTTGAATTCTTCCCACGATGGCTCCGGCAATGCCGTCCTAGCCCTTCTCTCCAACTCTGCTTTCCACCAACGGTGTGCCACATTATCGAGGTGGGGAACCGCCACAGTAACGCGGTCCCGCACCGGCACCCGAAGGGTTAGGAACAGTCGCTCCATGGAGTCAATCCACGACTCCACCACCATTGGATCAGATTTGTCGCCGCTGAAGGTAGGAGGATGAAATTTCTGGAAGTCGGCGAGAACCTCCATCGCCCTATTTTGCTCCGCTCTCTGGGCCGCATACTCGGCATCACCCACCTCCGAGTCGGCCCGCCGGGGCACTCCTCTAGTAGCCCCGACAGATGGTGCTGGGCGCGCCGCCATAGGCTCGGCCGCCATAGCCACTCCTTCAGTAGTTGCCCCCACTTGGGCGAGGCTGTGCGCTCATGCGTCGTCTGCGCCGCCTCAATCTGCCGCGCCAACAGGTCCTGGAGCCTCTCAATTTGCTCGGCCTGACGCCTCGACGCTTCCTCCTGGCGCCGCAGCGCCTCCTCTAGCCTGCGAGAAGTCTCCTCCTCCCGTTGGCGGGAAGCCTCCTCCAGCCTACGAGAGGTCTCCTCCTCTCGTTGGCGGGAAGCCTCCTCCTGTCGCTGAGAGGCCTCCGCCTGCTGCTGCACCACGCCGATCAGCGCGGCCATCTGTTCCCGCAATTCACGAACATCACTCGACCCGGAGCCCTCCCCCGGCTCGAGCCGCGTAAGACGTGTCTCCCTTCGCGGTGGCATAGCTATCTGCACACCACAAAACATTAGTCCAACACTTACAACTTAGGCATTTGCGAATTAAATGCAGTAAATTTAACGATCACATAAAGGCTTCGTCAACCCAATCATGCGAAAGTAAAAAGGAATACTTCTTCCCACCCCTAACGTTACGTTGTCGGCCGCCCAACATAACGTTAGCTAGTGGAAGTCCATTTTCCCTCGATCCATTCCCAATGTCCTTCTTGGGAATCAAGTAACCCAATCATGTACTTTCGCCAAAAGATCCACACACGCTCTCGTGCCTAAACCCTAGGGTCTTCCTAAGGTTCGCTAACCACCTAGGTCTATCTCCTAGGCTCTGATACCACTCTAATCTGTCACGCCCCGAGACCGTCAATTTGAACAGTTCGGGCGCGCCAACAGACCCGCCAATCGGGCATGACCTTTCAAGACCCGAAAGGAACGGTTTAATCCAACAATATCATTTCAATATAGCGGAAGAGTAAGCAGTCAGAGGAAAGAACTATAAGTTTAAACTTTCAATCATTCAACAAGTAGTTAAAAGAACTGAAAGTACAATACTTGAGCGAAGACATACACTTTTGTTTAATATTACAACTCTCTTTTAGCATGAACTACAATACCAAAATACATCCATATTTTTTTTTCTTTCTTTCCAACTTGAAACTTAAACATTTAGAATTTACATTGTTCCTCACATACAAAAGTTCGCTCAAGAAAATGAAACTCCAAAATGGTGCTGGCGACTCTAGACTGCTAGGTCGCTACTCTGCTGGGCGCTTGCCCTTGTCGCGTGCCTCGCCCGATGTACCTGGACCTGTGGGGATGTCACCCAAAGGGTGTGAGAACTACAACCAAGTTCCCAGTGGGTTCAACCACCGAGAGAAAATGCCCTGCACCGCTTAGTCTAATGGAAGCAATATAATAGAGAATGAAATACAGTAAATAAAAGCTGTAAATCTTAGCTAGCATGCTTAATACTTTTACCTTTGCCATGACATTGCTCTATGTCGCTATAGGATGCCAAACTAACCAACCTGTCCCTTGTCAAATAACTTTCATTAACTTTCTTTGTGTTTCAATTCAAGTTGCTAAACCCTCGGAGAAGCTTGCCCAACGGGCCCTAGCCCGGCAGACATGCTGCCATAAGACAAGTCCTCTAAGGTTGCCGATAACACCCGCAAGTGTTACCCCGCCCTACGGGGAAACGTCCCGAACGGGTCTCTACCCGGGAGAGGGACACTGCCTGCTACTCCAACATGGGCCACGTTTCACCCCGTAGGTACGCTCGTTTTATTATTTCTTTTATTGCTTTGCATTTAGCCTCTTTGCTCTTTTAAGCCTTTGCCTTTCTTTTGCTCTTTAGCACTTAGCTTCCATCTCAATCGAGCTTATAGCTCACATTGCCTCTTAGCCCTTTTTCTTTCTTTGCAATTAAGCTTTTAGCTTGTCTTTTAATATACTCATGCATTTACCCTAGGTCCATGCCTTAAGGTACATAAGTCCCTTAGACTCAATTCTTAACTTTCATTATGCTCAAGTTGAAGTTAAAGTGTAGGTATATTAACCCAACTCCCTATGACAACTCTAGGGATTTCAATACTTTGGATTTTAACCTCAACTAATCTATGCTTTCCTTAGAGACATAACTCTAAATTAGGCCCTAATTCCATCACACACTTAATTGACTCAAACAACATGCCACTCGTGAAGTCCTATAGTGAATGCCACACATTAGAGCCTAATCTAAGTTTTCTCCTAAGTCAAAATTTCCATAAGCCACAACCACTTCTACATAAGCATGAAAATACTATCCTAGCCACTCTATTAACATGCTTCTAAGAAAAGCAAAAGATAAGGGGAGAGGTCACCCTCGCTCGATAGAATCCCCCACCTCGGTGTGTTCTATCGGTCCTTGAAGGAGACAAGTTCCACTCTTCGGTCCTGAGGCTTCCCTAAATTGTAAGGAGAGAAAATAAACAATTGCTCTCATGATTCTCTAAATTTAATAAGACAACTAAAATAACCTCTTTTTGACAACAAAGAGGGAAAGTTCCTATTTGATCGTTTTCCCCTCAAAAGGCTACTTTTTATCGATTCAAAAATGGGAGGGAAATAATCATCTTATGGCCTATTGCCAAAAAGAAACTTGCTCAACTCATCCGGGGTCAAAAAGCCCTCCAAATTTTGAAGAAAGCTCAATTTGAGCAATTTTCCCCCAATCCTTCGATTTTGCACTTGGTAAGTCGAGAATTGCAATTTTACATTGGAAGCAAGCCCAATGCTCTCTAAATTTTAGAGGAGCTCAAATTAAGCAATTTCCCCACCCCAAATTCCTAAGTTTTGCATTTTGCAAAATCGAGAAATTGAAATTTTTTGCATTTGCAAACTTGAGAAATTGCATTTTCCTCATTGGAGAAAAGAGAAGAGAAGAATTCTCTTCATTCTTCTTTCTTCTTTTTTCTTCTTTTCTTTCTTCTTCTTTCTCTTTTTTTCTTCTCTTTCTTTCTTTCTTTTCTTTTTTTTTTGTAAGCTTCCCCTGCTGCTGGGCAGCAGCATGTTTAGCTGCTGCCCAAGCAGCAGCTCCTGCTGCAGCTGCTGCTGCTGGTTGTAGCAGCAGCAGCTGCAGGCAGCCCTGCAGCTGCACAAGGCAGCTGCATGCAGCTGCCAATGCAGCTGCCAAGGCAGCTGCATGAGCAGCTGCCTGCCAGCCCCCCCCCCCCCCACAACCCCTCATTATATATATATCTATATATATATATATATATATAATATATATATATATATAGATATTATATATATATATATATATATATATATATATATATATATAATATATATATATATATATATATATATCTATATATAGCTATTTATATATATATATATCTAACTCCTTCTCTTCTTTTTTTTTTTTTTTTTGTTTCCTCTAACTCAACTCTGCTGCTGGGCAGCAGCAGCAAGCTGCTGCCAAGCAGCAGAGTCTGCAGCTGCTGCTGCTGCTGGTAGAGCAGCAGCTGCAGCAGCTCTAGCAGCTGCGCAAGGCAGCCTTGCTGCTGCCTTGCCGAGCAGCCATGCTGCCCAGCTGCTGCTGCTAAGCAGTAGCAGCAGCTTGGGCAGCAGCAGGGAGCAGCTGCTGCTGCTGCATTGAAGCAGCAGCGGCTGCAGCCCAAGCTGCTGCCGCAGCCAACCCCAACCCCCTTTTTTTTTCTTTATCCTGCCATGAGAGAGAGGGAGAGAGAGAGAGAGAGAAGATTCAGTCCTTCTTTTCTCTTCCTTCTCCTATCTTCTTCTTCTCCTTCTCTCCTCTTCTTCCTTTCCTTTCCTTCTTTTTTCGTTTTTCCCAGCTGAGAGAGAGAGTGAAAGAGAGAGAGAGTGAGGTTTTCTTTCTCTTTTTCGAAAGAGAAGAGAGAGAGGGAGAGAGGGATGTCATTACTCCCTGCAGGGGTAGGTGGAGGGTGTGGGTGGATTTACCAAAACACAACAACATTTCCCCATTTTACTAAATGTCCTCTAAATTACTGCAGATTTCCTGCAGCGAGCTTAATCAGATCGCCCTCTTTCACCTCATTTTCCCGTCAACTGAGAAATCAAAATTGTAATTTTTCTTCGCCCCTTTAATCTACAAATTTTTCTGAAACTTCCCACGATTTTGTTTAAACTTTTGGACTATTCTAAGCCCTCGAAAGAGAGCTCCGAAATGCTTCGCGATTGACTTGGGCTGTCAAAACTGCAGTTTCAGCAATCACGAAGCATTTTTCTTCGCTTCGTTCTCCGATTTTTCCTTAAAACATACCTAGGTTTTTCGCCCCTTTTAATAAGAAAACTTTTGTGAGACACCCCACGATTTCTTTTAAAACTTTGGGGCACTCTAAGCCTCCGAAACAGGGCTCCGAACATGCTTCGCGATTACAAATTTCATAATTTCAGATTTGGCTAAGTCCTCGGGTTCAAGTCACTTTTCGACCCGATGCCCTTCGCGTCAGCCTGAAACGCACCGAACTCGACTGTAATCATGTTTAAAACATGTTACAAGTCTCTCTCGCCGAATTTTGCCATTTTGCGAACTCGGCGAACACGAGTCCCAATTTTTGCAATTTGAGGCTTCGTTTCTCAATCACAACTCACTTTTCGACTCAACGGCTTTTGCGTTGATTCAAAACGCTTCAAACCCACTTGTAATCATATTTGAAACGCGTTACAAGTATTTTTACCGAGTTTTGCTATTTCGCAGAAATCGGTGCACTACAGAAGGTTCTCTACTAGTCTGGTTAAAACATGCAGCATATGACGGGGTGCTAGATCAAATCTAATAATAGCATTAAATAAACTGAATCATAACATAGGGTACATAAACAAACATGATCACAAAATCAATCAAAATAACCCTTATCTCCCTGCTCTCAACAGTATAAAGTGAATACAACCATTTAGTATATATAAGATCTCGAAGGTACCCACACATGTACATAAAAATCATGTAAGCCTCAATCAACATGAACTATATCATTTCTTATGCTTACATCTCAATCCTATAGGTTGTACATTAAATTATGCATGCTATCAATCACATAGTGTAATGCTTCCCTTAGGTAACCTTTCATTAATCATAATCACGAATATCTATCCTGCAATTCTCATCAATACCTTTACTAATCTTACCTCTCAACTATATATGGGACACTAAACATGCATGCATTCTATCAAATAGAATTAGAGAACCGTCCACGGTTCTGGCTATCAAATAGAATTAGAAAAACCGTCCACCGGTTCTGGAGACGAAGCAACCCACCTGAAACGCTTACCGCAGGCAAAGCCGAAGTCGGTGAAGTATGTAGTCACTCGCTAACAAAAATCTGTCGAAATCGCGACTTTAGTTCTCGGTCTCACAAGCCTCTGTTTAACCAAACATCACAGCCAACAACACAATTCAATACCCCAAACAGCATTGTTGTTTTGCCAGTCAGCACAGAAAAGGGGATTTTTCACCTGCGTGCGGTCCTCCGAAAAAATCCAAAAAAGTCACGGCTGCGATTCTCGCGACGAGTAGATACAAATCAAGTAATTTATACTTCTCATTCCGACACTTGTAGGCCAAGATACAGTCAAATCATCGGCTCGCGGTAAGCCTAAGCCAACTCCCTCACGAAACACAAGTCGGCGGGAAATCAGTCCTAAGGAAGCTTAAAACATCTCCTTCGAAGAGGCCTCCAAAAAATTCCGATAAAAAATACGGTTGGGTTCTTCGAAGCGTAGATGTCGATCGAAAGAGTCCTTAAACATCCCAATCCGATGCACGTAGGTCGAAAAATCCCAACAATACTCCACCACTGTCCAACACCTCGTAGTAGTATAAAGGGTCATCAAAAGAGACCTCGGGAACACCACCAAAAACTTGAAACGTAAGCGAAGTGATACAACAGGAAATCAAAGGTGTACCTCTCGTGAACGCGCTGCCACAAAAATCGTCTCCAAAATCCATCGGGGTAGTCCAGCGGGACCCGCGGACTGAATGCGACGGTTAGAAGCCACAATCGA